>OX424572.1:23794800-24187592 GCA_949152435.1 Gastracanthus pulcherrimus | reverse complement strand
CTTTTCGAAATAGGTTCATTTTTCTTTGTAATTCTATTGATTAATATTTGTTTAAAAAAACATAAAGCAACAAATGACCATGACAGTTATTAACATTTAATTTAATTAAGAGCAATCAACAAAAATAATCACATTAATAATATTAAGAAATAATGCTGTTATTAATCGTACAGCATCGTTCAGGATGCATTGTCACTAGTTCGCTATATATATTTTGATTTACTAATATTTAAATATGCAGACGTTTTGCAGCAGAGCTATCAGAGAAATATTATTTTATACTTTTTAGTAGTTTAATAAAAATACTTTCCCGGAATATTTTAAATGACGAAACAGTCTAAGAGACTTTGACTGGCGAGTTGTGTGAAAACCACCTTATATAAATTCCCTTGTTCAGACGGCAGAGGGTTTTGAAATTTTATATATTGTTTTAGTTTTGGCTGATTCCTATGTTAAATTTCCTGTAGAGTCCGAATTTGATATTGCATGGTCCGTAAAAAATTCTGTTCAAAAGTTATAAACAAATTAAGGTTGAAAAATAACGCTTTTTCAGTTTTCTTTAAATATCTTGTTCGTATCGAGTCGTAAAGAGAAAAGTTATATATAAAAGTTGTTCCTTATTAAAATAACTAAAAACTATATATTTTCTGTCAAAGTTTCGATTAAAAATTTTAAACGATTAAATTTATGTCCTAAAATGTGTATGTTCTGATGCGTATATAATACAATAGTCGCTGTAGTAAACAGCTATCTTTCGTCTCGACAAATTAAAATACAAATTTGGTGCTTATCAAATATATTTCGTAATTTACATTTACAGATTCCGCAATTTTTCAAGACATTTTTATTTAAAACACAGGTATGCCATCAAAAGTTGTGAAATGTCTAAAAGACAATCTCCCTGATTAAATTACTACATACTGTTTAGGAGTATATTTTTCAAAATGAAGTCGAGTATCCTATACCTTATTTCAAAGAAACAGTTCGAGTAATGGAGACCTTTAAGATTTAATTTTTGGTAATAAAATATATTTTGGAACAAAACGCTATATTTTATACTGCCGAGCTTTCAGCCCCCGCCCCCCAATCACCTGCCCCACCGCCACTCCACCTGTATGTCCAATAAGTTGTAAATACGGGTTGCAGTGCAGAAGCAATAAGCCAATGACTACACAGTATTACAAAACCTATGATCGATTTCTTCTCCCCACCTTTTCACTGATTCGCTAAAAGTTTGCCAATTAGGTATACTGGCAGCCAGGACAGTTCATATCATAATTCGATCTTCACTTGCCAAACGAGATACACGCTGATCTTGCAAATCAATAGTATCTCGTTGCCGTTATCTAATAAGCGCGTATAACGTACTTCCTTTGGTGTTTACGTACGTGCTAAGAAGTACGCGTCATATCAGTTCGGATCCCACGTCAATTCAACAGTAGTTTCCTAAACTACTATCAATTCCTGCAACCTATCTCACCCGTGTAATCGTCAAAATGCGTGCCCTCGTTGCTATCTTCAAACGGGAGTTGCAATCCCCCGAGTTCTTCGAGATTGTGAGACAGCTTCTTCCGCACCTCACGAGCGACGAGGAACAGGAGGAGATCATCAAGGAAATCCTCGAGCTCGTCGAGCAGGACCCGGTGTTCCGAGAGTACGCGGACCGCGTCGTGAGCCAGGGGGGAGCGATCGACGCCCAGCAGATGGAGTTCCAGGAGATGATCAGAATGTCCTTGGAGCACCTGAAGCAGTCGTTAGCGGCGCAACAGGACAACGACCAGGATGATACGAACGGCATCATCCTGGAGAACGACGAGGGTGTGCCCGGGATTGCTACTGATCGAGATTTCTTCGTGGACGAGGACTATGCCGATGATCTTCTGGACTTCTCGCTGTCGGACGCGCTGCTGCTGGAGGACGAGTTCGATCTGGAAGAGAGTCAAATGGAGATGGAGTCAGGAAATTTCGAGATCGTGTGGGCGAGTGTGGTGTATGCGACGCTGATCTATCAGAGCTCGAAAACGGCTGGGGCAGCTTGAAGAGAAAAAAAGAGAGTGAGAGACGATGTTTTGAATGTGTAAGTGTTTTGCAAAATGTATCTTAATGACGAGTGTTTTTAATTATTTTGTATGATATTGTTTTAGTATAGTTCTTTGATTTAGATAATGTATTTAAATGACGTCGTTAGATATAAGTTATTGAATGGTGTAATAAATCAGTATTTTTAACACATTAATTATACTTTGTTATTCCTTCCTTCCTTTACAGAACATAAAAAATATTGAACCCCTTAACCCATTTCTTCCCAAGCGGCCATTTTGTAGTCTATTCGTTTTTTGCCTAAACCGCCATTTTGAAATTTTCCAACGGAAATTTCAAAATTCTGACTTCAGAATCGGAAAGAGCGGACAAGTTTACTTCAGAAAAGTGCTATTGGTTATTATTATTTTTTTTTTCGACAATTTTTTAGGCAAAAAACCAATTGACTATAAAATGGCCGCTTGAGAAGAAATGAATCAAGTAGCAAAGAAGATTTGACAAAATAGACCAAAAGTGCCCAGCCTGAGTAGCTGGGCGAATTTTCTTGAAACTTTGTACATTTACGTGTTTGTGTCGTTGAATTCAATTTTTTATATTAACGGCTGAAAATTGTTCCTACACAAAATAAATTCAGACATTAAATTTCTGAACAAGTTTTTTACATATATGTTTTCTTACATAATATTATTCTATACAAGATACCTCTTTTAAATATTTTTTAAACACGACTTTAAATTAACACCATTAGATTCAATACATTAATTCTTTTTGTGTAGAATAAGGCGGTGTTAAATTTATTTTCAAAATTTTTAATAAATTTTAAATATATTTAGCATTATACAAATATATATAATACCGCCATATTCTTCGCAAAAATAATGAATGTGCTGAATCTAATAGTGTTAATTTAAAGTTGCGTTTAAAAAATATTTGAAACACGTATCTTGAGTAGAATAATACATGTTAGAAAAAAATATGCGTAGAAAATAATTGTGTGAAAAGCTATGCCGTACTGTGTTTAACTGTACAACACAAATATATTTATAGTATTTAATCAAATTGAACGCATAAATATTTACATTAAAGACTTATTTATTATCATTCAGGTAAGAAATTCTTTTAATTATTATAAAGTATGTATAAAGAATACTTTATTATTCCTTGTTTAGTAGTATACGTGTTCTTTAGAGAGGACATTCGTGAATTCATAATGTTTATTAGGATTAAACAAAAATTATAAAAAAGGTAACTCTTTTAACTCTTTATGACTATTTAAAGAATACTTCTGAAATTCTTTTTATTAAAACATATACAGATTCTTCGTCAATTTAATGTTACGAAGAATACTTTATTAATACCTTTTGATTACTTCAAGTATTCATATATGCAGATATTCGAGAATTCATAACAAATCCTTTTTTTTCAGAGTGTGATTATTGGGTACTTTACTCCCTAGGTGCATAATATATTACTATTATTCCGTAACTAGAGGATATATGCAAACAATTTTCTTTCAATTTTCGAGATCAGAAATACCTACTACTAATACTTCCACTTCAATCTGATCCACAGATTAGATTTGCAAAATTTCGAATGTATCACTTAGAAAAATTCAAAAATATTACGGTACAAAAATAGACCGAATCCTTAATGCCTCGTCTTCAGTGGTGTTTTAATAGAGTATTACTTTAACTTCTAATATTAACTAACATTACAATGATAATTGCCAGTAAATTTTAAAGAGTTCTATTGTGCAGAATTGTTTCTTCCATTTTATCATATTTAAATATTTTTATAAGCTCTCTATTCTCAAATACTCTAAATCTATTTTCTTCCGGTTTGGTTAACGATCACGTTTCGCATCCGTATATAAAAGCACTGACATTATGATTTTTCTATATATTTCTAATTTAGTCTGTCGCAACAGTAATCGTGATTTTAGTAAGTTATTTACTGAATATAGGTATCCATTTCCCGACAAATACTGTATTGTACTCAAATTAATAGATTAAAGGTCGTTGTTACGGACTGCGAAAAGTTGTGAAGTGCTTAGGTTACTTCTGCGGGGAAAGAAAAGAAAAATAAATAAGAAACAAAGAAATGGAGAGGAAGAAAACTTCGAGGAAGCGGAATATCGAAGATATTTAAATAAATGCACTAATCCGTTTCAGACCATCCGCTTAACGCAATAAAATCTCGGGGAAACATTTGAAAACTGCGAGATGCGCTTTCTAATCCACTGTGCGCCGGCCTCAATAAAATTTTGGGAAAACGTCTCGACGGTGAGGGGACCGACCTTTCCCTCTTCCGAATATATTAGCACGTGTGCGTCGGGATATTGAAAGCTGGGACAATAGGTGATTACGTGCTGCCGAAACAACGCATGTGACCGCCGTTAATTAACACTCTCTTATATATATATATATATATATATATATATATATATATATATATATATATATATATATATATATATATATATATATATATATATATATATATATATATATATATAAACTGTACCAAATTCAACATTGAATCATGCACGTGTTTTAATTCCTACTCAACCTTAATCCAGCGCCGAGCTTCGTAGACCGACGCTGGCTTTTTCATCCAGTGCCGAATTTCGTAGACAGGCGCTGGCTTTTCTGGTTTTTTCATCCTGCGCCGAGTTTCATAGATCGGCGCTGGCTTTGCTGGCTATTTAATCCAGCGCCGAGCTCCTTAGACCGGTGCTGGCTTTTTAATCCAGTGTGAGCTCCGTAGACCGGCGCTGGCTTTGCTGGCTTTTTAATCTAGTGTGAACTCCGTAGAACGGAGCTGGCTTTGTTAGCTTTTTAATCCAGCGCCGAGCTCCTTAGACCAGCACTGGCTTTGCTGGTTTTTTAATCCAGCACCGAGCTCCTTAGACCGGCGGTGGCTTTGCTGGCTTTTTAATCCAGAGCCGAGCTTCGTAGACCGACGCTGGCTTTGCTGGTTTTTTAATCCTGCACCGAGCTTCTTAGACCGACGCTGGCTTTTTCATCCAGTGCCGAATTTCGTAGACTGACGCTGGCTTTTTCATCCGGCGCCGAGTTTCGTAGACCGTCGCTGGCTTTTTAATCCAGCGCCGAATTTCGTAGACAGGCGCTGGCTTTTCTGGCTTTTTCATCCAGCGCCGAGTTTCGTAGACCGGCGCTGGCTTTGCTGGCTTTCTAATCCAGCGCACAGCTCCTTAGACCGGTGCTGGCTTTTTAATCCAGCGCCGAGCTCCGTAGACCAGCACTGGCTTTGCTGGTTTTTTAATCCAGCACCGAGCTCCTTAGACCGGCGGTGGCTTTGCTGACTTTTTAATCCAGAGCCGAGCTTCGTAGACCGACGCTGGCTTTTTAATCCAGCGCCGAGCTCCGTAGACCGGCACTGGCTTTGCTGGTTTTTTAATCCTGCACCGAGCTTCTTAGACCGGCGGTGGCTTTGCTGGCTTTTTAATCCATAGCCGAGCTTCGTAGACTGACGCTGGCTTTTTAATCCAGCGCCGAGCTCCTTAGACCGGTGCTGGCTTTTTAATCCAGCGCCGAGCTCCGTAGACCAGCACTGGCTTTGCTGGTTTTTTAATCCTGCACCGAGCTTCTTAGACCGACGCTGGCTTTTTCATCCAGTGCCGAATTTCGTAGACTGACGCTGGCTTTTTCATCCAGCGCCGAGTTTCGTAGACCGTCGCTGGCTTTTTAATCCAGCGTCGAGCTCCTTAGAGCGGTGCTGGCTTTTTAATTCAGGGCCGAGCTCCGTAGACCGGCGCTGGCTTTTCTGGTTTTTTAAT
The DNA here is from genome assembly GCA_949152435.1 of Gastracanthus pulcherrimus. Taxonomy (NCBI): domain Eukaryota; kingdom Metazoa; phylum Arthropoda; class Insecta; order Hymenoptera; family Pteromalidae; genus Gastracanthus; species Gastracanthus pulcherrimus. The sequence goes on along the minus strand of OX424572.1, from coordinate 24,181,753 downwards.
CCAGCACCGAGCTCCATAGACCGGTGCTGGCTTTGCTGGCTTTTTAATCCATAGCCGAGCTTCGTAGACCATCACTGGCTTTTTTATCCAGCACCGAGCTTCGCAGGCCGACGCTGGCTTTTCCATCCAGCGCCGAGTTTCGTAGACCATCACTGGCTTTTTTATCCAGCACCGAGCTCCTTAGACCGGTGCTGGCTTTTTAATCCAGCGCCGAGCTTCGTAGACCGACGCTGGCTTTTTCATCCAGCGCCGAGCTTCGTAGACCGACGCTGGCTTTTTCATCCAGCGCCGAGTTTCGTATACCGTCGCTGGCTTTTTAATCAGGCGCCGAGCTCCTTAGACCGGTGCTGGCTTTTTAATCCAGTGTGAGCTCCGTAGACCGGCGCTGGCTTTGCTGGCTTTTTAATCCTGCACCGAGCTTCTTAGACCGGCGGTGGCTTTGCTGGCTTTTTAATCCATAGCCGAGCTTCGTAGACTGACGCTGGCTTTTTCATCCAGCGCCAAGTTTCGTAGACCGTCGCTGGCTTTTTAATCCAGCGCCGAGCTCCTTAGACCGGTGCTGACTTTTTAATTCAGGGCCGAGCTCCGTAGACCGGTGCTGGCTTTGCTGGCTTTTTAATCCATAGCCGAGCTTCGTAGACCGACGCTGGCTTTTTCATCCAGCGCCGAGTTTCGTATACCGTCGCTGGCTTTTTAATCAGGCGCCGAGCTCCTTATACTGGCGCTGGCTTTTTAATCCAGCGCCGAACTCCTTAGACCGGCGCTGGCTTTTTAATCTATCGCCAGGCTCCGTAGACCGGCGCAGTAGCGATCCCATAATTTCGTGCCATAATGTTCCCCGCCATAGGTTGGTGAAACCTGTCGAGACTGCCAAGCTAAACATAACCCTAAATTTCTGATATTTTATCCAGATCTAAAGTCAACACTGGGTCAAAAGAGTCTTTTTAATGTAATAAGACAATTGAATTTGCAAACAGTATTATAATTGCAGTTTAATAATTAGATTAAAAAGACCATTCTGACCCAGCGCTGACTTTAGTTCTGAATAAAACATAAGAATTTTATATGTTATTTTTTATCACATTTAAAAAAAATTTGTTTTAAGTAATTTCTCATAATCAATAGGGCAAGGTAATGGTGTGAGCGAAATTTCAAAAGATTACTTAAAGTAGTTTGAGAGAATAGAGTAATTCAAACTTTCAGAAAAACCTATACACAGATAATAAGATTGAGAATTTAATCATTCAGGGTAAAATAAAGACATAATATAAGCTATCTACATTTTCTAATATTTTTACTTTTAATATCTGTGTATTGGTTATTCTGAAAGTTTGATTTATTTGATATTCTCTTAAACTACAAGAAGTTATTTATTGAAATTTATCCCACACCATAACCTAGTCTTATGAATTATGAAAACGAATTTAAAAAAAACTTCTTTGAAACTAACATATAATTCTCATGTTTTATCCAGATATAAAGTCAACGCTGGCTCAGAAGGATCTATTAATGTAGTTATAAAACTATAATTAATACAATGTTTGCAAGCTCATGTTTATAATTACATAAAAAAGACTCTTCTAACCCAGAGTTGACTTTATATCTGAATGAAACATGAGAATGCTATAAGTTACTTTTTAAGGGATTTTTCTTAAATTTATTTTAAGTGAATTTTCATTATCAATTAGGGCTACGTAATGGTTTAGGTAAAATTGTAAAAGATTACTTCAAGTAGTTTAAAAGAAAATGGAGTCAATGAAACTTTCAAGTTACCCGTACACAAATAAAAAGAATAAAAAATTAATCATAAAAAAAATTTAATAACAAGTTTCATAAATATTTATGTATGGGTAAGCAGGTAGCAGATCTCGGCGACTTTGTGCATGCGACCGCGCTCACGCACTCAAGTCGGTCTAAATGCGGGGATGATATACGAGTACTAAAGCGAGATAACCTCGGCGCGGGTATACGCGTGGCGTTGCCTACGCAATCACGCGCATAGAAGCTATTCTTGCAGGTAGTATTGTCGATTCTGGTATTGATGCATGCATATTACACCAGCATGTCAGGAGTAACTCGTGCGCGCACAAAATATTTTCGAAAGAAGCGGTATTAATGTAGGACGAAATGAGCATAAAACCCGGACTTGAATATAATTTGAAAGAAGATTATATTGAAGGATATCACGATTTGAGCACTTACGGCGGACGTAAATCGCGGATGGCAAAATCGGCATTAGTGCAGTATCGGGCGATATATTAAAAAATATTACTGTTGATGTTTTATAAATAACTGAAGATGTAGGTTTTAAAGTTCGGCACATGGTATGTGATCAAGGATCTTGTAATCAAAAAGCGATTTCCATGTTAGGTATTAATAAAGATCGACCATTGTCAGATTTCGAAAATCGTAAAGTAAAGTTTGGATTTGATGGCCCTCACGTTTTCAAACGCATTAGAAATAATTTAATTAATAATGATATTACAATCCGAGAACAAAAAGTGTCGTGGAATGCTATTCGGAAATTAAGAGATCTTGAGCGTTCTAAATCTTGTAAAGCAGCGACTAAATTAACGGATCAACATTTAATCCTAACAATTTTGAAAAAATGAATGTCAGTTTAGCTACACAAGTCTTTAGTAATTCCGTTTACGCGGCTCTAATGGCAGGTGCAACTTCTTCCGATTTAAATCATCCAGTGGCAGTCACAACAGGTAATTTTTGCAAAAAATTAAATGATATTTTTGATTGCCTTAATGTTCGATGCTGTAATGATAGTAATCCTTTAAAACGTGGTTTATCAGACAAAAATCCTCAAGTGGAAAAATGTTTACGTGATGCGGTACCGTGGCTCGAACAACGGCAAATGGATAGCGGAAGAAATCCTGATTGTTTTAACAGTCTAATTTTAACAATAAATGGCACTTTAGAGTTATGGAAACAATTAAAACAAGAAGATAAACCTTATTTATTAACTTCTCGATTAAATCAAGATAAAATTGAAAACTTTTTCGGTACGATGAGGTCTCGATCAGGACACAATGATAATCCAACTGTCATGCAATTTCGTAGAAATTTTCAATACGCATTAATGATCACATTACTGATTTCACCCGTCGGAACAAACTGTGAGCCCGATGAGACGCGATTATTGATTTCAAATTTCAAAAATTGCGACGATGAAGACGCGGTTAAAGAAAAAAACGCTGTAAAAGACGCAGAGATGAACAAAAAAATCGACGACTGGTTCATTAATAAAGATGCCGAATTAATCATTCGTACTGAAGAACTATCCGATGAAGCAGGAGAAGAAAAAGTACAAATCTCAATTCTTCACAAATGCTCCCAAAAATACGTTGCTGGTTATCTCGCGTTTAAATGTATGAATAAATTTAACTGCGATGCGTGCCAAAAGTATTTTATTAACACTACCAAAGAACTGGATTCATCATCGGATTTACTATTGTTGTGGAAAGCATATCTCTCCATAAATGCTCAACCTTACGGTAGCTCAAAAGCTCCGACAGACACTTTCTTTTCTGATATTTTAGTAATGTATGATATTTATGAAAGTGAATTTTTTAAGTCGTCTCATGATTATAATATAGTCATTTTTTTAATAACGAAGCATGTTTAGATCAACGAAATTACGTAATAATATTTTTTATCAAAACGCACATTTTCAGTCACGTTAAATGGATAACAAAAGATTATAGAGACCGGAAAATTAAGAAATGATCCTCTTCTACAAGTGGACCTAAGCCTAATAAGAAATTGCTTAAACTTGAACGTTAACTATTTGTTGTAAATATAATTTTATTTAAATTTCTTTTCATTTATACGTTTCATGAGTTTTAACATTTTGCAGAAAAAAATTCTTCGAATACCAGCGTAATTGACAAAATAATAGTATAATAATCATATTAATTTTTTATAACTATTTTATTTAACTGTAAGGCATGATACACTTATATTTAATAGTCAATATCGAAGTTAATATGATTATTTTATTATATACTTCATCATAAAAAAGGTGAACATGTTACAGTTTTTTATTAGAAACATTTTTTTAAATATATCATCATGGGTATATTTAAAAACATTACGAATAGAGTTTTTATAATCAAGTATACACATTGGTGGAAGTGGAAAAGGTTAAAGGAGCCTGGAGGAAGGAGGAAAGCTCCCGTGGTTTATGAGTTAACTTTAAAAACAAACGTCTTCAGAGTTTTTGGATGACAGTGAGTACGCCGAATTATCTATCAAGACTTAGAAGCGTTGTTATCGGAACTGCATAGAGCGTGTTAAAACGTAATCACGAAGAACACGCGAGAGCTACTGTGCATGTAAGACATTTGGTTTTTTAGATGAACATATCACTTAACTGTAGCACACCTTTTGTATACTACAGGAATTTACAGTTGAATAGTTTTAACGTATACTAATAATAAATATATATATATATTTTATTTTGGAATTTACAGTTGAATAGTTTTAACGTATACTAATAATAAATATTATATATATTATTATTAGTATACGTTAAAACTATTCAACTGTAAATTCCTGTAGTATACAAAAGGTGTGCTACAGTTAAGTGATATGTTCATCTAAAAAACCAAATGTCTTACTTGCACAGTAGCTCTCGCGTGTTCTTCGTGATTACGTTTTAACACGCTCTATGCAGTTCCGATAACAACGCTTCTAAGTCTTGATAGATAATTCGGCGTACTCACTGTCATCCAAAAACTCTGAAGACGTTTGTTTTTAAAGTTAACTCGCACACGAAAATATAACAGTACTACCCACGATTCTGCGTGATTGCACATAAAACTCTTCAGCTCGTTTATTTACTTATTCGCTATGAGCATGTGGTATAGTATCTGCTATTTTATTTTCAAGAATAGCGCCATCTTACAGCCAAGTGACGAGATCGGGGTAGTACAAAATACACAGGCTCTTATGGACATTCAATGAAAATAATATTTTTCTAATTACTAATGAATCAGAGAATATCCTTATAATTTATTTTAATAATACATAATATGTCAATTCAAGAAAAAAAATGAGATCACACAGATTATCAGAAACTTATAAAAAATTATTTTCTGTCGTGCTCTGGACGAATACCACGGACGTAGTATAAATACTACTATACTACGTCTGTGGCTTATACCAGAGATTTGTAGAAATCTCTGCTTATATACCTATAAGACCTACATTTGAAAAAAAGTTAAGATGGACGACTGAGATAAGTTGTTGAAAATTTGAGCTGTGACTATTTTGTGAATAATTGTGAGAAATCTAAACTGAAAATAACTACTATATAGTGAATAATATAGATAATATTACGATACGTAAGATTTTCATAAAATAAGTTATATTCAGAAGCGGATGTTTTGGATATTTGAAGATTATAAGGAAATTGATTTTACTAAGCATAGCATGTGCTTCTTATATATGCTATATATGGCCTGTAGTTGATTGTACGATAACACATATATACTACATCATTTATGAAGATTGAAACTATAGCTAATAGATAATATTCAAGAATTAATTTAGAGTAATTCAATCTAATATATGGAGTTCTGGATAATTGAAGAGTTTTTTAAAAAGAAATAAAGGGATTTTCCACATATAAGGATGAACACGTGCTACATGTATAAGTTGAAATTGGAGCAAACAGAATAGGTCAACTTTCTTTCAAAGAGTAAGAGAACATATCATAATACTTTTCTCCTGTTTTTTTTAAGTTTTAAGACCCCAATAGAAATTATACTTAAACTACAAACCTAATCTACAAATGGGGGAGCAATTTATATATTAGATCCATTATTTAACACTCGTTAGCAGCGATGGTCCTGCGGATAACGTATCTGACTCCTGATTTTTTATGCAGGTTCAAATCCGGCTCGGTTTTTTTTTATTGTAGTTACAAAATAAATTATATTATTATAAACTTAAATAAAAATAATAAATTATTACTATTTTGAATAGTTTTCCTGACCACCCTAGGGGTACTATTCAAGGTACATTGGACATTATTTTTATTTTATTTATAAATTACTATATATAAGAATTTTAAAATACTTGTTTATAATCTCACGACATGTATAAATTATATAGAATAATTCAATAATCTTTTTACATAAATATTCTAAATAAAACCGTGGTGTCCGTCGCCAGTAGCCCTACATAAACCACGGGAGCTTTCCTCCTTCCTCCAGGCTCCTTTAACCTTTTCCACTTCCACCAATGTGTATACTTGATTATAAAAACTCTATTCGTAATGTTTTTAAATATACCCATGATGATATATTTAAAAAAATGTTTCTAATAAAAAACTGTAACATGTTCACCTTTTTTATGATGAAGTATATAATAAAATAATCATATTAACTTCGATATTGACTATTAAATATAAGTGTATCATGCCTTACAGTTAAATAAAATAGTTATAAAAAATTAATATGATTATTATACTATTATTTTGTCAATTACGCTGGTATTCGAAGAATTCTTTTCTGCAAAATGTTAAAAATCATTAAACGTATAAATGAAAAGAAATTTAAATAAAATTATATTTACAACAAATAGTTAACGTTCAAGTTTAAGCAATTTCTTATTAAGCTTAGGTCCACTTGTAGAAGAGGGTCATTTCTTAATTTTCCGCTCTCTATAATCTTTTGTTATCCATTTAACGTGACTGAAAATGTGCGTTTTGATAAAAAATTTTATTACGTAATTTCGTTGATCTAAACATGCTTCGTTATTAAAAAAATGACTATATTATAATCATGAGACGACTTAAAAAATTCTTTTTCATAAATATCATACATTACTAAAATATCAGAAAAGAAAGTGTCTGTCGGAGCTTTTAAGCTTCCGTAAGGTTGAGCATTTATGGAGAGATATGCTGTCCACAACAATAGTAAATCCGATGATGAATCCAGTTCTTTGGTAGTGTTAATAAAATACTTTTGGCACTCATCGCAGTTAAATTTATTCATACATTTAAACGCGAGATAACCAGCAACGTATTTTTGGGAGCATTTGTGAAGAATTGAGATTTGTACTTTTTCTTCTCCTGCTTCTTCGGATAGTTCTTCAGTACGAATGATTAATTCGGCATCTTTATTAATGAACCAGTCGTCGATTTTTTTGTTCATCTCTGCGTCTTTTACAGCGTTTTTTGCTTTAACCGCGTCTTCATCGTCGCAATTTTTGAAATTTGAAATCAATAATCGCGTCTCATCGGGCTCACAGTTTGTTCCGACGGGTGAAATCAGTAATGTGATCATTAATGCGTATTGAAAATTTCTACGAAATTGCATGACAGTTGGATTATCATTGTGTCCTGATCGAGACCTCATCGTACCGAAAAAGTTTTCAATTTTATCTTGATTTAATCGAGAAGTTAATAAATAAGGTTTATCTTCTTGTTTTAATTGTTTCCATAACTCTAAAGTGCCATTTATTGTTAAAATTAGACTGTTAAAACAATCAGGATTTCTTCCGCTATCCATTTGCCGTTGTTCGAGCCACGGTACCGCATCACGTAAACATTTTTCCACTTGAGGATTTTTGTCTGATAAACCACGTTTTAAAGGATTACTATCATTACAGCATCGAACATTAAGGCAATCAAAAATATCATTTAATTTTTTGCAAAAATTACCTGTTGTGACTGCCGCTGGATGATTTAAATCGGAAGAAGTTGCACCTGCCATTAGAGCCGCGTAAACGGAATTACTAAAGACTTGTGTAGCTAAACTGACATTCATTTTTTCAAAATTGTTAGGATTAAATGTTGATCCGTTAATTTAGTCGCTGCTTTACAAGATTTAGAACGCTCAAGATCTCTTAATTTCCGAATAGCATTCCACGACACTTTTTGTTCTCGGATTGTAATATCATTATTAATTAAATTATTTCTAATGCGTTTGAAAACGTGAGGGCCATCAAATCCAAACTTTACTTTACGATTTTCGAAATCTGACAATGGTCGATCTTTATTAATACCTAACATGGAAATCGCTTTTTGATTACAAGATCCTTGATCACATACCATGTGCCGAACTTTAAAACCTACATCTTCAGTTATTTATAAAACATCAACAGTAATATTTTTTAATATATCGCCCGATACTGCACTAATGCCGATTTTGCCATCCGCGATTTACGTCCGCCGTAAGTGCTCAAATCGTGATATCCTTCAATATAATCTTCTTTCAAATTATATTCAAGTCCGGGTTTTATGCTCATTTCGTCCTACATTAATACCGCTTCTTTCGAAAATATTTTGTGCGCGCACGAGTTACTCCTGACATGCTGGTGTAATATGCATGCATCAATACCAGAATCGACAATACTACCTGCAAGAATAGCTTCTATGCGCGTGATTGCGTAGGCAACGCCACGCGTATACCCGCGCCGAGGTTATCTCGCTTTAGTACTCGTATATCATCCCCGCATTTAGACCGACTTGAGTGCGTGAGCGCGGTCGCATGCACAAAGTCGCCGAGATCTGCTACCTGCTTACCCATACATAAATATTTATGAAACTTGTTATTAAATTTTTTTTATGATTAATTTTTTATTCTTTTTATTTGTGTACGGGTAACTTGAAAGTTTCATTGACTCCATTTTCTTTTAAACTACTTGAAGTAATCTTTTACAATTTTACCTAAACCATTACGTAGCCCTAATTGATAATGAAAATTCACTTAAAATAAATTTAAGAAAAATCCCTTAAAAAGTAACTTATAGCATTCTCATGTTTCATTCAGATATAAAGTCAACTCTGGGTTAGAAGAGTCTTTTTTATGTAATTATAAACATGAGCTTGCAAACATTGTATTAATTATAGTTTTATAACTACATTAATAGATCCTTCTGAGCCAGCGTTGACTTTATATCTGGATAAAACATGAGAATTATATGTTAGTTTCAAAGAAGTTTTTTTTAAATTCGTTTTCATAATTCATAAGACTAGGTTATGGTGTGGGATAAATTTCAATAAATAACTTCTTGTAGTTTAAGAGAATATCAAATAAATCAAACTTTCAGAATAACCAATACACAGATATTAAAAGTAAAAATATTAGAAAATGTAGATAGCTTATATTATGTCTTTATTTTACCCTGAATGATTAAATTCTCAATCTTATTATCTGTGTATAGGTTTTTCTGAAAGTTTGAATTACTCTATTCTCTCAAACTACTTTAAGTAATCTTTTGAAATTTCGCTCACACCATTACCTTGCCCTATTGATTATGAGAAATTACTTAAAACAAATTTTTTTTAAATGTGATAAAAAATAACATATAAAATTCTTATGTTTTATTCAGAACTAAAGTCAGCGCTGGGTCAGAATGGTCTTTTTAATCTAATTATTAAACTGCAATTATAATACTGTTTGCAAATTCAATTGTCTTATTACATTAAAAAGACTCTTTTGACCCAGTGTTGACTTTAGATCTGGATAAAATATCAGAAATTTAGGGTTATGTTTAGCTTGGCAGTCTCGACAGGTTTCACCAACCTATGGCGGGGAACATTATGGCACGAAATTATGGGATCGCTACTGCGCCGGTCTACGGAGCCTGGCGATAGATTAAAAAGCCAGCGCCGGTCTAAGGAGTTCGGCGCTGGATTAAAAAGCCAGCGCCAGTATAAGGAGCTCGGCGCCTGATTAAAAAGCCAGCGACGGTATACGAAACTCGGCGCTGGATGAAAAAGCCAGCGTCGGTCTACGAAGCTCGGCTATGGATTAAAAAGCCAGCAAAGCCAGCACCGGTCTACGGAGCTCGGCCCTGAATTAAAAAGTCAGCACCGGTCTAAGGAGCTCGGCGCTGGATTAAAAAGCCAGCGACGGTCTACGAAACTTGGCGCTGGATGAAAAAGCCAGCGTCAGTCTACGAAGCTCGGCTATGGATTAAAAAGCCAGCAAAGCCACCGCCGGTCTAAGAAGCTCGGTGCAGGATTAAAAAGCCAGCAAAGCCAGCGCCGGTCTACGGAGCTCACACTGGATTAAAAAGCCAGCACCGGTCTAAGGAGCTCGGTGCTGGATAAAAAAGCCAGTGATGGTCTACGAAACTCGGCGCTGGATGGAAAAGCCAGCGTCGGCCTGCGAAGCTCGGCTATGGATTAAAAAGCCAGCAAAGCCAGCACCGGTCTATGGAGCTCGGTGCTGGATTACAAACCAGAAAAGCCAGCGCCGGTCTACGGAGCTCGGCCCTGAATTAAAAAGCCAGCACCGCTCTAAGGAGCTCGGCGCTGGATTAAAAAGCCAGCGACGGTCTACGAAACTCGGCGCTGGATGAAAAAGCCAGCGTCAGTCTACGAAGCTCGGCTATGGATTAAAAAGCCAGCAAAGCCACCGCCGGTCTAAGAAGCTCGGTGCAGGATTAAAAAACCAGCAAAGCCAGTGCCAGTCTACGGAGCTCGGCGCTGGATTAAAAAGCCAGCGTCGGTCTACGAAGCTCGGCTCTGGATTAAAAAGCCAGCAAAGCCACCGCCGGTCTAAGGAGCTCGGTGCTGGATTAAAAAACCAGCAAAGCCAGTGCTGGTCTACGGAGCTCGGCGCTGGATTAAAAAGCCAGAACCGGTCTAAGGAGCTCTGCGCTGGATTAGAAAGCCAGCAAAGCCAGCGCCGGTCTATAGAAACTCGGTGCTGGATGAAAAAGCCAGCGACGGTCTAAGGAGCTCGGCGCTGGATTAAAAAGCCAGCGTCGGTCTACGAAGCTCGGCGCTGGATTAAAAAGCTAGCAAAGCCAGCGCCGGTGTAAGGAGCTCGGTGCTGGATTAAAAAACCAGCAAAGCCAGTGCTGGTCTACGGAGCTCGGCGCTGGATTAAAAAGCCAGCACCGGTCTAAGGAGCTCGGCGCTGGATTAAAAAGCCAGCGTCAGTCTACGAAGCTCGGCTATGGATTAAAAAGCCAGCAAAGCCACCGCCGGTCTAAGAAGCTCGGTGCAGGATTAAAAAACCAGCAAAGCCAGTGCCGGTCTACGGAGCTCGGCGCTGGATTAAAAAGCCAGCGTCGGTCTACGAAGCTCGGCTCTGGATTAAAAAGTCAGCAAAGCCACCGCCGGTCTAAGGAGCTCGGTGCTGGATTAAAAAACCAGCAAAGCCAGTGCTGGTCTACGGAGCTCGGCGCTGGATTAAAAAGCCAGCACCGGTCTAAGGAGCTGTGCGCTGGATTAGAAAGCCAGCAAAGCCAGCGCCGGTCTACGAAACTCGGCGCTGGATGAAAAAGCCAGAAAAGCCAGCGCCTGTCTACGAAATTCGGCGCTGGATTAAAAAGCCAGCGACGGTCTACGAAACTCGGCGCCGGATGAAAAAGCCAGCGTCAGTCTACGAAATTCGGCACTGGATGAAAAAGCCAGCGTCGGTCTAAGAAGCTCGGTGCAGGATTAAAAAACCAGCAAAGCCAGCGTCGGTCTACGAAGCTCGGCTCTGGATTAAAAAGCCAGCAAAGCCACCGCCGGTCTAAGGAGCTCGGTGCTGGATTAAAAAACCAGCAAAGCCAGTGCTGGTCTACGGAGCTCGGCGCTGGATTAAAAAGCGAGCACCGGTCTAAGGAGCTCTGCGCTGGATTAGAAAGCCAGCAAAGCCAGCGCCGGTTTACGAAACTCGGCGCTGGATTAAAAAGCCAGCAAAGCCAGCGACGGTCTAAGGAGCTCGGCGCTGGATTAAAAAGCTAACAAAGCCAGCTCCGTTCTACGGAGTTCACACTAGATTAAAAAGCCAGCAAAGCCAGCGCCGGTCTACGGAGCTCACACTGGATTAAAAAGCCAGCACCGGTCTAAGGAGCTCGGCGCTGGATTAAATAGCCAGCAAAGCCAGCGCCGATCTATGAAACTCGGCGCAGGATGAAAAAACCAGAAAAGCCAGCGCCTGTCTACGAAATTCGGCGCTGGATTAAAAAGCCAGCGACGGTCTACGAAACTCGGCGCCGGATGAAAAAGCCAGCGTCAGTCTACGAAATTCGGCACTGGATGAAAAAGCCAACGTCGGTCTAAGAAGCTCGGTGCAGGATTAAAAAACCAGCAAAGCCAGCGTCGGTCTACGAAGCTCGGCTCTGGATTAAAAAGCCAGCAAAGCCACCGCCGGTCTAAGGAGCTCGGTGCAGGATTAAAAAGCCAGCAAAGCCAGCGACGGTCTAAGGAGCTCGGCGCTGGATTAAAAAGCTAACAAAGCCAGCTCCGTTCTACGGAGTTCACACTAGATTAAAAAGCCAGCAAAGCCAGCGCCGGTCTACGGAGCTCGGCTCTGGATTAAAAAGCCAGCAAAGCCACCGCCGGTCTAAGGAGCTCGGTGCAGGATTAAAAAGGCAGCAAAGCCAGCGACGGTCAAGGAGCTCGGCGCTGGATTAAAAAGCTAACAAAGCCAGCTCCGTTCTACGGAGTTCACACTAGATTAAAAAGCCAGCAAAGCCAGCGCCGGTCTACGGAGCTCACACTGGATTAAAAAGCCAGCACCGGTCTAAGGAGCTCGGCGCTGGATTAAATAGCCAGCAAAGCCAGCGCCGATCTATGAAACTCGGCGCAGGATGAAAAAACCAGAAAAGCCAGCGCCTGTCTACGAAATTCGGCACTGGATGAAAAAGCCAGCGTCGGTCTACGAAGCTCGGCGCTGGATTAAGGTTGAGTAGGAATTAAAACACGTGCATGATTCAATGTTGAATTTGGTACAGTTTATATATATATATATATATATATATATATATATATATATATATATATATATATATATATATATATATATATATATATATATATATATATATATATATATATATATATATATATATATATATATATATATATATATAAGAGAGTGTTAATTAACGGCGGTCACATGCGTTGTTTCGGCAGCACGTAATCACCTATTGTCCCAGCTTTCAATATCCCGACGCACACGTGCTAATATATTCGGAAGAGGGAAAGGTCGGTCCCCTCACCGTCGAGACGTTTTCCCAAAATTTTATTGAGGCCGGCGCACAGTGGATTAGAAAGCGCATCTCGCAGTTTTCAAATGTTTCCCCGAGATTTTATTGCGTTAAGCGGATGGTCTGAAACGGATTAGTGCATTTATTTAAATATCTTCGATATTCCGCTTCCTCGAAGTTTTCTTCCTCTCCATTTCTTTGTTTCTTATTTATTTTTCTTTTCTTTCCCCGCAGAAGTAACCTAAGCACTTCACAACTTTTCGCAGTCCGTAACAACGACCTTTAATCTATTAATTTGAGTACAATACAGTATTTGTCGGGAAATGGATACCTATATTCAGTAAATAACTTACTAAAATCACGATTACTGTTGCGACAGACTAAATTAGAAATATATAGAAAAATCATAATGTCAGTGCTTTTATATACGGATGCGAAACGTGATCGTTAACCAAACCGGAAGAAAATAGATTTAGAGTATTTGAGAATAGAGAGCTTATAAAAATATTTAAATATGATAAAATGGAAGAAACAATTCTGCACAATAGAACTCTTTAAAATTTACTGGCAATTATCATTGTAATGTTAGTTAATATTAGAAGTTAAAGTAATACTCTATTAAAACACCACTGAAGACGAGGCATTAAGGATTTGGTCTATTTTTGTACCGTAATATTTTTGAATTTTTCTAAGTGATACATTCGAAATTTTGCAAATCTAATCTGTGGATCAGATTGAAGTGGAAGTATTAGTAGTAGGTATTTCTGATCTCGAAAATTGAAAGAAAATTGTTTGCATATATCCTCTAGTTACGGAATAATAGTAATATATTATGCACCTAGGGAGTAAAGTACCCAATAATCACACTCTGAAAAAAAAGGATTTGTTATGAATTCTCGAATATCTGCATATATGAATACTTGAAGTAATCAAAAGGTATTAATAAAGTATTCTTCGTAACATTAAATTGACGAAGAATCTGTATATGTTTTAATAAAAAGAATTTCAGAAGTATTCTTTAAATAGTCATAAAGAGTTAAAAGAGTTACCTTTTTTATAATTTTTGTTTAATCCTAATAAACATTATGAATTCACGAATGTCCTCTCTAAAGAACACGTATACTACTAAACAAGGAATAATAAAGTATTCTTTATACATACTTTATAATAATTAAAAGAATTTCTTACCTGAATGATAATAAATAAGTCTTTAATGTAAATATTTATGCGTTCAATTTGATTAAATACTATCAAATATTAAATATTTTATTAAATACAATAAAAATATATTTGTGTTGTACAGTTAAACACAGTACGGCATAGCTTTTCACACAATTATTTTCTACGCATATTTTTTTCTAACATGTATTATTCTACTCAAGATACGTGTTTCAAATATTTTTTAAACGCAACTTTAAATTAACACTATTAGATTCAGCACATTCATTATTTTTGCGTAGAATATGGCGGTATTATATATATTTGTATAATGCTAAATATATTTAAAATTTATTAAAAATTTTGAAAATAAATTTAACACCGCCTTATTCTACACAAAAAGAATTAATGTATTGAATCTAATGGTGTTAATTTAAAGTCGTGTTTAAAAAATATTTAAAAGAGGTATCTTGTATAGAATAATATTATGTAAGAAAACATATATGTAAAAAACTTGTTCAGAAATTTAATGTCTGAATTTATTTTGTGTAGGAACAATTTTCAGCCGTTAATATAAAAAATTGAATTCAACGACACAAACACGTAAATGTACAAAGTTTCAAGAAAATTCGCCCAGCTACTCAGGCTGGGCACTTTTGGTCTATTTTGTCAAATCTTCTTTGCTACTTGATTCATTTCTTCTCAAGCGGCCATTTTATAGTCAATTGGTTTTTTGCCTAAAAAATTGTCGAAAAAAAAAATAATAATAACCAATAGCACTTTTCTGAAGTAAACTTGTCCGCTCTTTCCGATTCTGAAGTCAGAATTTTGAAATTTCCGTTGGAAAATTTCAAAATGGCGGTTTAGGCAAAAAACGAATAGACTACAAAATGGCCGCTTGGGAAGAAATGGGTTAAGGGGTTCAATATTTTTTATGTTCTGTAAAGGAAGGAAGGAATAACAAAGTATAATTAATGTGTTAAAAATACTGATTTATTACACCATTCAATAACTTATATCTAACGACGTCATTTAAATACATTATCTAAATCAAAGAACTATACTAAAACAATATCATACAAAATAATTAAAAACACTCGTCATTAAGATACATTTTGCAAAACACTTACACATTCAAAACATCGTCTCTCACTCTCTTTTTTTCTCTTCAAGCTGCCCCAGCCGTTTTCGAGCTCTGATAGATCAGCGTCGCATACACCACACTCGCCCACACGATCTCGAAATTTCCTGACTCCATCTCCATTTGACTCTCTTCCAGATCGAACTCGTCCTCCAGCAGCAGCGCGTCCGACAGCGAGAAGTCCAGAAGATCATCGGCATAGTCCTCGTCCACGAAGAAATCTCGATCAGTAGCAATCCCGGGCACACCCTCGTCGTTCTCCAGGATGATGCCGTTCGTATCATCCTGGTCGTTGTCCTGTTGCGCCGCTAACGACTGCTTCAGGTGCTCCAAGGACATTCTGATCATCTCCTGGAACTCCATCTGCTGGGCGTCGATCGCTCCCCCCTGGCTCACGACGCGGTCCGCGTACTCTCGGAACACCGGGTCCTGCTCGACGAGCTCGAGGATTTCCTTGATGATCTCCTCCTGTTCCTCGTCGCTCGTGAGGTGCGGAAGAAGCTGTCTCACAATCTCGAAGAACTCGGGGGATTGCAACTCCCGTTTGAAGATAGCAACGAGGGCACGCATTTTGACGATTACACGGGTGAGATAGGTTGCAGGAATTGATAGTAGTTTAGGAAACTACTGTTGAATTGACGTGGGATCCGAACTGATATGACGCGTACTTCTTAGCACGTACGTAAACACCAAAGGAAGTACGTTATACGCGCTTATTAGATAACGGCAACGAGATACTATTGATTTGCAAGATCAGCGTGTATCTCGTTTGGCAAGTGAAGATCGAATTATGATATGAACTGTCCTGGCTGCCAGTATACCTAATTGGCAAACTTTTAGCGAATCAGTGAAAAGGTGGGGAGAAGAAATCGATCATAGGTTTTGTAATACTGTGTAGTCATTGGCTTATTGCTTCTGCACTGCAACCCGTATTTACAACTTATTGGACATACAGGTGGAGTGGTGGTGGGGCAGGTGATTGGGGGGCGGGGGCTGAAAGCTCGGCAGTATAAAATATAGCGTTTTGTTCCAAAATATATTTTATTACCAAAAATTAAATCTTAAAGGTCTCCATTACTCGAACTGTTTCTTTGAAATAAGGTATAGGATACTCGACTTCATTTTGAAAAATATACTCCTAAACAGTATGTAGTAATTTAATCAGGGAGATTGTCTTTTAGACATTTCACAACTTTTGATGGCATACCTGTGTTTTAAATAAAAATGTCTTGAAAAATTGCGGAATCTGTAAATGTAAATTACGAAATATATTTGATAAGCACCAAATTTGTATTTTAATTTGTCGAGACGAAAGATAGCTGTTTACTACAGCGACTATTGTATTATATACGCATCAGAACATACACATTTTAGGACATAAATTTAATCGTTTAAAATTTTTAATCGAAACTTTGACAGAAAATATATAGTTTTTAGTTATTTTAATAAGGAACAACTTTTATATATAACTTTTCTCTTTACGACTCGATACGAACAAGATATTTAAAGAAAACTGAAAAAGCGTTATTTTTCAACCTTAGTTTGTTTATAACTTTTGAACAGAATTTTTTACGGACCATGCAATATCAAATTCGGACTCTACAGGAAATTTAACATAGGAATCAGCCAAAACTAAAACAATATATAAAATTTCAAAACCCTCTGCCGACTGAACAAGGGGATTTATATAAGGTGGTTTTCACACAACTCGCCAGTCAAAGTCTCTTAGACTGTTTCGTCATTTAAAATATTCCGGGAAAGTATTTTTATTAAACTACTAAAAAGTATAAAATAATATTTCTCTGATAGCTCTGCTGCAAAACGTCTGCATATTTAAATATTAGTAAATCAAAATATATATAGCGAACTAGTGACAATGCATCCTGAACGATGCTGTACGTTTAATAACAGCATTATTTCTTAATATTATTAATGTGATTATTTTTGTTGATTGCTCTTAATTAAATTAAGTGTTAATAACTGTCATGGTCATTTGTTGCTTTATGTTTTTTTAAACAAATATTAATCAATAGAATTACAAAGAAAAATGAACCTATTTCGAAAAGAGCTCTAAAAAGAATACAATAATAATTGAATTTTACCGAGTTACGGTGGTCTGTCTTCAGAGGCATTATAAGTGTATGTGTTTAGACCCAATCCAGTATAAATTCTAAAGTATACCCATAAGAAAGATGCTATAAGTCAGTTTGAAATTCGGCGCCGAAAATATTTATATCGATTATTATTTTATTCTTTTTAGAGAATTTTTCGATGTCGGTTAGTTTGTCTTTATAATTTTTTTTTTATTTTATACTTTAAAGTTGTACCAGCCAAATTTAATTTTAATTCTCCTAATCCAAAAGTTAATTCAAACCGGTTTTAACAAAACGCCAGTACTGACCTAGTACTGACTCAATACTGGCCCAATAATGTAATGGGACCACCATGGGATCATCCTCTTTCATTCTGGAAAAAATTTATCCATACCTTATGGTTATTTTCAGTTTAAGTTATTAAACAAAAATCATTATTGCCATACGCATTGCTTTTCTCCATATCTTATGGTTATTTTGCATTTTACAGCAAATAATTATATTTATTTTCATTTCTAACAGTATTATTGGTTTACTATCTATTCAAACAAAAGAGTTTAACCATTTGTAAATCATTACAACGATTAAATAACATATTGCGTTGGGCGCTAGCATTGCAGGTTAAATGTTCAGGCTTTCAAAATCGCAGTTTTCATACACTAGAAGTTGATTTAGCGTGTGGCAATTTCTCCTGCTGGGCTGTAGTTGGGTTGAATATTTTTATTATAACGAATATGTAATTGTATTGTATAATTTCTTACAATTTCTAATGCAATATCACGCACTTCACGTAATCATCGAATCATTTATTTAGTTTGCACGTATTATCAAATTTATCGATTAAAGTACGGTTGGATATTTGCTTGGCCTACTGTAAATTGGTCAAGATTGAGTAAGAAAGAAAAGGATTTTAAAAGATACGTAATTGAACCTCAATATAAGCTATTTAATAGTATATTACGCAACTAGGGACGAAAATGGGTATTTCCAAGCGAGGATGATGATTGCACGAGTGGAAGTCGAGGGCGCCGAAGGCGCCCGGGACGTACATGACTGCTCAAAATCATCATCCGAGTCTGGAAATACCCTTTTGCCCCAAGTTGCGTACCGTATTTTTTATAACAAGTGCATAAAGAAGGCCATTCTTTGTCGTCTACAAAGTTGATTGAGAATAGAGTTTTCCGAGTCGTCCACTTAAGTCTATGACATATTATATATATATGTATAGGTATGCATGTATATATATAAAATTTTCAAAATTTACCAGTATTTTCCAAAATTTTCCAGAATTTTCTAAAATTTGTCAACAGTTTCCACATTTTCTAAAAGCTTTATTAAGGAAATGGAGCAAAAATAAATAAAGGGTACCGAAAATACTCATTTTCGCTACCGAAAATACAAGGTAGCGAAAATAAGTATTTTCGCTACCCTTTATTTGCCGCTCGGAAAACTCTATTTTCGCTGCACTTTATAGGCACCAAAAATGGTCTTTTTTATTCACGTGTTATACAAAATTTCTTAAGATGCTTGTTTACAACTAAAAGTACTGAAACACGTATTTTATTGTTTGGTCAAAAAAGTATTTTCTGTAGATAAGTAGAGCTAAATCTGCCATCGCAAGGATGTCAAATCTTTGTTCTGAATTTATCACAGCTATCGGTAACATGCGGTACACTGATGCGGTACGTATGTGATGTGACTGTTCTTCATGTCAATGGTAAGAAAAAAGTGGGGCTAAGTTGGACACTTTTCATTTATGATTTCCTTCTTTTCAGATTATTACAAAATTGAGAAATTATATGCTATTCAAGCATTGCAACTTGAAAGGTATCCGTGAAAGTTATATTTTCTATAATTGTTTGAGCAAATGTATAATGTACTATGACAATACAATCTATGTTTATTAAACATTTCATACACAAAAGCAGTTTACTTATATTGCCCGAAGAAATTTTTTCTTTTATATTGATAATGTGTGTATCGCTGCTGACGATGAAAAGAGTAAGAAACGCAAAATCATTTGCAATTATTTTTATACCAGATTCGTCTATACATTTGAAAGTGTCAACATTGGCATCCTGGCCTATCAGCTCAACATTTAGCATATCATTATATACATCGTTTGAGAATTTTACTGCTATAAGAATGATACCGAAATAAACGATTCTACCTATTTATGATCGGAGTTGCATTTGAATGGAATTTCCTAAAAAAAAATCGAAGAATGTGGAATATTGTCAAGTTATAAAAGTCATTATTGTAGATCCGTAGTCTATAAAATGAAACTCTGTATATCATTATAACGACACATAAGAAAATTAATGATTGCCAGGGAATAATTATTTCTGGATTCCATATAATTGACATTATAGCCATAGTTTTCTCATAATTGAGCCTTATGTCAGCTTAAATAATTTCACTCAAATCGGTATCAGTCATTAACGTAGGTACGGATGCCATATTGATTTCACTGTTTCATAACATTTTATAATTAAGTAGTGTTGCGTTTCTAAAATCCGATCGATCGGCTTTTCCAACTTCTACTAGAACTACATAAGCATTTATTTATTTCAAAAATAACAAAATTATGTCAAACTATGGAGCTGTTATATTAGTAATGTTCCCTTTCTGATTCCTCGTTATTTCTGTTAGGGTTTTTGAGCTTATTACACCTACTATTATCGTATATCCATTCCCTGGTAGAAAATTGACCATCATTTATGGCCTGTTCGCTATCTATTGACCAACTTCCGTGGTCAATTTGTAGCCAACATTTACACCATAAGTTGACCATAATATGAGTAAAGATAAATGTACTATAACCTCAAATATATGTATAAAAGTTTAAATTCGCACAATGTTTTTTGGTTTAAACGAATTTACAATATAAAATTTAGCTTACTGATGCGAGGAGATATATAAGCGAAGTTGCAGTATTCATACATTCTACAAATTTTAACTCTGATTCTATACGTAAAATATATGCCCATGATGCTTAGTATAGTATAGTATAAGTCCATGCGCACGCGAACGGCGTCGGGCGCTTATAGGTTGTTTGTTCGCTAAAAGCATATAAGAACATAAGACGCAAGAATAACATTGATTAGTATATATATAGGTACACCAGAAATATACAGATACAAGAGAAATAAGTTTCTATTCATCTTATCGTATATACAATAAACATAAACATTAGAATAACATTGATTATATATATATATATATATATACCAATCAATGTTATTCTTATGCTTATGTATCCCAACACACATGTAGACATGCATACATTCACTGTGTGTTGTCAGCTTGAAGTCTAGGGAGAGAGCAGACCCTTATCGGTTTGAAACATATAAAGAAAAACTTAGTTTTGCGTTGTGAGCAATTAAGCAGATTTTGCTTAAAAAGTTGAGCAGGATTGCTGAGTAAAATGTGCCCAATAGAATCAAGTAAATGTTACTTAACCACTAAATAAATTTTTACTTAAGGTGATGCTAAAGCCACCAGTCACCGACAAATATGAGAAACCACTTTTCTTATTTTATTTTTAATTTTGAGAAAATATCTCTATGAAACGTTATTGTCCTACTCAAAAACAACAACTTTTCAGAGAGATATTTTCTCAAAATTAAATATTGAATGAAAAAAGTGGTTCCCCGTATTTTACGGTAACAAGAGGGTTTAGCATCACCTTAAGTCGTTGAGCTAGAGCAGTTCGACAAATTCAACGCAAATAAATAAGCAGTATTTGTTCCAATTTATGTATTTATTTGTTAATTAATATATATTTATTAATGCAGACGATTAAATTAAACTAAAATTTACCGTACATATCTTAAAAGAAATATAAGAAAAAATATTTGTAGATTAGGTTTGAATATTTTCAGCATGTAGGCTCGGTGTGCAATATACTAGTATAATTTTTTAATTATTTGTTCTCTTTTAAATATCTAATTTGTATTGAATTATTTTTGGATCATTAAATTTTATTTATAAATAATTCTATAAATTACACCACCTTTTGGCCATAAACCGTCGGCTATAAGTTGGGTTATTGACCATAATATAGACCATAAATTGACCACACACCATAAAATTAGGCATTATATGGCGAATAGTTAGTCAACGTTTCTACCAGGGCCCTGGTAGAAAATTGACCATCATTTATGGCCTGTTCGCTATTTATTGACCAACTTCCGTGGTCATTTTGTAGCCAACAATTACACCATAAGTTGACCATAATACGGGTAAATATACATTTATAACCTCAAATACATGTATACAAATTTAAATTCGCAGAAGGTTTTTTATGGGTTTAATCGAATTTACAATATCAAATGTTTTCTAAGTTCTAACTCCGATTCTACACATAAAATATATGCCCATGATGCCCAGTATAGGTATAGTAGTCCATGCGCATACACATTACGTCGGATGCTTAGGTGGTTTGCACGCCAAAAGCATAAGGACAAAAGACAATGATTAGTATTTCTATATACACAAGAAATAAGAGAAATAAGTTTTTATTCCTTTCATTTTGAGGTTAGCACACTAACCTCAAAATGCCAACTTTATTGTCGATTTTGAGGTTGTTGTGCTATAAAATATCGTATGAGACTGTTGTGGGAGGTGTTTTTCTACCTTGCTCGATTTTCTCACTCGCTTCGCTCGTACGAAAACCCTCGGGCAAGGTAGAAAACCATCTCCCACAACAGTGTCATAATATACTATTATTTGTCGTATATATATATAGATATACCAATCAATGTCATTCTTATGTATATGTCATTATTCTTTTAGCGTGCAAAAGCCCTTTACTCTACCAACACAGATGCAGACGTGCTGGGAGTCTGGGGAGAGAGCAGACCCTTACTTGTTTTATACATTAAAAGAAAAACCTAGTTTTGCCTTGTAAGCAGTTTAGCAGGTTTAACTTAAAAAGTTGAGCAGTATTGCTGAGTAAAATTTGACTTAACTACTAAAGCAATCTTTACTTAAATCGTTAAGCTAGATAGCAGTTGGACAAGTTCAACGCATATACTTAAGCAGTGTTTGTTCCAATTTATGTATTTATTTGTTAATTAATATATATTTATTAATGCAGACGATTAAATTAAACCAAAATTTATCGTACATATCTTAAAAGAAATACAAGAGAAAATATTTGTAGGTTAGGTTTGGATATTTTCAGTATGTAGGCTCGCCGTGCCACATGCTAATATAATTTTTTAATTATTTGTTCTCTTTTAAGTATCTAATTCGTATTTAATTATTTCAGGTTCATTAAACTTTATTTATAAATAATTCTATAAACTACACCACCTTTTGGCCATAAATCGTCGGCCATAAGCTGGGTTGTTGACCATAATATAGGCCATAAAGTAACCACTCACTATAAAATTAGGCATTATATGGCAAATAGTTGGTCAATGTTTCTACCAGGGAGTGTCTACAATAAAATAAACATTTTTTGACCAAATCGTTTGATAGCTCCCAAATAAAAAAGTTATATATTTTTCATATATGAATTATATCTATATACCCATATATGGTTTGTATATGGATCAGCTATAATATTGGGCATATATTATTCATATATTAATTTATATTTTTTATCCTTTTCATCTTTTTTTATCTTACTTATATTATATTTCGTATACGTAAGAAGTTTTATTACAGAACTACTGTTTAATAGTATATTATGTAATAGGGGAATAGTCGACTTCATACCCGCGTTGCATCTAAAACTTTATTTTTAATTTAACTGTAAAAACTAAAACAAAAAAATGATCTATTCACCCTTAATAAAAGACATTTTACTACTACTCGTACTTAGTAATTTAAAATTATATAGTCTACAAACGATATTAAAGTTGTTGGTATTGTCAAAAAAATTACAATTATTTATATTTTTAAAAATCTATTTTTAGATGTTATTATCGCATATTATATATATAATTATTAACATCTAAAAATAGATTTTTAAAAATGTAAATAATTGTAATTTTTTTTACAATACCAATAACTTTAATATCGTTTGTTGATTACATAATTTTAAGTTACTAAGTAATAATAAAATGTCTTTTAACAATTAAGAAAATATTAAACTATTTATTGACATTAACACGTTATTGACAACGTTAAACTTGCCGTTACAAATGTTAATAAAAGGGGTTTTAATGAAAATGTATTTAATTTCATTATTTACGTAACGTTTAAGAATTGTATTGAATCTACCTTCAGTGGCCAAAAGCTCGAAAATTCTCTAATGGCTGGAGGATTTAGAAGAAGAACTCTATACAAGTGACTCATCAAGAGTACTAAAAATGCATCCGCAATACCCTGGACTCACTACACATCCACAAAGCAGTATTATGATAGTTGTTGAGATTATTAATGAATTGGTTCGTGATCTCACATAGGAGTGCGACAATAATAACAGTCACCAACCAAATGAACAGGATACCATATCAGAAGACTCTATACAGCAGCAATAACAATTAACATCCATCAGGATAATATCACAGCAGTTAGCAGAAACGAATCGATTTATGACACAGGGCTGACATCCAAATTCACGTTAAATATTTCCAACTTTTTTCTTAAAATGTGCAGTCGTCGATAGGTTAATCTAAAAATAAAGAGTTTACAAATTTTAATTTCTTACTAAAATAAGATCCTTTATTTTGAACCCGAAAATGATTTGAAACATGCTGTTTTTCATTTGTTAAACTATATGATTGAGAATTTTATTTAAACCTTTATAATCTGAAAACTATTGGGAATACAAATTTGCAGTACGCTCTCTAGTGGTTTCAATATGGCGACCGAGAGGAATAATATATATATATATATTATACTCCCTCGATAAAGATTGTACCCAACCATTCGCCCAGTGTATACTATCTCGCAATGATTTAGCCAACGACTCAGCATTCGGTTGGTTAAAAATCTCGCTTATATCGGTACAGAATACCCATTGTCGTTGGTCAACTGAGACTTAATTTTAAAAATCAGAAAAAGTAAATTTGTCACGTAACTAAATATACGTCATGGTAGTAGAAGGTATTCAGGTAGTTATGGTGGCCGATGAGGAGGTCAAGGCGGTGTGCCCAGTAGCTTTTATGTCTAGAAGTACATAGTGTTCGAGGAAGGCGTCTAGGTGGTTATAATGGCCGACGAGATCCAGCTGGTGCGTTCCGCAGTTTTTGGTATCTAGCTACCCAGGTAAAAATGGGTCGTATACAGTTATATATAACTGTATATACAAATTATGTACGGCTATGTATAACTATATATGGTTATACACAATTATATATAGATATACATGATTTTATATAATTATATATAAGTAACTATATATATATTTATTTATATATAAGCATATATAATTATATATAATTATATATAGTTAGTTATATATAATGATACATAATCACAACTGTATATGATTTATATATACAGTTATGTCTAACTATATATGATTCGTTTTTATCCGGGTAAGTATATATAATTTGACCAACAGTATAACTTATACAATTATTCAGATGTTTTAATTACAAGGCATGTTAGATTCGAGTAGAAAATATTAATCTGAAGTATCTAACTCACAAGGTGAGTGTGTAAAGCGCGGGTCGCCAATTTCGATGAGGTCTGAGAACTGTTTTCTGATGCCTAGTAATAAAAATAAACCCTAGCATCTGTTGTTTGGGCTAACAAGCCCCTATTTTCAGGATAGAGCCAATTACAGCCCGTCTTTTAGTGATCCCTCTACTTAATATCATAATACCACATTTTTTTCTTTGTATACTAGGCTAAAAATATTAATCTTTTGAAAATACATGAAAATTGGAGGTATTCAATTATTGCAAGAGATAATTATTTTTATACGAATCAAGACGAAAAAAGAAACTTTTTATGTGTATTTTAGCTTATTTTTTATCATTATTCGAGAGTAAAAATTATGATCTGAAGCAGTTACCGTTGTTTGCATTAATAAACGGGTATTTAGGGCGCAACAGGTTACACTAAAACCATTATAGAAACATGTTTCGAGACATTAAGAATCAAAATACACTATATTTTTAGAAAATGTGTGCTTGTGCGTATGTGAATTTGTGTGTGTGCATACGCTTGTGCGTGTGCACGTGTGTGTGTACGTGTGCGTGTGTGCATGTGCGTATGTGTACATGTGTGTGTGTTTGTGTGTATTTGTGCGTGCGCCCATGCGAGCGTGTGTGTGCGTATTTACATAAATGTGAATTCATATAAATTTATAATTGTGTTATATAAAATGACGAATAAACACGGACAGTTCCTTCATTCCTTATAACAACTATGTAATTAACTATAATCAATGCTATACTATGACAGTTCCTTAATCCCTTATAACAACTAAAGGACGACTAATCCGCCTTTTACTTTCGGTTACTTTTGTACGTATTCTTGAAATTCAAATGAATGAAGGATTCGTATATATGAAGGACTTTGAACAACACTAAGCCAGTTATAGTTCACCGTTTCATTAGACACGTTGTAGTACTGTATAAACGTTATATTTCAGTAGGTAAGCAAAGGGGTTTTAGCTCATCCCACCACTCCACCTTTCGATTCACCTGTGCAGATGAGAAGCTCTGTGATTGGTCGAGGTGGACAGGCGAGAATAAGCCCCGCCTTCACTGTCTCACGCGTGCGCGATCATACTCTAGAATATTTTTATATCTAGAGATCTTTTTATATCTTTATCTGTTGAGATATTGGAAATGCAAAATATTTTATTTTAAACTTAATCAGAAACGTAATTATTTTTGAAATTTCAGCCTTGAAATAAACAGTTTTTTCAGTAGATGGATTATTGTTAACAGTTTTACTTATTTCTGACAAGAATATTTAAACGTATTTAATTATAGAAGCTTAGGAGTGGAGACACTGATTTGGGTATCAAGTAAATGGAAGGAAGCATATTTTATAATACAAATATATTTATTTAAACTATCAATTTACACCATTTGCTAATAAATGTCTATCTATTGCAATCTTAGTACAACAGAATAATTATGTGCTCAATATACAATTCCATTTTTACAAAGTTTATTGATAATCAAACTTATGTCACTGCTGTTGCCGAAATTCCCCATCTTGATAAGGATATCAATAATATCTTGATAAGGATCAGTTTCATCATCATCTTCATCACTATCTGCTGTTATAAATGAGGAACCTTGACTAAGCAAGGTTTCATCATCTTTAATTGTAAACGATTCATTCAATTCATAAGCCTTTTAGTAACTCCTTACAAGCTTTCTAAACTTATAAGATTCAGATATCTTGTTGAACTTATTGGGCTCATCTGATTCAAATATCTTGTTAAACTTTTTAGACTCAGATTGAGATATCTTGTCGATTGTATTAGACTCACCAAATTCCGATGCACTGGGCTCATTAGACTCATAAGCCTCATTTAACTTAAATTGAATTTAAATTAAATGATTAAATTTAATTTAAATGAGATTATTGAATGCATAAGCTCTTTCATCCGGAACGAATTTCTCAATCTTCTGATGCTGTTTATCTCTGTATTATTTATAATAATTGATTTGAAAGTTTCATCTAAGATTCTCTTTGTGTATAAAGCATCATTTTGTTTCGACTTGAATTTTCGACTAATAGCCTTCTTTGTCTTTTCAACTTTATTAAGAACATCTCTTTGTGGCAGGAGCACCTTGTTTTCATGGCCAGTAGACTGACTCTTTACATTTCTGACTTAAAGTCCATTTTTAGAATGTTTGTTGAGCATTGAAGCTATTAAATCATAAAATTTCTTGCTCTTTAGTCTACGAATTGATTCGGCTTCACAGTAACGCTTTATGTGAGCACTTGAAGCTTCAATGATACTATGATAATTTTCTATATCATGAGAACTTAAAGATTTTTACTAGGCTCTTTTTTGAAGAGCAATTCCAATAAACCTTTCGTTAATGGATATCTTGACTTATTTAATTCGACGAAAGAAGTATCAACTGAATCGGTGAATTATCAATCATAAGTGTATTTCCTTGCTTATAAACTCCATATATGTTATTAAGATATCTTACACAATTTTGATTTAACTTTGTCAAATAATTATTTACATGTAAAAGAATCTCTTGATCAGCATCGGTATCCTCATAATTCTGAGTGTTTAAACTCTCTGCTATAGAGCTGGCCATCATAGAATTTATTTCTTGAGCTTGTGCAGTCATGACTGATCCAGTTGATGTCTCATCACCACTTTGCCTAAAAAATTTGCGATTAGATATGATAGCCTCTTGAACATCATGCTGTTGCTGAAAAGTTGCCATGTCGATGCTTCAACAGTTCACAGTGATACGCTGATACGGTTAAACGATAACTAATATTTATACAGATTATACCATCGAGTAGTAATTTTATATCCTACATAGTAGAACTGTGTATGTTACAGAGTCACATGTTTATGTGATAATGTAGCTATATTATGTAATAGAGTAACTCATGCATGTCATAATATAACAGTTTTATGTTATATAATGACAGTTTATCTCATGTACTATAGCACCTCTTATGACATAGAGTCGAACCTTTTATGTCACAGAGTAGTACTTTGATGTTATAGAGTCACAATTTTACGATATAATATAATAATTTTATAAAATTGAGTAGCACCTATTATGTCATAGAGTAGCATTTGGTTGTTATAGAGTCACACTTTTATGTTATAATGTAGCAATTTTATGTAATAGATTAGCACCTTTTATGTCACAGAAATGCACTTTTATGTCACAGAGTAGCACTTTGTGGATATCGAGTTACACTTTTATGTTTTAATGTAGTAATCTTATGTAAGAGAGCAACACATTCATGTCATAATATAACACATTAATGTAACAGGTTATGTCATAATATAGCACCTCTTATGACATAGAGTAGCACTTTGATTTTGTAGAGTCACACGTTTACGTTATAATATAACAATTTCATGTAGTAGAGTAGCACCTTTTATGTCACAAAAGAAAACGTTCCATTTGGATTCACTGAATTCGGGACTATTGTTTCATAAACATACGTTAAATGTTCGAGTCTTGTGTATATATATATACATATACACGTCTTATTCCATTTGACTGAGGCCCAATATAGATATAAGGTAAAAGCACCTATTATGATACACCCTCGTAACTGTGTCCCTTTTATGAAACAGTATCGAAAATGATAAAATAAGAAATAATTATAACATGCATAAGCAAATATAAAAATTTTGTTATACAATAAGTAGTATTAAGAAAAATCATTCGTTTGCGTGTCTCCAAACCCGTGCAGATCGACGGTTATGGGAGCCGAAGCAGCTGATTTTTACGACTTTGTTTTTTAACAATATTTATAAATATAAATAACTAGACACCATATGCATTAGCTTAAACTGTAGTTATCGGTCCGTATATTTGAATTATTTACAAACTGTTTTAATGTCGATGTGATTTTTATTAAATATGTAGCTCTTTCATAATAGGTGCTCGAGTTAATGGAAGTCCGCATTTATGAAATACCTTTGCAAGGGCTTTTTGTTAATAATTTTAGTTATTTGCATATTATTTTATGTATTATGAAGCAATAAATACTACATTTTAATGATATAGCTGTCGTACATATGAAACTAAGTAAATTTAGCATGTTTTTTGAATTTAGCAGTCTAACTTGTAACTTATAGATTACGAAGTCGATTCTATGAGACTAAGTAAATTAAGCATGTTTATTGAATTTAGCAGCCTAACCTGTAACTTATAAATTAAATATGATCATTTTGTTGTTATTAAAAACTTTTTAAAAACGGATGTCAATCTTATGTTGACGTTATTACTCGTGTATATTAGGCGAAATATTTAAGACAGATATAGCAATTGTAAGTAAATGCAGTCAAGTAAAGTAATATTTACATATTTATTACGTTTCATAATAGGGACATAAATTATGATCCACCCAGATATCGTGCGATTGCACTGTTTTATAATACGTACAATGGATCAGTTCAGTATTTTATTAATATAATTAATTATTAACGTTTAATTTGTATTTTAAAGTCATTCTCTGTTCAAGGAAAGTCTAATAATTTAATCAAATGAAAACGATCTTTACTTAATTTAGCTATATAGTATATACTTGCATGATATCAGATTCGATGATTTCGAGGCTGTTACTCACGATACGTACAGTACATATATAGTACGCACGACTTGATAACATATTATAGCGTAAACTACAAGAGCTCGATTTAAATGAGCAAAAGTTAAGGCCCACTCTTGGGGGTGATCTACGAGTATCACATAGGGGTATTCATTTTTGAAATGTTGAAATTAAAGATTTTTTTTCAGTTTCAATATTATCTAAAAAATTCTTGGCATTTCTTTGTCTTATTCGATTATATTGAATATTCGTATTAAGTATACCATAAATAGAAATGTAAATATCTTGTGTAGTCTTATACTTATATTACTAAAATCCTGAAGAGATAAAATGTTCTGAGTAAAGGCGTCGATTTATACCATACACATGTACATGTATCACTAATTTGTATTCAAATTCAAAATTAAGTGTATTAAGTGCAGAGTATCCTGTATAATATCAATCAAAAAATTTGTAAAAAATAAAGCTGAATCTCTACATTTCAAAGTAGAGATCTCTACATTTCATCCACTCGTTTTGGTTGAATAATGATTTTTCATTTTTAAGATATTTCATTAATTTGGTCGCTTATTTCTTGGGTATCAAACGGTAATTTTTGACTAATAAAAGCTCAATTTTTGTTTGTTTCGGATACAGATTTAAAATAGAAAGACTTTTTAAATTCCGTCTATCTGTTTTTGTTTTTGTTTTATAAACGATTTTTATTTTTATAAAAAGTGGTATAAATCAATTTTCCAAAAACTTAAATTTTACTTATTATAATAATTTGATGAATTTTTATCTCTTTTTTGCTGAACATACGTAGTAAGAAAAAGAATTCCTGGATTAGATTTTGTTTTATAACGATTTTTCTATTTACGATATTTTGAAATCGTTATTGCAATTTTTGATCATAAGCTTATAATTTTTTGTAATTTATCTTTTGACAATAATTAATGATAAAAAACACACCTTTTTGAGATATTACTAAGAAAGAAGTAAGAGCAATTTAAAAAAATGTATTATAATAATGAAATTCATATTGGCATAATTTATTTAATTTAAAGGGAGAGCGTATTCCTAGACCTTATATCCATTACAAACAATGAGCCACTTGTCGTTTTTCTAAGTGAAGTTTTTTTATAAAAACGTGGTACAAAGTTGATGAAACTTTCAAGAAATAATTTTCACTTAAGGGGGTACCAAAGTTAATTTATATCCTCCCTACCTTACTGACCCAAATATTCTAAAATATTGGCTATAATTAAAAGAATAAACTGGATTATGAAAAACTAAAAGGTTATAGTTTTATTCTGCTAAATTTGAAAAATATAGATTCATGTATCGAAAAGATATGGGAGGAATATTCGAGAATATTCTAGAGTATGATCGCGCACGCGTGAGACAGTGAAGGCGGGGCTTATTCTCGCCTGTCCGCCTCGACCAATCACAGAGCTTCTCATTTGCACAGGTGAGTCGAAAGGTGGAGTGGTGGTGGGAGCTAGAACCCCCTTTGCTTACCTACTTACTTCAGTTACAGTTCACCGGTTCATCAGACACGTTGTAGTACTGCATACACATTATACTTCGAGCACCCTAATTGTGAATAAATTCGATATCAACGCTACACGCGCTCTTGACTATTAGCAAAAATAATATATAACGCGTTATATCAATTCCACTCTTCACAATGTCGCTATTGTTTGCGTTAGAGAAAAATGACGTAAAATCGGCGCTATTGCTGATAAACGAAGGAGCCCGAGTCGACGTTGCCAACTACAAAAACGAGACTCCCCTTCACGTTGCGCTCAGGGTCATCACCCAGGAAACTAATCTGTACAAGGTGTGCCTGTCGCTGCTGGAGCAGAAAGTCCTCGTTAACTCCCAGAACTTCTACGGCGAGACTCCTCTGCAATACGCGCTGAGAAGTAAACGCGGACAACTGGTCGAGCTGCTGCTGTCCCACGGTGCCGATCCGAATATCTACGACAAGGACCATCGAGGCAGAATCCCGCTACTGGTCGCCCTGGAGAACGGAGACGTGAAATCCTCCCTGTTGCTGCTGGATCACGGGGCACGCGTCGACGTCGCCAACGAGAAAAACGAGTGTCCCCTTCACCTGGCCATAACGTCTCTCTGCGACATGGAGCAGCGATACAAGGTATGTCTCTCGCTGCTGGACAAGGCAGCGCCGATCGACAGTCGCGACTCGTGCGCGAGGACTCCTCTGATTCTGCTGATGCTGCAAGTGAAAGAAGACGCGCCACTCGTCGATCTGCTGATCGCGCGAGGCGCCAACGTCCAGTTGACAGATCGCAGTGGAGCCGCGCCGATTCATCTGGCGGTCAGTGCCAACTCCCTGAACGTCGCGAGCCGGCTGCTGCTCGCGGGTGCCAAGCCCCACGACTGCCCTGGATTTTCCATACTCTCCGGAGCTGCCGACGAGGACATGGTGAGGCTTCTCGTGCAACATGGCGCCAACTGCAACGACGAGACTATGGTGGGGGCAGTTGTTCGTCGCAACGTAAATATAATGAGGCTCTTGCTAGCCGGGGGTGGCAATGTCAATGCCGTGGTGGAATGGTACCCAGGATTGGGAACGTCGGTGCTCGGGCACGCTATCAATTGCGAGGAGAGTGCTATAGTGCAGTGCCTTTTGGAGAAGGGCGCCGATGTCAACTTGATGGACGAAGGGGAATTGCCGCTGATTCACGCGCACCGCAGATTTCGTACGCAGGCGAGCTGCAATTTGAAATCCATCGTGTATCTCTTGTTGAAACACATTGCTATCCTGGCCGCGCGAGGCAGCTACGTGCACAAGGAGAACACGACGACAATAAAGGAATGTGCAATTATGAGTAGCCAGTATGAGATATATCTTCGGGAACTCGCGATCATGAAGTCGGCGAAGGTGTGCGAGGAGCACAGGGTGACGTATTTTGATGTAGTGTCGAAGCATGGCAATGCTTTGATGCGCTGTTTGCGCTACGCGGGGGTACAAAGCGCTTTGTCATCCGGTGGACGTGTTACGCGATTCCCCGAATACGCGAATCTGGTGGAACTGAATTATCGTAGTGGATCGCGACGTATGCGATTGATCGCTGAAGTCCAGGAGAAGTTGCACGATATTTTTATATCCGTGCTACCCTACGATATATCCATCAAAATAAGCCTATACTTACGTGATGATGATTGTAAAACTTTATTGGAAATATAGTCTACATATTTTCATTGATCAATTTTGTTAATTTTCATTTTTACAGATAAAAAAATTTGTTTTTCCGTACACAGTACTATTGTTTCTTAGTACTACATGCACAATCTATGATACTAGATGTATATTTAGTTATATATAGTTATGTATAGACTAAATCTATATATGTATAATTATATATGTCATTTTTATATAGCCTACTCAATTTGTGGACACTACTGTATTTAGTTATGTTTAAGTCAATCATTTTGAATCTCAAATGCAATTGCAGTTCTTGTAATGATTTAAGTTTGTAAATATACATACTCGTATATGTCTAGTCATTCCCGGTTAAAAGTGAGTCATATATAGTTATATATGATCATATATATTTATATACAATTATATACTTATATATAATCATATATAGCTATATATGACTCATTTTTAACCGGGAATGACTAGACATCTACGAGTATGTATATTCACAAACTTAAATCATTACAAGAACTGCAATTGCATTTGAGATTCGAAATGATTGACTTAAACATAAATAAATACTGTAGTGTCCACAAATTTAGGAGGCTATATTAAAATGATATATATAATTATACATATATAGATTCTGTCTATACATAACTATATATAACTAGATATACATATATTATCCTAGATTGTGCATTTAGTACTAAGAATCAATAGCACTATGTACAGAAAAACAAATTTATCTTTCATCACGTAATCATGGCAAGACTTGCGAATATTTTACCAATCAATGAAGAACATGTATATCAGTTACTATTAACTTACAGCGCATAGAATGTATGTATATATTAGTTTATGTTAGTAGTTACATTTGTAAATTGTACATGAATAAAATTATGTTTTTTATTGACACCAAACATCTGTATTTTTATTGACTCCAAACATCTGTATTTTTATTGACACCAAACATCTGTATTTTTATTGAATTATTTATTAATTGTTTAAAATGAAGATTAATCAGGAATATATTTTTTTTTTTTATTTAACGTCGCCATGTTTGTGCTTCCATGTGGTGCTAATCGACGACGGGGGTCTGCGGTGTGTTTGTAAACAAAGCACATGTAATATTTACAGTGGTGCTTGTATCAATCGTCAGAGACTAGGATTCGAACCCGGGTCACCGGCGTGGGAATCCGACACTCTACCGACTGAGCCGCCGCAGGCCCCAGGAATATTTTATTAACACTTTTCAGCAAAAGATCATATAATTTTAAAGAACCACGCTCACATATAATGCAAATTTGGCTATCCGTCGAATTGATTGAAAATCCAATACATTATATTCAATGTTGTAGTGATCAAAAGTTCTAAATAAACCAGAGAACCAAATATCGACTGTTATTAACATCTTTGCAATTTTTATCAGGAAAAAACATTTTAACACATTTTATTAGCAGACTTAGCATTACTATAGTTCAAAAACTAAATTGAAATTAAATTCAAAAAACAATTTTTTACTTCCTCCGAAAGGAAGCTTTGTAATAGAAAAAAAGTTTCTTTAAAAACATGTTACAAATATGTTTTGGGCCATTTAGAATCAAAATACACTATTTTCAGAAAATGTCCGTATGGATGTGCGTGCGCGCGCACGCGTTTGTGTGTGTGTATATAGAAATAATATTTTATTTTATTTTACCACCATTTTATTTTTCTTTTGTCGAGAAAAAAATCATTTTATAAAAAAATTGATTTTCTATATCGAACGATAACTTGAGTAAAACGGCATTATTCTTTTTGAAATTGTCCAGAAAGGTAGCTTTTAACTCTCTTGGCTAAGTTCTTTGCCCAGGTCATGAGTACTTTTATTTTTCAAGATACTTGAGGTTATGGTTTTGTTGAAACATTTCTTTGATCGTTTATTCGGAATAAAAATTAAATTTTAAGATTCATCGACTCGTTTATGTTTTGCAACGATTTTTCTATTTTACGTTATTCTGAAATGAATGAGGTAAATCAATTTAGTTTGTAGAAATAATATGATTGCTTCAGGGTAAATGCATTTGAAAGAGAATAAAATGATCTATCTTCTCCGATTCGAAATTTTTTATAAGCTATTTTCCTTCTTCTTATACACGAAAACGTCAGTTTTTTAAACAACGATATTTTTGAAACATATGATTGAAATTCTTTATAAATAATTTAAGATGGAGAAGCTTTCCACTATCTCTTAGTAGTCTTGGCTGAGCTCTTTGACCAAAATATGAAATCTTTTATTTTTCAATATATTTGAGGTTATATTTCTTTTATTTATTCTTTATTACCTATTTCTTGGGTAGCACGTTCATTTTTTACGAATGACGCATTTTGTTTAGTTTTTTGATGAAATTAAATACTTTTTATTATATTCATCCAATCGTTTTGGCTTTATAATGATTTTTCATTTTTAAGATATTTCTTTAATTTGATCGCTTATATCTTGGCTATCAGCGGTAATTTTTGTCTAATAAAAGCTCATTTTCTTGTTTTTGGATACTGATGTAAAATAAAAAGACTTTTTAAATTTCGTATATCGGTTTTTGTTTTTGTTATATAAACAATTTTTATTTTTATAAAAAGTGGTATAAATCAATTTTCCAAAAACTTAAATGTTTTACTAATTATAATAATTTGATGAATTTGTATCTGTTTTTTGCTGAACATACGTAATAAGAAAAAGAATTCCTGGATTAGATTTTGTTTCATAAAGATTTTTCTATTTACGATATTTTTAAATCGTTAATGCAATTTTTGATCATAAGCTTATAATTTTTTGTAATTTATCTTTTGACAATAATCAATGATAAAAAACACACCTTTTTGAGATATTACTAAGAAAGAAGTAAGTGTAATTTAAAAAAAATGTATTATAATAATGAAATTCATATTGGCATAATTTATTTAATTTAAGGGGAGGGCGGATTTCTAGACCTTATATCCAGTACAAACAATGAGCCACTTGTCGTTTTTCTAAGTGAAGTTCTTTTTATAAAAACTTGGTACAAAGTTAATGAAACTTTCAAGAAATATTCTTCACTTAAGGGGGTACCAAAATCAATTTATATCCTCCCTACCTTACTGACCCAAACATTCTA
The DNA here is from genome assembly GCA_949152435.1 of Gastracanthus pulcherrimus. Classification (NCBI taxonomy): domain Eukaryota; kingdom Metazoa; phylum Arthropoda; class Insecta; order Hymenoptera; family Pteromalidae; genus Gastracanthus; species Gastracanthus pulcherrimus. The sequence continues at coordinate 24,145,921 of OX424572.1, read as the reverse complement.
AAATATTGGCTATAATTAAAAGAATAAATTGGATTATGAAAAACTAAAAGGTTATTCCCCATTGTTTTGTAATTATCGACCACTGCAAAATTTCAGGTAAAAATTTTGCAGCTTACATCAATGACATTGGAACGAAATTTCGTGATAAAACGGAGATCTACGAAAGGTGATCCGAAGTTTCGAACAAATGCCATTTATATATACAATCATATTATTACCTGAAACTTAGTGGAATGGTAGAATGTTACAAAAGGAAGGTCAATTATGTCTTGGTTATTCATAATTCGGTTTATTTATTAATTGTAATCGATTGGGCATATAGCGTTTCTTACACATAAGAATTATACACGTAATTATTCTACACAGTTTAGCATTGGTCAAATTATATATAGATATATTTGACCAATGCTAAATTGTGCACAATAATTACGTGTAGAATTCTTATGTGTAAGAAACGCACTATGTCATCGATTGCTCATACATCGGTCAAAGACATGAAGTTAGGAATTTTGGCGAGAAATGTGAATGGTTTGACACCCTGTTAATAAAGAACATCACCTAAAATGGAAAAAGTAGCTGCCAATTCATTGGTACTTAGCTTCTATAACATTTATAAATTGTTCCAATATGAAATTCTTTGATCTAATAAATTAATTTTAAAACAAATTCTATCTAAATTAATTTTAAATTACTATATTTCTCTAATTAATATCTCAAAAAAGGTCTGCTTTTTATCATTGATGGTTTGTCCAAAGATATTTTTGACTAAAATTAGAAAACTATAGGTAATAATCTTTACAGATTTTCTAAGGCACTATTAATCATTAAATATTAATTATTAATATATAAATCACTTATTATAAGGATTAAAATTTGAGAATAGTAATCAATATGGGGCCTGCGGCGGCTCAGTCGGTAGAGTGTCGGATTCCCACGCCGGTGACCCGGGTTCGAATCCTAGTCTCTGCCGATTGATACAAGCACCTCTGTAAAAATTACATGTGCTTTGTTTACAAACACACCGCAGACCCCCGTCGTCGATTAGCACCACATGGAAGCACAAACATGGCGACGTTAAATAATTATAAAAAAAAAAAAAAAAAAAGTAATCAATATAAAGGATTTCAGAAAATACTTTTTATTGTTATAAATACCCCGTTTTCTCGTAAAAATAACAAAATTTGCCAATGATTTAAGTCGATTTAATAAAATCTTTGTTTAAAATACGACTTCATCTTTACATGGATCAGAGCGCTTATAGATGATTTTATTTCATTTATCTTAATACATTTTACTATGCGGTATGTACTTGCATTTACTTTTCATAATGATTGAATTGTTTGTATTGGTTACTTATGTATCGCAATCGTCGGTCAGCTACTTGTATTCTGCATAAGTTTTTACTGATTTTTTTATCCAAAAACAGTGTAAGACAATAAACTGATGAACGATGTCTAATAAACATAACGCCACGTATACGCCACCCAGCACAAGGTATTCAAATTATGCTTATTGTAACTAGTTACGACAGTCGCCCGCGTATTATTTGGTGGTAAGAGAATGGGGGGGGGGGGGTGGGGGAGTTAAAAATTGTTTCTTATACTGGTACTAATTGGTAAGATGTTGCAGTATATTTCTAATCGTGTATAAAAAATCAAATTTTTAAAAAATCCCATACCGAGTTAAGTCCACATTTCCCGGAAAAACGACTTCACTCAACTCTTTTGTAAGGTTACTCAAAAAATAAAAAGTATTTCTTATGTATAATTACTATGATTAGAATAATATTTGATACTTTATTTAATAAATATAATTTGGCTTCAAATCTCTTATGTTTCAATCTGGCATATCATTGCAAATATTAAAACGTTAATATTTCGAAAACACGAAAAATGGACTACGTTGTTCTTCCGTTTCGCCACAGATATATAATTATATAGTAATATATAATCGTACATAATCATATATCTATATTATAAAAATATTACGCCGTCGCTGACGCTGCCGTAGATTCTAGAATTGAGGCCCTTTTCCATATCTCTCTTTTTCTACGGTATTTTGGTCTCTTTTTCTGAATTCTTAGTTGTCTTTACGTTAATTATCAGCTATATCCCGTAGTTTACATTGGTCTACATTATTCTATGTATAAGAATCGAGGCCTTCTCAATTATTCGCTTTTTCTACATTAATTTAGCCTCATTTTAAGAATTTTTCGTTTTATTTACATTATTTATCAGCTATATCCCGTAGTTTACATTGGTCTACATTATTCTATGTATAAGAATCGAGGCCTTCTCAATTATTCGCTTTTTCTACGTTAATTTAGCCTCATTTTAAGAATTTTTCGTTTTATTTACATTATTTATCAACGTTAATTTACGTTAATTGTCAACGTTAGTTTACGTTATTTTACCGATCAGAATAGAGACTTTTTTCATATCTTCCTTTCTGTATGCTATTTTTATTTATTTTTTTAAATATTTCGTTATTTTAACGTTATTTGTAAGCTATTTTATGTAGTTTACGTTAATTTGTGTTGGACGACGTAATTTTAGAAGACTCAAACCCATCTCCATATCTTTCTGTTCTACGTTATTTTGGCGTTTGTTTAAAAGTTTTTGTTATTTTAACGTTATTTATAAGCTATTTTATGTGGTTTACGTTAATTTACAAGAATCGAAGCCTTCTTTAGGTATATCCCGCCCATTCTAGGGTGTTGATGCGCGAGGCGCACGCGGGACGTAGTTGCTCCCTAGTGATTATATATGCTAATGCTTATATATAATTATAAATAATCATATATAACTATATATAATTATATATAAACATATATAATTATGTGTACCTATATATGACTCATTTTTACCTGGGATGCCTTAGATTATAAAAATTTATTATTCGTATTCATTTAGGATGCAAGACATTTAGTTCCGAATATTTCAATTTCAGCTAAATGTTATAGTGCCATAACCTCAAAAATGAACAATCTTCATAAATTGCAATAAACCTTTCAGAAAAATTGTATAACGGCATTAAATGTTATACAGAATCGAATAAAATTATTTTGATGGATTTAATTCGAAGATGTACTTAAAACATGGGTGTGCCAACCAAACGGCCGCGACACATAAGCCACATCTCCTCTACACATTCAACATAGAATATTATATATACTATAAGTGAACATTTCTGTTTAAAAACTGCTTTTTCTTTTATCATAAATTTATTACTTTTAACTCTTAGAAATTAGTTAACTATGCAATTTAAATTAATTTCGATTCCACAAATCTTTTGACTTAACTGTTTAATAAAATTAAAAAGTTATCTAATTCTAAGTAATAATCGCCCAGAGCATGACCACTGGTGCCCTCCAAAAGTTGATAACTCAGGTAGTATATTCAACATATATATATCGTATATGTAGTAATGCTTTACGGTTACACCTCTATTTCCATTTTCTGCCATCTCATCCCCTGCGATGGTCTATTTTATCCCCTCCAAGCAGATGCTCATAACGAATAGAGAATATGTATATAGTATACCTGTACATACGGGCAGCGATCCTACCTCTTATAAGAACTAAATGGTTAATTAAGTGCATTATAATGAGTTACATGAAAATCTACCTTTTGTTTGTAGTTACTTCTGCATACGTTTTTGGAATGCTTATGGATTTCTAGGCATAGAGGATCTAACTATGGCAGATACGGGGCCGCACCCCCCCCCGCCCCCCTACGCAAGACATTTTCACTGATTTTCCTATGTACTAAGTATACACCGTAAGACTAATAGCCCCCCCCTCCCCCAAAGTCCTACGCAATGTATGGACGGTTTTTAGTCAGTTAGTTGTAGTTCATCACTTGATCTGTTACGCTGTCATAATTAAATCGCTTTTATTAAATTCTGGTAATTTTTAAAACATTAATATTTCTCAGATATACTGCCAAGGCTATTGTTTTTAGCCGTATATCATTTTTAGGTACATATCTCGGTATACATATCTCGACTCTTAATTAATAGTTAATAATGCTAAATAGAAAAAGATTTCTATTTTCTAATATAGGCTTTAGAACGCCGGTGAATTTGTCGCAATTTCAAATGTTACTTGAACTAATGATTTTGGTCGCATAATTCGTTCCGGAAAACGTAACAATTATTATACAAAAAAATTTAGCTTGATAGACGACTTTGATTTATTATTGCTTATCATTTAATATATTAAATAGAAATATCATTGAATAGATAATATCATACAATTAAATTATTAATTTTTTCGCAAGTTTCAAAGACGACTTACGCATAATTTGAATTTTTCGAAGTGTATAAGATTACATGTGAAGATTTATACCTTTTCAACTCTTTACTAGTTTTAAAAAGTAAACATTTTTGTCATTATGTCTTTACTAAGACTCTCAATATATGTATCTTCAATTAATACACAAACTTTGTTGAGGATTTTTCCTGTCATAAATATGCATGAATATCTTAGGAAATATTTATTAATTTTTAATAATATGTGCCCTGGCAGCAGTGGCGGATCCAGGAGTCTTGCTTGGGGGGGGGGGGGGGGGGAGGCGAAATATGCATACTATTATTAATTTATTTACGTTATATGAAAATGGTTTATAATTTATTTATTGTTTTTTTTATCTTGTAGGAGTAATATAATAGAGTAACTAAGATTGCAGTCCGAGTTTTAAAATAATTTATTTAAAAAATAACAAGTTTAAAATATATTAATTTTCTTTAAATTAATTTACAAATTTATTAAATTATAAAATCTAGCCTATGCTTACGCGTCTTGGCATACCGATCTATAATCCCATGCGTATCTAATTTGATGTTATAATGTACATTCAATAAAGCCAATCCAACAAGCCTATCTTCAGCCATTGTCGACCTAAGCCACGTTTTTATTCTTCTTAATGTAGAAAAAGTTCTTTCCGCACTTGCTCCGCTCAATGGTAGTGTTACCAATATCTTACAAAGAACGTATAAAGTAGGGGCTGGGTCACAGTATTCCAGCAATTGAATAGCACCAACGGAAGTATCAAATTTTTCCGCTTCCCATTTCACTGTCCATAAATTTAGTTCAGACACGATCATCTTTTTAACCATATTTACAGAGTCGTTAAAAAAAAGAATATCTCTCAGCGAGATTCTGAGCTGCCTGATTTAGTAATACATCGTCTTTCAAAATAGCTGAATTTGGAAATAAAATTGACAAATTGTACAAATTAACCGTTTCTTCGGAAAATAGACGTTTTAAATCCTCCGTAACATTTTCGACTATTGGTATATAAATAGATTGCCTGTAATAGTCTACAGGATTAGTAGTAGGGTAATTCTGTCGATGAGTTTGTCTACTCGTTAAACGAGGAACTGTAATTTCCACTCCTAACTCAATCGCCATTCCGCAAATTTCATAGTAAATAGTATCAAACTTCTCCCCGCACTTATCTCAGTTTATTTCCAGAAGTTTGTACGTATCCCGAAGCATATCCTGGGTAGATTTGAGATCGTTCTGAGTCTTTTGGAAAATGCGACTCAACGGAAGAGTATAACTTAACAAATCAGAAAGGCAAACAACTGTGACTAGGAATTCACTATTATATAGAGATAATATTAATGTTCTTGCTTTTGCTGATGTTTGAATGTCTTTCCATAATGCTATAAAATCCAGCGATTTAATAATTTTTGGGAGTAACTCTCTAAACTGAAGTACTCCATCATGCCGCTCAATCCACCTGGTTTCACACAGCCCAGAAAGCTGACGACCCATCACATTCTTAAGTGTATGAGAGCGCTTAGATGAGGCGTTAAAAAATGCTATGGTTTCCTTCATTGTACCTATTGCGTTTCGAACTGCTTGAACTGATGAAGATTTGGCTATCGATAGATTAAGTTTGTGATTGTAACATGGGGAGTAAACAGCATTAGGAGTTTGTTCTTTTATAGTTGAAAATTTCTAAATTTCGTCCACGTAATGGGTGCCCGCTTCGTGCATAAATGAAAGAAAAATTAGCAATAGATAATTTATCGTGTTCAAAATATGAAAAAAAAACGCTGACAACTGATTTGGCCCTCTGCTTTCTCAAAGAGATCTGTTTAATTTCAGTAAAAATTTCATTGGATTTCATAATTTAACTTGCGAGTTATATGGGCTAAAAAAATTAATACATATACTATATAACAAATAAAAAGCGGTATATTTGAAATATATTTCAGTGAAAAAGTGAAGAAATTCTATAAGTACTTTGAAAATAATGCGCTTTATAAAAAAAACTTCTTTATAACGAAAATTTCAGAACACCTCAATTTTTAAATCTTTAAAAATGGCTATAAAAACAAAATAAGTTGACGATTTTTGTTGCAATTTTAAAGCAACTTTTAGAAATGTATAACAAATATACATGCAAAGTGTAGTGAGGTTTAAACGGAGAATATTCGACAGCAGATGAGCGACATGTATAAACCGTAATTTTTCAAAAAATGCCACTTCGTTCCTCAAGTAATATAATCTAGCTTAACGTGAAAAAAATGTCGAAAAATGTTGTTAAAACAACGTTAGCAGGCGTATATCTATATACTCAATAAACGCTGCACTGCGACGGTTTTGCCCCAAAAAGCAGACACGTCATTTCGAATATTTCGGGTTCGTGTTTTCGATCTTTGCCGCGCCAAAGAAACTGTACATATCGGTGATATCCGCTAATACCGCAATTGCTTCTAATCTACAACGTAATAATACGCCTGGTAAAGGCTGCAAAAGATCCGGCCCCGAATCTAATTGATCGTTCAAACTTACCCCGTGCGACTTCGCGGCTGCATCAAATACTATTCTTATCTTTCCCGGCTTATTTGCGTTGGTCACATCGAAATGCGGCAAATACCATCTACGAGATTGCATTACGTTGCTATCGTCTACTTTTCTCGCGTAACCATTATCGAGAAGATGTTGCATTTCTTTATAATATAATGCAGCGTACTAAAAATCACGACCTAATTTTTTTTCTCTAATGACAAAAGTCTTATTGGTGCGGATTGCTTACTATCTATCTGCGGATCGACGTTATTTTTCCATAATAATCCGATTTCCCACACGTCGCCTACGCGTCTTGTCGGTTTATTCAAAATCTCGAATGCGCACGTGTGCTTCACACTTGTCCGGATTATTTCTCGCACGCCGAAATGATCGAGAGACAGGTAATCCTTTACTAGCCTTTCAAGTCGGTTATTCGTACCGGTCGCCTCATCGTCGGTCTCCCCGCAATAAATGGCCCTTTAATTGTTCACGCGCGCAATAGCTCCGTGTTTCCTGGGCGGAGACGGGTTACGCCGTGCACCGCCCACCCTAACTGCGTGAGCGTAAGTGCCAACAGGCTCCCTCGGACCGCACGCGTTTCTCGAGAGGCAATTAAAGGCCAGTTGTCTTGACCGATTAGAATTTCATAAATCCGTCGCGGCAACGGCATTTAAAATCTGGTGTTTTTCGAACTCGCCAGCTATGTGAAACGACACTTTTTCACAACGAATATCTACCGCTTCGCGATCGTTAATCCCCTTCAAAGCTAAAAGTACACGCGTCCCTCTTACTCCTATTTCCCGAACGACACGTTTATTGATGAGTGTTATTGTTGATCCGTCATCCAATAGTGCAAACGTTTTTAATGTATTCGTGGGACCCGATATTTCTACAGATATGATTTTTAACAATGCGCCCGAGGAATCTAGTCATGCATTTTTCTTTGCTGCACATGACGCACTGGTGATTTGCTGGGGCCTTTTATTCGTAGAATAATTCGTATTTGTACCTACACTATGTCTCGCATTCGTGCCTATTATCTCATGTAAATAATACATGGTGATGCCTTTTACATTGTGCGCAATTTTCGCTTTTACATACTAATTGCATATGTCCCGAATTTAATAACCCTTAAAACATAGTCGATGCTCCCGCGCAAGGAAGATTCGTCTATGTGCCAGCTCTTGCGCGAACATATCACAATTTGCCGTCTTGGAATTATTTCTGTTACAAATAATGCAAGAATTGCATCATCCTCGAATTGGTTAATGGCGGCAAATGCATTCATCGGCTTCTTACACGCTGCCGTTTTCTTTTTTAAATCCGCGGATTCGTCGATAGGCTGAATATCCGTCTCAAAAATCCCGCCTGCTATAGCCAATTCAGCTTGGCGTAACAAAAACTTAGCCAATTTTTCTAACTCGGCCTCGTCCTTGTCGGTTTCCGAGGCATGTTTGTTATACGCGTACTTTAATGCCGACGGCATTTTTCGCGTGATATTTAGTACTAATTTCGGGCTATACAAATGGCCATTAACTTAAGCGATTTAAAAGCTAAAACGGAATCGTGTAATTTTGTGGCAGACTGCGTTAATTTAATTTTTCCGGACTCTAATGCTGGCAAATCTTTCAACTCTTTAACAATTTTGTTAACAATTACTTTTTTGTTTCCGAAATGCATTTCCAAAGTTTTCATAACAGCCGACGCGTCGCGATTAGTCGCGAATAAAGTGCTTACTGCTTCGCGAGCCTCACCTTTAAGAGCTGTATATAATCGCGCGATGTTTTCTTTTTCGCTATAATTTCCAAATTCTGTGGTCATTTCGAACGTTTCTTTAAAATGATATCACTCGAGCGGGTTACCTGAAAACGCGGGTAATGTCTTTGGCGATGTCAATCGATTGACGAGCCGCGAGTTATCCTCGCTCTTTGACGATTCGCGGATGATGCTAAGAGTCGATTCTATTGCCCCCACTAGGCGCGCTATCGGATCGTTCGCGGGTGTTGCGTAATCCGTTACACTTATAATACGTGGAATCCTAGTGCTATTTACCCAAGTGTTTTTTCTTGCAGGTGCCGGCGGTGGTGGAGTTCTCGAACGTTCGTGAGCCTCGCTGATCGTGTCCTCCTCCTCCCTCAGAAATTACTCGTTCTCCATGTCTTCATACATATCCGTTTGACAGCCTCTCGTCGACGTGTTGTTCTGTTGATCATTTTCATTTTGAATGATAATTATGGGTGACAGCGGCGGCGCACAGTGGGCAAAATCGACTTTTTCTTTTTCAAAATCGTAGAACTTCAGATAGAAAACACCAATCAAACTGAAATTGTTTGAGCTTCAAGTTTACTGATTATAGAATATAGGAAAACTATAGAGGAAGCGTTAGATTGACATCCTAACCTCAAAATGATGTACAAAGGTGCTCATTTTTCGGAAAAATACAGTTTTTGCTGCGACAAAGTCGTCATATATTTTTATTTAATGCCTCAAACACTATATCTTTTAGATTTTTAACCGCTGAATTGGAATCCATCGCCTAAATTAACCAAAAACGTAACCTACAAGTTAAAAAGCCAATTAAACGCTAATCATTACCATTTTTTGTATTCCAAGTGATAGAACATGAGATAGGAACGACTAATTCCCCTGAATCATTTTTTAGTTACTTTGTATGAATTATAAAAGTTGAATATGTTCTATTTACAGAAATTGGATTCAAGCGTTATGAAGTTACTACGAATAGTTTTGATAATTGGTTTAATAATGAAGTAAGAGTTTCTACAAATATCCTACCCGTTTTCTATAAATCGGCTTATATCTACATTTGTTACTTTTGGCTTATTCTCCAGAGTTTTTGTCCGTTTGCTCATTAGAGAAATTTTAGGATCTGTCATGAAAATAGCTCTATTGTAAACATCAAGAATCCTGTATAATCTACTGTTCTGCCTAGCATGCTTCGTCATATTCAATCGATACAACTTGTGCCAAGATTCGTTTCCATCTTCAGCAAAATACACCATTGACATCGAAAATACCCTTGCAATTTGTATTAGAAATGCGGTTAAATTCCATGTTAATGTCTCTTAATAAAATACTTATAAAAAATTTTTTAAAAAGAGAATGACTGTAGGGGACAAAAATAAGATATTGTGTGGCATGCTGTAATACAAATATTCTCTGGTTTAATATGAAAATACAGATAAGAAATAACTTTTTAGCCCCTAAAAATTTATTGTGAAACTTTGGAACAAGAATTGATTTTTCTTTCAGGAATATAAGATTTCATTAAAATAGCTTTTCGAACAATGAGGGTATTGGGCAGTGATGTTTTTATGTATATATTCGACAAATTTTGCAATATTTTTAATGCAAAAATCAATGGAGGTGTTTTTGGTGGTTCTCAAAGCAGGGAACTAATGTAGGATGCTGAATTTGAAATGAGAATGACAATAAGAGAGTAGCTTAGATTTGTTACAAAGAAATTAATTCAAAAAATTGTGAATTAACAGAAAAAGATGGGATTTTTAATGAGTTTAAAGATTTATTTCCTACATTCACACATTAATTCTCTGAAAATCTGAGTTAGGAGCAGAGCGAGAGATTTCAGTAATACTCGAAGGACTGGTAGGTCCGCACTATACTTTCAACAAAAAATATTATATTAGCATACAAAAAATATAAAAATGTAAAATTAACATTTTTAAGGCCAGGTTACTCCAAAAAACGTGATTTTTTTCAATAAATTTTATTCATAGTACAAAACATGTTGAGTAATCAATTTTTTTTACATATGAAAGCACATATTTTAATTAATTACAAAAAAAATTTTTTTTTGTTCAAAATGGCGGTTTTGAAAATGGCTGCTGAAACTCGTCTGATTAGTAGATGGATGACATCATTTCTTGGAAACGAATTATCTGAAAGCAAAAAACAAAACGGTTTCATGTTCTATATCGAATTGGCTATGGCCTCAAGCAGAATGAAACATTTTCAATGAAATAAAACAAAATGGCGGACTTTTGAAAAAATGAAAATATTCAAAAGTCCGCCATTTTGTTTTATTTTCATTGAAAATGTTTCATTCTGCTTGAGGCCATAGCCAATTCGATACAGAACATGAAACCGTTTTGTTTTTTGCTGTCAGATAATTCGTTTCCAAGAAATGATGTCATCCATCTACTAATCAGACGAGTTTCAGCAGCCATTTTTAAAACCGCCATTTTGAACAAAAAAAAAATTTTTTTCAAGTAATTTAATATGTGCTTTTATATGTAAAAAAATTGATTACTCAACATGTTTTGTACTATGAATAAAATTTATTGAAAAAAATCACGTTTTTTGGAGTAACCTGGCCTTAACTATAAATATTCAACCCATAAAAACTGTCTCAGCAAAAAAACTACTACTGACTGGCTAGTTGTCAGTGCAACATCCTTCCTATGTACCTCATACTTTTACGCATTACAAGAACACATATAATGTAAAGTATCGGTTCAATACAACGCAGACTACGGATTGATTCAATGTTATGCTAATTAATTAATCTTAATAGCTTATATAGGGGAGACTTGCCTGGTTCTACCCCCCATAGCTATTTTGACTGTAACTTTTGATCTTGGGAGTGACATTTAAAAATAAAAGTCGAAACATTTTTGCAAGTTATAAAAAGGTTTGCCTAGTACCGCTCACTAATAGTTTTCGTAGTTTTAATGATGTAAATAACCAATAAATAATAATTAAAAAATATTTAATGTAAGAAAATAGTATATGTACTTTAGCATTTGTCTGAAACAAAATAATCACTATTATTACTGTTTGGGTTTAAGGTTGAGTAGGAATTTGCAATAAAATACGTGGATGATTCAATGCTGAATTTGGTACAGTTTATTTACATATATATATAAAGTTCACTAATAGATTGTTCGAGCTTCGAATCAGTAACAAAATTAAGTGATTAAAGAAATAAGTAAAATCCGGAGCGTTACAAACTAAACTATAAACGACCAACTAATGCGATTATAATACAATGCTTTTAAATAAAAATGCGTCTACGCGTATCTAAAGAACCGATTGCGTTGAGTCCTGCTGATGAAGTGAAGTGATATTTTATCACTTTAGCGCAGCGCGTATAATTATAAAATATTAATTTGATCGCATACAATTTGTAATTATTTAGTCGTAATACATCGCTTATACATAATACGCATTTCGACAAATCGACATTACCCACGCCGCAATGTTCGTTCGAACATTCATTCTCTCATGTTCATACTATTATATTCTCCGCAGGTCATAACCTTTACCGTTCTACCCTTTGAAGGGAATGGACAAACAATTCAATAAATCGGCTGTATGTGTGTATGTATCGCACGCGCGCCCAACCTTTTTATCATCACTGTCGATGTCCCGGCGCGCTTTTCTAAAGGAGAGTGTTAATTACTAGGCGGTCACATGCGTCCTTTCGTCAGTACGTAATCACCTATGGTCCCAGTTTTCAACATCCCAACGCACACGTGCTATATTCGAAAGAGGGAAAGGTCAGTCGCCCCTCACCGTCGAGACGTTTCCCCAAAATTTTATTGCGGCCGGCGCGCAGTGGATTAGAAAGCGCGTCTCGCACTTTTCAAATGTTTCCCCGAGATTTTATTGCGTCAAGCAGAGAGCCTGAAACGGATTAGTGCATTTATTTAAATATCGCCGATATTCCGCTCCCTTGAGGTTCTCTTCTTTTCCGTTTCTTTGTTTCTTATTTTTTTTCTTTTTCTTCCCAGCAGAAGTAACGCGCTTCGCAACTTTTCGTAGTCCGTAACAATTACTGTCTTTGTGATATTTGATATCACATAGAGTCGTTATTTTGTGACTTTTTTACATTCTTTCCCGTTTATTTTACCTTGTATTCAATTTTAGGCATTTTGCTGCTCAAAATAAATAAACAGAAAAACTTAAGAGTAGGTATCTCAAAATATCATTAAAGTTCTTTTTTAACCTACTTTAAATTATACATCTTTCTGTCAATATCACAAATTTCATGTATAGAAATATATAAGAATCTGGTGAATTATCTATTATGAAGCCCAAAATTTACTTTTTATTCTGAGAAGCGATTTAAATTTGTCCATTTAGATAATACTGCGCCAGAACAGTGCAGGATTAATGGACAAATTTAAATCGCTTCTCAGAATAAAAAGTAAATTTTGGGCTTCATAATAGATAATTCACCAGATTCTTATATATTTCTATACATGAAATTTGTGATATTGACAGAAAGATGTATAATCTTTGAACGATATATATGTCATAGAATAGCATTTTTTTAACTAAGCATATGCCATGGAGATGAACTTTTATTATAAATATTCAATAGTCACTCTATTAGAAAAAGTTGAATCTTTTCAATATTTATTTGGAAAACCTGGTATGTAGATAAACTAAGCCTTTGACAGTTTACTGACAATAACCCATTATATACGTTTTATTGAAATGGACCTTTAATTTAGATAATTACTTTTGTATGAGTTTTTGGAATGCGTAATAGTTCGCACATATAAAGGACTTCGCACAAGTGGGGTAGCCGCAGTCACTTGCAGCTATTCGAAGGACGTAGCAGTGTCCATAAGCATTAAACTTTGTACAGTATACTTGTAACCAAATTCAAGACCAAAACCTCCCGCATTCTCCTTCATTCAACAAACGATCGTGCTACTCTTCAAATCGCCAACCAGCAGCTATCATCTCAACTGCAGTTCGTCCGAATAATGTCGCTGTTCACTGCCCTGGAGAGCAGAGACGCAGAGTCAGCGCTATTGCTGCTAAACCGAGGCGTCCAAGTCAACATCCAGAACGACAATAACGAAACTCCCCTTCACGTAGCTATAAGAGCCTACGCTCAATCGCGCGATAATACCGAGGATCAGTTGTGTCGCGTGTGCCTATCGCTGCTGAATCGCGGAGCCCGCGTCAATGCGCGTAACGCCTCAAACGCGACTCCTCTGTACGACGCCGTGATGGTCAAAAAATTCCCCTGGCTGGTCGAGCTGCTGCTGCGTCACGGAGCCGATCCCAACGTCTTCTGCGAGGCCGATCGAGCGCGCGCCAGGATACCGCTGCTGCGCGCCTTGGAGAACGCCGACGCGAAATCGGCGCTGATGCTGCTGGATCACGGCGCACGAGTCGACGTCGCGAACCAAGAGAACGAGGGTCCACTACAACTGGCCATAAGGATCTTCGGCGACAGGCGACAGCGATACGAGATGTGCCTGGCGCTGCTGGACGAGGGAGCGACGTTCGATTCTTCCTCGGGCGAGTGGATGCACTTTTTCATGAGCGTGTACGGACGAGGAGACGCGCGACTCCTGGATTTGCTCGTCGCGCGTGGGGCGGATGCTCATGTGAGAGACTCCGAAGGGGTCTCAATGCTTCGAACGACGAAGGACAAAAGCTTTCTGGCCCTCGCGAGTCTGTTGATCGACAACGGTACCGATCCCGAGCGAGTTTACACCACCGGAAGACTCATAATGCGAATCTCCTCAGTCAGGGCTCACAGCGCAATGGGTTATCTGCGGTTGATGTACGTTGCCGACGGCAAGAACGACAGAAGAACCGTATTTGCGGTAGTTGAGAGCTTGAATGTGCTGCTCGCGTGGCACTTGTTGAAAAGAGACAGCGTCAACGGCCAGAACGACGCGAACCACATCGAGGCGGACATGGAACAAGGATTGATTTCGCGACACACTGTCTTGTACGCTGAGCGCAGCGTGGTGCAGCACCTCATTGAGAACGGAGCCGATGTCAACTCGACAGTTCGCGGAAAACTACCGTTGATCGAGGCTCACGAGAGGTTTCTCAGATTCCACCGTATGCAGGCGAAATTAACGATGATCCTGCTGGTGAAGCGCATTGCTCTTTTGGCATCGCAGGGCAAGTACGTGCGCGAGGAGAACATGACTGCGATAGAGGAGCATGAAATTATGAACAGCCGGTACGAGTGTAATCGGCAAGAGCTCGAGTGCATGAAGTCGACGAAGGTGTGCGACGAGTCCGAGGTGAGGTATTTCGATTTGCTGACGAAGCGCGGTGATGAGCTGCTATGCTGCTTGCGCTGCGAGGGAGTCAGAAATGCCTTGTCGTCGGGTTGTTACGAAGCGCAATTTCCGGTATACGCAGAGCAAATAGTACTCAACTGTCGTGAAGAATCAGAGCGCATGCAAACGATAGGTAGGGTTCAGTCGATGTTACTTGACGTCTTCGAGCTCGTTCTGCCTTACGATGTAACGATGAAGATCAGTGGATATTTATCTGATAATGAGCTCCAAACTTGTTTTGAAAAATTAAACTGAACTTTCGTGTCTTAGGAGTATCTTGCGATATTTTTATTGCGCTTGATTAATATTATTCATAATAACTGATTGTACCATAATTGATTGTACGGAGAAATTCAATAAATGATTTAAAAATGTATATAGTGTTGCTATTTATAAAACGATATTACCCTCAGTAGACCAAGTGGGGTCAATTTCGACCCATAAATCCTTATTTAAGAGGTTAGTCCTATGTAAACGCCTAAATTTTAACTATTTTGTGGACATCCAAAAAAAAGGCAGGTGGCTGGTCATGGCGATAGCGGTAGTTTGGGTTACCTGAAATAAAAAATTCGAATGGATTATTGTTCTGTAGGCTTGTCATTCTCCCAGATAGCAGATTTAGACATTTTTATTGAAAAATAACAAATTGGCGCCGTTATGAAGAAAAATTTGTTTTCATAAAGGCGCCGTTTTGTTATTTTTCAATACAAATGTCTAAATCTGCTACTTGCGAGAATAACAAGCCTACAGAACAATAATCCATTCGAATTTTTTATTTCAGGCAATCAAAACTGCCGCTATCGCCATGACCAGCCACCTGCATTTTTTTTGGATGTCCACTTTGGCCATAATCTCTTGGCCGTTCTCATATCATATTTTTAAAAGCAGTTTTATAATATAATTTAAATTAAAATTTATTTATATTTCGGTATATTAGTATAGCCAAGATCCTAAGCAATGCAAATCAATATTTACTTTTACAATTAAAATACTTTTACTGATAATAATATTAATTTTGTATCAATGTCCGGGTACTGGTCCCATTTTTCGCTTTGTCCGGGTATTGGGTACTTTACCTTACCATATTTAAAAAAAAAATTTTTTTAATTTTTTTAAATTATTTTCTATTTTTACTTTTTAGTTCAATTTTTTACCGTTTTCTAGAAAAGTATGTTTAAAAAATTTAAGGTAAAAAAATTAATTACATGGTGATACCAGTAGACCTAATCCACGTGAAAATTCATTCTCATTCTGACTATTAATAAAACAAATTAATAAAAAATTTTACTATTTTTCTCCCTAAGCATTTTAAGTAACTATTTTGCCAGCGTTTGCTGGTGATACGACGCCACCTAGCGGTAGTTCGTAATAGTCTATTACTATAATAGTATAATTTTTATGTAGAACTTTTTGTACAAAATTATCAAAATTTATCATAATTATAAGAAGTTTTCAAAATTTCTTAAATTCATCAGAATTTTCGGACTTTTAAAATTTTTCATAATTTTCAAAATTTTGTAAATTTTTCAGAATTTTCAAAATTTTTCCAAAATTCCAGTTTTTTAAAATTTCAAAATTTTTCATAATTTTCAAAATTTAAAATTTTTTTTTTACTTTTTCTTAATTCAATAATAAAGAAACTGAATTTTTAATTCCCAAAGAAATGCATTCTAATTCCTCGAAGATGGCCTCCGACCCGTGCAGCAAGTCTCATGTAAACCAGACCCAATTCAGACCAGATTTCCGTAGGTCAGGTAGGAATCGGACGGGAAAACCTCACTAGATCCGGGCTCCGATTTGTATACCATTTTTTATACGATTCGGTCTAGAAATCTACGCCCGATTCCGACCCGATTTTCGGATGTTAATCCCCAGTAAGAAAAAATTATTCATTTCCTTCGCGTGTATTAATTCTTTTTTAAACTAGATTTATTTACAGTAGTTATTATATGATTATCTGAAACAGAATATACAAATATATTTATAAATTTTAAAAATTTTGGGTGATGCGGGGAATTGAACTGGCGATCTCGAGACTGCTGTGCTGTTACGCTTGAACACACGGACTTGTTACTTGCGTAACTTCAAATCATAAATTAAGGTAAGTGTACCAATGACTGGACACGTCCCAGTACCTGGACAGCAGCTCGAATATCACGTTATATCGGGTATTACAGTGCGTTTAATGAAAACAATTATATGTAATCATAATCTGTTACTCTCCAGCTACATATATTTAAGTTTTTATAAAACTCTATGTTTGATTTGTATCCCAAAAAAATAGTTTTGTAATGGAACTAATGCATGCACAGCAGCACGCCATCTTCTTAAGCAATGGCTAAGATATACCTTTTTGATATTAGAAGTTATTTAATATTTTATTATTATTTTCGACGCCCACATTTTTTTTGAGCTTATTTAATCGCTCAATAATTCGAAATAAAATGCTAATATATGCCAAAATATCGTTTTTCTTGCAAAAAACAAGAGTCCAGTCTCTAGTACACAGAAGAGTCGGAGTGCCGAGTACCTGGACACCTATATGAATTTCAATATTATAAACATATTTTGATACAAAACACGCCTTTCTCTGCGTAATTAAGTTCTCAAAAGTGATTACCATCAGTTCTATTATTTACTTTGTCAATATTTAGATTCAATTTTTAACAATGTTAGTGTTTATATTTCATGTCTTGAATTTGACATTTCTAAGTTATGGCATACATATCAGCCGACACATCATAGGTTAGGTGAGTAGAATATTTTTCAAGTGATAATCAGTCTTAAATTTTTCAACTAAGTACTTATACACTTGAAAAATATAACAATAGTACTGTTATTGTTCATTAAAACTTGATTTTCTCAAGAAATATATATTATTTTAATAGAAATAAGTCAAAATAAACGTGTGCATGTACTCGAACAGCGATGTCCAGTTATTAGGACAAATGTTCTTTGCTTGTCCAGCTACTAGTGCACTAGTCTACATTACATTTTTATTAATATTTCTTGCAATAAAGTGTAAATTAGATGTTTATGAGGTTAATCTGATAGACAATAATATTGTTTTTCGGTAGGATACAAAATCATCTAGTATAGTGCTAAATTTAGCGTTATATATTAACGCATATATTTCGTTTGCCCTTAAGGGGACGCCGGATATCTCTGTCCTTATCTAATTGAGTTTTCATTCATAATTTTAAGAGAAATAATTTTTCTGAAAAAATAATAGTTGTCCCCGCTTCGTTTTATAGTAATCTAAATATATGTCCAAGCTGATTTCATATGATTGTTTTGCTTTCGAGAAAATTTTGAAAAACTTAGTATATAAAGGTTAATCTCCATGTAGTTGGCCCTCATAGTGTGTCAAAGTTTTCTCGAAAACAAAACAATCATATGAACCCAGCTTGAACATATATTTAAATTACTATAAAACGAAGCGGGGACAACTATTATTTTTTCAAAAAAATGATTTCTCTTAAAATTATGAATGAAAACTCAATTAGACAAGGACAGAGATATCCGGCGTCCCCTTAAGTGTCTAGTTACTGGTACTTTTACCTTAAGGTTACACGTTAAAGTTTACATTTATACTCTTATTATTTGTAGGTATTTATATCATGTCTAATACCATTCTTCTTACGAAAAAATTTATATAATTAAAATATGGAATAGTTATCAAGGAGATAAGAAATACTAACACGATTAAAATCTTTTCTTCTCTTTCATATTGATACAATAAAAGAGATATTTATCAAAAACATGCAAAGAATTAACCCGATTCCTACCTTACCGGCTTTTTAGTTTTATAATTTTCAGTTAAAGGTTTTTATTAATTATTGTAGGAGAAGAATGGACTAAAAAAATATAAGATATAGTTATATATTTTTATACTTTAATTTATTTTTCTCAAACAGTTAACAATAAAATTTCTTGAAAATTTAGAAAATTTAATTTTTCAATTAATTCAAAATTTACCAAAAAACCAAAACTATTTATTTAAGTGGATGCCGTTACCGACAGCAGATTCCTACTGTCCCACGCAAATTTTTTTCTATTTATTTATTTATTTCTTTATTTAAATAATAATGATTTGATTAACATAAATCTAAACATTTCCCTTTTCGATTGAGAACAATAAATATTAAGTAATACTCTAAGTCCCAAATAAGTACCAATCTTTTTTTAAGGAAATACAAAAACAATAACTGATTTTAGAATATTAATAACTTTTGGTGAAATCTTTTTTAATCCGAATGTCGAAAACTTACTTAGACAAGGCCATCAATAGTCGACGGTCACTTAATAATTTTAATTGTACACAGTATAAATTTGTTGGTATTTAAAAACCTTACAAGTATGAATGATTTATTTATAGTTGAAGAATAAATAAGAAGATGTGAATTATCCACCGGAAACCTACCTTACTGGCTATTCACACATACACATTTATCTGTATAATAATAGTATATTATGACACTGTTGTGGGAGATGGTTTTCTATCTTGCTCGAGGGTTTTCGCACGAGCGAAGCGAGTGAGAAAATCGAGCAAGGTAGAAAAACACCTCCCACAACAGTCTCATACGATATTTTATAGCACAACAACCTCAAAATCGACAATAAAGTTGGCATTTTGAGGTTAGTGTGCTATAAATAAATATGAATCTTGTAATTAAAATTATAATAATAAAAACAATTATAATAATCACAATAATAATAACTAAATTAATAAAAATAATAGTACCATTTATCATATTAATTGTTATAACTAGGATATTTGAGCCAATTACTGTACTCTGTATCGATTATTTTACCGAATAACTTTATGATCTCATATTTTTTTAAATGCAAATATCGAAGGGGACGGTAATTGGTTAACTTGCTTTATTGTTATATTACTTTCAAAACAATAATAATAGTATATGAACATGAAACCATTAATAAAAAATACTTTAATGTTAATAAAAATAAGTGATAATTTCAATATAGAGATCTATCTTGCCGACAGGTTACGTCAGTATGACTTAGTAAATGATAGGGAATACTAGTTAGATTCCGAAGTGTTATCCCCCACTTTTCCTTGCTTACTAAATATTAGGAGTTCGGACGAGTTTCAGGTACGGAAATCCTTTGTTCTACGCAAGAATCATAACCTCAAAATAAAAAAAAAACCCAGACCTCAGAATATCAGACAGGATTCAGGCAGGGAATCCGTGAGTCCCGCTCAATACGAGGAAAATACAGGGAGACCGGGTCTGAATCGGGGCTGACTTACGATGGTCCGAAAATCGGGTCGGGATCGGGGCCTATAATCGCGGGGACGTTCTCTGAAAATCCTGCACGGGATGCGCGTTTGACGGAATCACTCGATCTAACACATTTTATCTATTTATTAATTAAATAAGATTGTACAATTAAAAACGCAATTGTACAATTAGAGTTAGCATTAGTACAATTTTTTAACACTTGGTACAGTTAGAAAAATGCATTATTTAACGAGATATCAACATGTGATGGCGCGAAACAAATGCAGAATCAAATTTGATTTTTTATTAAAAAACTAAGTGGGTACAATTAAAAGTACGAACGTAGGAGTAAAATATAAATCGACTAGTATTTTTTTTATTTAAAAAATACGCAAGTTCGCAAACTGGGGTGGGGTAGGTGAAGTAGCTTTCTAAAAATTTATGAGTAAGTTTGAGGTCAAAACGTACTAATATACAAAATTTCAGTTTTTTCTGAACACTAATTCGAAACCGATAGTACTCTCTTTATGTCAGTATTGTTATACAAGAACACATTAAAAAAAAATCATAAATATAATTTTTCTTCTAAGTTTTATGGAAAATTCCGTAGTGCCATACGCATTGACTACTGTTATTCATACGCACACGCATATAACCAGTGCTTTGCTTGATATTCAAACTATTAAAACACATGTTTTAAATCAGATTTGTTTTTTATAGTCTGTGATGTTAGTACAAATTATTAACATGAGAAGATGAGTTTATGAAGATGAGCACGAGAAAATAATAGTAAAAATTAATCAATTTACTTTTAGCATATATATCAATGTCCAAAAGGCTAATAAATTCATAGATCAATACAAAAAATTGTTTTCAAATCGCAAAATCGCAATTAATAGGAACAAAATTAGCACGCTGTCTCGAAAATTTTTGTCATTATTACAAGTATTTAAACAAGGAAACAAACATAATTATTACTGATATAATAATGATCGATAATTAGAGGTTATTCGCAGTAAAACAAATAATGCCGTTTTGCATAAATGTGCATTTTATCAACACATTGAGTAAATGTTATTAATAAAAATATTCAAATATTATTCATTATGATTAACATTATATCAAAACAATATTTAAATATTATATATTATTTTGACGCCCTTTACGAAGACTAGCGCAATTCAGGTTTTTCGAAAAATACTATAGTCTTGTTATTAATCTACTACGAAAATTAATAATTTTTAGAATTTGAGACAAAACCTATAATTTTCTTAAACGATCTAAGAAATTGTTAGTATTAATCAGAAAATATAAAAAGTACTATCTTTTTATAAGAGACCTCTGAAAAATGCTAGGGAAAACTAATGTAAAGTGAATACACGGGTAAAGTGAATCATGCTTATTATTTTTACAACAAATTATTATTTATGCCATTATTTATCCAATTTTAGTGAAAGATAATTATGCATGGATAATCATTAAGAAGTTTTACTACATATCAATTAATCTTTTACGAAAGAAAAAAAATTGTATTTTTCAACCTTAAAAGAAAGTTGGTTTGTCGAATTCGTTGTCACGATTAAAGATGTTTATAAACAATTTTATTAATAGATTTTTGTATTACTTTAAATACTCTTTAATTACTTATTACCAAGAATGCAGAGCATTGAAACAGATTTTTCTCTTTTTAAACAAACATTTTTAAGAATCGACGTCTCGAGATAAAGTGACTCGAAGTTAAATGATCTGGGAAAAGAATGCGATAACGCTAATTTGTGCACAGTCAGATGGAACATTCAACAAAATATTGATTAATGTGAGTGTTAGTGTAGTATTTAAAGCCATTATTTGCAACCTCCATATATAACTGTTTCGCATTTGGCAGTATATTACAGGTTTTAAACTATCCTTTTAGTTTCATTTGATATAAATCAAGATTTTAATTTTTTCTTGTGCAAAAACTAGTAAAATGTTTCATTCTTTTCTCTAGTTCACATTACGCCGCACTAACAGACACGAGATAGAGTGAACCGGTATTTTTCATAATTAGCTAAATAATATTAAACTTATAAAACAACTTTATTTCAAGTTTCTAATGTGTTTATTAATATAAGAAAGTTATTGTGCAACTTACAAAGTAATGTTATAAATATGAAAAATAATTTTTTTCAACCTTTAGAGTTACTATGTTTACTTTATCCTTGTTTCCCTTAGCTTTTATTGAGCCTTTATTGAGAAATTTCAAATGTGCTAGTCTTCGTAAGGGGCATTGATTTGATGTCATAAGTAAATAGGTGAAGCCGTATCTATAACACTTTCATAAGTTCAGTTTCGGTTTAACTTTTAAATTTAAATAATGATATATATATATATATATATATATATATATATATATATATATATATATATATATATATATATATATATATATATATATATATAATGATTATATATAATGATATATATATATATATATATATCATTATTTAAATTTAAAAGTTAAACCGAAACTGAACTTATGAAAGTGTTATAGATACGGCTTCACCTATTTACCTATGACATCAAATCAATGCCCCTTACGAAGACTAGCACATTTGAAATTTATCAATAAGTGCTCAATAAAAGCTAAGGGAAACCAGGATAAAGTAAACATAGTAACTCTAAAAGTTGAAAAAAATTATTTTTCATATTTATAACATTACTTTGTAAGTTGCACAATAACTTTCTTATATTAATAAACACATTAGAAACTTAAAATAAAGTTGTTTTCTAAGTTTAATATTATTTAGCTAATTATGAAAAATACCGGTATATATATATATATATATATATATATATATATATATATATATATAACGCAAGCAGAATCAGGTAAAATTGGAACAGTCCAATGAACAGAGGATATTTTTCTTTATTTTTACATACCGTACAATATATATTTATATAAGTAGGATCAATTTAATTTAATAATTAAAGTTAAATATAAACTCTATATAGTTCTTTCAGACCTAGTATGTATTGCAATGAATACACACGAAAAAACGAAATTATAAGGATTCAATGAAAAAATGGTTTGAAATCTTGATCTAATTGAGCTTAATTAACATGCATAATATTCGGAGTTTATTTACATAATAGTACAGATGTATCCATATACATAGAAAACATAAATATGTTGAATAAAACTTTTTTCCTAACTACTCGAATTTCATATTTAGACTGTAACAAGTTAAAATAATACAGTGGTCTTGCGCTATAACACCAGCATTATAACAAGATGCTACTGTAATGCTGGGTAAATATGGAAAATGATATTTCTTATTTATTCTATTATTTTTCGCTTATTTTCGAAAATTAAATATATTTTATATTTTAAAACACGTTCCCCCTTATTGGTTGCATTTGCTTTCTCTAGAAATCTCATATGAAGATGGAAAAGATGAAATCTTCAACACCTCTCCACTACAGAGAATGAGATAGGTACAAAATCATAAGAGAAAAATGTGCTCGAAGAGACCGACAGAGTCAAATTAGATGGAATCTTAATATGTAATACGAGTGATAAATTCTTCAATTTTCTTTAATAATATAGATAGATAAACCTCATAAATAAAGTTTATGAAACAATATATTATCATTTTATAAATGTTTTTTAATACCGTATTATATTTAATGGTAATTAGAAGTATATACTATATTGATTAAAACACATTGGCCTTACTACACTATACTGTACTCTACTACACTATACTTACTATACTTTACAGATAATTGCCGAATCCTATATAAAAAGAAGGTCATGGTTTTGTAACGCAATAAATCAGAAATGTATATAATGATAATTGAGAGAGAGATAGGTGAATGGATAAAAGGATCACCTGTGATACTTAAAAATGTATGCTATTTAAAAATTAGCATACACACAACCACTCGTTTAACTCAATCAGTATATCCATCAGGTAAATTGCTAATAGTATATTGTGTACCATGAGGGAGAAGTATCTTTTATTCGCCCGCGTGTGGGGTTTACAATACGAGTCGTAGGCGAGTGCACATTGCGAGTTAAAGGCGAGTATTGTAAACACACAAGGGCGAAAAAGGCCTTTTCACCATGCTGCACACGCACACTGTATTTTTTGTCAAACATGTATTGATAACGTGTGCTTTTTATGCCTCCGTGGTAAAAATATCCGATTAACACGGACCACTCACACATCTTGGAGCAGAAATTCCTATTAAAACCGATTAGAATGGATTAAAATTAATCTGTTTTAATAGGAAATAATATAAAATTCTGCTCCAAGGAGTGAACATAATACGTTTTAATCGGATACTTTTTAAAGGGCTATGAAGCGGAACTAAATTTGGCCATTCTTCGACATGGTACAAACACACGCTTGTTAGACTGTAAAATCAGCCTTCCAGTGTTTAGGCCCACCTAAACATGTGGTATCATCCGGACGATACCCCATGTTTAGGGGCATAAACTCTCTGTTACTACATAGATCGTAGTTTGCGCGCACGAAGTAGATATAACTAAGAACTTAAATTTTATTTTCAATAAGTTTTATTAAAATGAAAAATCAACAGTCGATCGCACGATTTTGTCGCTTTGAAAGTTCAAGCAAAACGTAACAAAGATTCGGCGTTTTGAAGTCTATGAAGGACGACTTTTGACACGAGTATTGTATTAGTACATTACGGTACATGTGACTTAAATGAATCTCTCTTACACGGCGCATATTATTGAACCGTGAGGTTAGCAGCCGAGCGTAGCGAGGACGATAAGGTCGGTGCAATAATAGACTACTTAAGTCACGGATAGGCGTGACTTAAGTGCGGATTTAGGCCACACAGTGATATAAAATAATATAAGAATACTCATACATACGTCAGACACATACAAACAACCATTCATGCTTATAAACACTCTCATACTTACACACATTATAATTAAGTCTGACTTGATCCAGGGTACGGAAAATTCGTTCCTTGGAAAGTCAAGGAAACGAGCGTCCCTAGACTGTGATTTAATTATATAGAATAAATAAAATATGCATGCAAGTTTTTAGCGGTAGGATGTGGGGTAGTTCAGTGGGGTATATAATGAGATGTAGCAATTGTAATAAAATAATGAATTATGAAAACACAACAATACAAAAATGTGGTACATCATGCCGGGATTTAATATTCAGATCTAAAACGATTGAAACATATATCTAGACATGGTATACTAAAGCTAGATTATAAAATTGTACTTTAAATATTCTTTTACGTCCATGATTTTGTGTACAATGTACATCTGATTCTTAATCCTTTAATTAGCAAGGTTCTCGTTCAATCAATAAAGAGACATGGGAAAAAGTTTGTTATCTCTAGAATTTTATTGCCCCACGGCGTGCAAGGAATAATTTATTGAAGGGAAAATGAAAACTAAATATTATTTTTAGAGATGGATTAAATTAATTGTAATTTAATACAATCTTATTAATTAACTACTTTGAGTGTTTCAACGTGTGTATGCGTCAATAGCATTTATAAAAAAACTTTAACTACAAATTTTAAAGAAACAATCCGCTGCTCCATACGCTATATATATTGCTTTCTCAATAAAACATTTTCAATTGTACAGTAGTACCAGCGATATACTCTTCGACGAAATAAAATAATCACATTTTTTAAAAGCGTTTATGTAAATTGTAAATATTTTACGACGGCTCAAGGTTGAGTGTTCTTGGGTGCACCTTTGACAATGTTTGCCAATTTGTCTGCAATTATACTTCGTACAAACATTAAAAATAATTTTAATTAGTAAACAATGATCAAATATTAACCTCATAAACATGTTCAGATATAGCTGGTTTTTAGACTAAAATTTCACATATATTATTGTTCTTCAAAGAATATAAATCTAGTGGAAATTTTTTTCTTATTATTACAAATATTCAAATAAGGAAACAAACATAATTATTACTGATATAATAATGATCGATAATTACAGGTCGTTCACAGTAAAACAAATAATGCCGCTTTATTTTTTAAATTATCAATATTTTACAAAGGCTCAAGGTTGACTGTTCTTGGGTGCACCTTTGACAAAGACAGGGTTAATTTCCTCCTATTTTATATACGTTATGTGACGTTTTTGATTGGGGAAATAATTAAAAAGAACATTCGTTCTAGAACACAAAACATGTCACACACGGAAAAATGTGCAAGACATAATCAAAGATTCTCTTTGATTATACAGAGCTTGCAGCTTGTTACACTGCAAACTAATATTATTTTATTTTCTTAAAAGTATACCCTGATAACACATAACGTTTCTCGAACATTTGTAAAACGTTAGAATTAAAACCTTCAAACGTTAAAAAGAACAGTTATAAATACGTCTCAAAAACGTTGGTAAAACGTCTCAATGTCCGGAAATTTCTTCCACATAAGACGTTGTAAAACCGCTTTTAAAACATTTGAAGAAATATCCTACGTCTGTTGAATGGTAAAAATTTAAACGGTTTAAAAACGTTTTTAAAACGATTGGATTAAAACGTTTGATAAAGGTTTGAAAATAGTTTAAAAATGGTTTGAAAAATACTAGCGTAGAATATATAGAAAAAAATGGTTTAAATAGAATTTGATGCTACAAATATTATCAAATTTGAAAGTATCATCAAAAATGGTAATATTTGTATCATCAAATTCCATTTAAAAGATTTTTTTCTATATATTCTATGGTAGTATTTTTCAAACCATGTTCAAACCTGTTTCAAAAGTTTTAAAAATGGTTTTACAACGGCTTATGTGTAACAAATCTGTGGACATTGAGACGTTTTACCAACGCGTTTCAGAAGTATTTAAAACTTTGCTTTTCAGCGTTAGAAGGTTTCAACTGTAAAGTATTTAAAACGTTCGAAAAACGTTATGTGTACTCATTTCGAGTATAATTCGTGAGTTTTATATTGTAACAAAATCACATAAAACTTTAAAATATTAAGAAAATGATGAATTACTTAAATTGTAATAACTTCTACATTTTGAATGTCCTATTGTTTGCCAATTAATATGTAGATTATACTCCGTACAAAGATTAAAAATAATTTTGATTAGTAAAAAATCATCAAATATTTACCTGATAAACATGTTCAGATATACCTAGCTGGTTTTTAGGTTAAAATTTGACATATATTATTGTTCTTCAAACAAAAAAACCTGGTAGCAAAAATGCTCTTAAATTTCCATTCTAAGGTTATGTTAAACAGCCAAATATTTTATTTTATATCCTGATTAATTTAATTTTAGTCATTTTATTCGCGACATTATGAATAAACTGCACAAAACCAAATTTTAAAAAGTATTTGAGGATGTTATAATTGTATGGGTAAAATTTACCTTGAATACAAAAATGTATGTAATGATGCATGTATAAAAGTAGACTTATAATGATAAAAAAAAAAATTTTCTACAAAATTTCCATATTACAAAAGTAGTTATCGACAACTAAAGAAAGATTACACGATTAACAACTACCTAGTCACCTACAGAATGTGTCCTCCAAGTTCTAGATTAATTCATCTAAAACTGTTACATAAGGAGTAATTTCAATCCCTTACCATTATAGCCATACGGCAAATTTGGCACCTAAAAGAATATATATTGCATTCATGAGGTTTCTTATGCAATCTATATAGAACTTCGTGATATAGCGTTGCGCTGCAGTAGGTACACCCATAGAACAGATTTTATTAAGTAGAGAATGCATTTAAACCAAATCCGATTTTTTGAAAATATTTTGGAAATGAAAGAGTTAATATTAAAAATATGAATTACATGATAACGCTTTTCATCATAATCAGAATACCTTCATCCTATGATATAAAATAACACGCAAGAAAACTCTGTGTCAAAATCTGATTAACTCTAAAGTAAAAATTGCATGACGTTGTCGGACCAATTTAGCCTTGTATTGGACGGTACAAAATGATTGATTAAAATGATTATATTCAAGTTAATAACCAATTTTCAGCATCAGATTTTGCTATATCTAATTGCAATAATATTTTTATTGTATATTATTCTTCACCACCATATTTATAAAGGTTTGTGTGGTGTTGTGACGTTTCGCTTAGAAATAAGGTAAAATTTACTCCACTGTTGGGCGACATTCGCTTAAAATTTGGAGCATTTAATAGTTTGGCACACCTTCTCACCTTGGAGTTAAACACATTTTACACGGCACAAAGCGAAAATCGCTGTAGCATTTTTTTGCGTGAATTATTGTGTAAATATTTTTAAATTAAACAACTGCTTTTTAAGTCATACAAGAATTTAATATTGTTTCAAAAAGATTTTTCACTGTTTAAACATTATTTCTACGCAATATGTAACATATTTATTTTTTTTCATAAAATAATCGGTATAATGTTATCATAAGAAAAAGAGCAATGCTATCTCCGGCTACAGCGCAAAGAATATACAACAAAATCAAATTAACCAAAAGCAAACGTCGAGACTCTCGAAAATCAATAATTCCTTCCCTGATAACACAGACGTTTTTAAAACGTTTTAAAAACGTTTAAAACCAAACCTTGAGACGTTCAAAAATAAATTTAGAAAAACGTTTGGAAACTGTTTGAGGGCTATTGAATGGTAACAATTTAATCGTTTGAAAAAGGTTAGAAAATGGTATGAAGAAAGACTAGCATAGAATATATCGAAAATAAATTACATAAATAAAATTTTAGGCTACAAATATTACCAATTTTGGAAGACTCATCTACATGGTACCTCCAAAATTGGTAATATTTGTAGCATAAATTCTATTTAAATATTTATTTTCGATATATTCTATGTTAGACTTTTTAAAAACATTTTTAAACTTTCTTTAATCGTTATTAAAACGTTTTAATCGAAACGTTTTAAAAATATTTTTAAACCATGTAGATTGTTACCACTCGACAGTTCTCGGAAAGTTTGTCAAACGTTTTAAAAACGGTTTTACAAGATCTTATGTGGAACGAATCTTCGGACATTCAGATATTTTTCCAACGTTTCTCCAAGTTTATTTTTGAACGTCCCAAGGTTTGGTTTCAAACATTTTTGAAACGACTTAAAAACGTTTTGTATTATCAGGGTTCTGTTTCCCGTGCACATTGTTGACTTCCGGGTTCATTCTCCTATATGATATCATGATTTAAGGTCGCACGTCTGGAGGTCGCAAGTGCGATGCTTACGAAGACGCACCGTGCCTCAGAGCACACAATAGAGGGAACGTGAGAGTGGGTGCGCATGACACGCGCGACATTGATGCACTTGGGCGCCGCGTGCTTTTGGTAGCTCAGAGAAGCGAGAGAGGGTTAATCAGCCATGTTTGAAGCGCGAAATTTTCCTGAATAAAAACGCATTTTTTCTATAATTTGTTCATCAACATACTTACAGTTTGGTTAGCAATTAATAAAAATTATCCGATCTTCGATACTCATGAATAAAATACGAAGGCAAACTACTTAAGGAGGCAGGCCTGGGTTAAACCCAAAAAAAGATTTTTTTATGAGTCAAGTAAACTTTTTATGTTAAAAAGCAATCATTCTGAAATTTTCTATGCTATTAACACACAATAATATCTTAAATTTTGCCGATGTAAAACCTCTAAATCTTGATCCTACACGCCACAATAAATCATTATTTTCAATAATGTACTTATTAATGGAAATTGGTTTTTCACACGATTCTAGGTGATATTTTTTTTCTTAAATGGCATTTCGAACTCGAAAGTTCATCGCCTTATCTACGCAAGCCTTCCACGTTTCCCTATTTTGTGCCAACCCCATCCATTTCGCGCCTTCCCGCCCAATTTCAGTTATGTCTGATTTTACGTTATCCTCCCATCTGCGTCTAGGTCTACCAAGAGGTCGCGTTGCTTTCGGTTTTCCTTTCATTATGCGCGCTGCTGTACGATCATCGCCCATTCTTGCCACGTGCCCTGCCCATCTTAGTCTCCGTGATTTTATTATTCTGTTAATATTTGGTGACGCGTACAAATTATGTAGCTCGTCATTGTGCAGTTTCCTCCACTCCCCAGTTTCCTCATCTTTCTTTGGCCCGTATATTTTCCGCAGAACCTTATTTTCAAATACCCTAAAACGATTTTCTTCCGCTTTAGTGAGCGCCCAGGTTTCGCACCCATACAAGATTACCGGCATTATTATAGTCCTATATATCCTTATTTTGACATTTTTCGACAGTAGCTTTGACTTAAGTAATCTGTTCACAGCGTAGAAGCAGGAATTACCCGAATGAAGTCTCTTATTAATCTCGGCTTTAATTTCGTTTCGATCATTTATAGTTGTACCTAAATATCTGAATTCGCTAACCTTTTCAAAAGTGAAATTTCCGACTCTGAGATCCCCCTCTGCTTCACGAATGCCCAGTTTCTCCATGATCATATATTTCGTTTTCGATTCGCTCACTTCTAACCCCGTGTTTTTAGCCGCATTTATAAGGATTTCCGCATTTCTCGCCACCGTTTCACCATTATCTCCCACTATATCCAAGTCATCCGCATAGCCTAAAATTTGCGTTGTTCCGTTGAGTGTTGCGCCTAGCTCGCTAGCCTGCATTTTTCTAACAACATGCTCTAGCGTCAGGTTAAAGAGTACCGTTGAAAGCCCGTCATTCTAGGTGATATAGTGAGATATAGTGAACAAAATATTTTTTTGATGGTTAATGGACTTCTTTTGACATACATTACAAAAAGGGTGGATCACTTTTTCGTTAAATTTTTTTTTATTATTTTTTTATGGATATCCAATAAAAATTATTTTTATGTTTAAAATCACAAAAAGATATTGATTTTTACACTAACATGCATAGAAATACTTAATTTAAAATGGATTTCCTGAACAATGATATGCTCTTGTACCTGTCGCAGGATTTCGGGAGTCAAAAATAATGATGAAATTTTCAGGTGTATGTGGAAAATTGCAAAACAATCCTTTTACCAAAGTTATAAGTGCATAATAATAGAAAAATTGATCGTTAGTTCGAATAAATAACATATTTCATACTAAAGTACTTATAACTTTAAAATAATATTTTTAAATCCCCAGTACTCCAGAAAATTACTTGTTTTCTGAGTATTGGCCGTTCATTACTAACGTAAGCAGCCCCAGGATTGTTGGCACTCTAAAATATCTTACAATTTCTTACCCTGGGTGGGGGGAGGGTGATATTATTATTTACATAATATTAAAATTCAATATTGTAGAGAATGTTACTATTCGTGCATTCTACGAATGCGTATAAACTGGCGTCGAAATCGCGGAAGGTGATCTGTCGGCTGAATTCAACAGAAATCCAACCGACAATCGACTACGACCGAGTAGTAAAATATTGCTCATATAAGCCACTCTTGATAAGCAGTCAGCACAGACTCGCTGTATTTTGTGATAGGCAATAATAATGAAAAAATGGAAAAAATTATATTTTTTACAAAACGTAATATTTTCTCTTTTTTACTCTTGCCAGTAAATAATTAAAAGCGAGAAATTATTAGTTAAAAAAACACTTCCTCGCTCGATTTCTAAGTTAGCCCGTTCTCTAAGCGTGAACTGAGTTAGCCCTGTTTCAAGCGAAAACTGAATTAGCCTCTTCTTCAAGCATTTTCCGAGATAACCTCTTTTTTCATTCAAGCGTCAATATTATAATCTATGAGATACGCTCAACACGCATTGATTATTCCCGAACGGATTTGAATATAATGTATATAGTATATCTATATATGCGACATACATAGATACATTTTAAACGTTAAATTCAAACACATGTGGGAAGAATCAATTCGTGTTGTGCATACGTTTTAAGGACTCTGCTATACTATGATAAAAGCTAGTAAGCATTTCTGTATGAAAATAAATAAAGTGACCCTGAAAAGGAAATTAGATTCTGATGCGTATTTTTTGAGAAAAACAAAATTTTCGAATGTATTTATCAACCGTTAGTTGGTCTGATGCATCTCCTTAAGAAAAAGTGAAAGGGTACATTTCAAACGAGTTTTCTGAATCCAGATAATAACAGAATCTGTGTTATCGACTTCTTTATTTTAAGCAATTACTCAGACTAACCGGCTTACTATGCGCTTTGAATTTGTATATGCAGTGTCCGCATCAAATTTTAAAAGATTCGTTTATTATTTGCAGCCTTGAAACTGTTTTAAAATTTTTTAGTGGTAAGCAATGCATATGGGTGTTGCTAAAATTAGTAAAGAGCAAAGCGTTTAATTATCTTTAGCATAAGAAAAGACTTTATAAAAAGATACTTTATTTTTTGACAAATTTATGTCCATCAACAAATAAAAATTCGTTTCTCATATTCAACCCTGCTAATTATCAACTAGAAAAAAGACAAACAAGACAAATGCCGTGCAACGTTACCAAACGAGGACAATACAAATCAAGACACGCAGTCAATCGTACTCTATAAATTTCCAAGCTCATAACACAGTTCGCGGTAAGGCGCAAGCGCTCGCATTCTGATCTGGAATAGACTGTACCGTACGCCTGATTCAGCAACTTCCTTAATGATTTAAGTCCTTTATTATTTTTTTTTAAATGGCACTTGGAACTCGTAAGTTCATCGCCTCATCTACGCAAGCCTTCCACGCATCCCCTATCTTGTGCTAAACCCACCCACGAAGCACCCTCCCACCTGATTTCTATTAGATCCACTTTCACGTTGTCTTCCCATCTGCGTCTAGGTCTACCTAGAGGTCGTGTTACATTTATCTTGCCCTTCATAATCCGCGCTGCCGTACGGTTGTCTCCCATTCTTGCTACGTGTCCTGCCCATCCTAACCTGCGGGATTTTATTATTCTGTTAATATTCGGTGACGCGTGCTGATTGTTCAACTCGTCAGTGTGCAGTTTCCTCCATTCCCCGGTTTCCTCATCTTTCTTCGTCACGTATATTTTTCGCAAAACCTTATTTTCGAGAACCCTAAAATGGTTTTCCTCAGCTTTAGTGAGCGCCCACGTTTCTCACCCGTACAGAACCACCGGCAGTATTGTAGTCCTATATATACCTATTTTAACGTCTTTTGACAGCAGCCTTGACTTTAGTAATTTACTCGCGGCGTAGAAGCAGGCATTACCCGAATGGAGTCTCTTGTTTACCTCGGCTTTAATCTCGTTTCTATCATTTATAGTTGCGCCTAGATACCTGAATTCGCTAACCTTTTCAAAAGTAAAATTTCTAACTCTGAGATTCCCCTCTCCTTCGCAGATGCTTAGTCTATCCATAACCATATATTTTGTTTTCGATTCACCCACTTCTAGTCCTGTCTCCTCCGCCGCTTTTATGAGGATTCCCGCGATTCTTGCCACCGTTTCGTTATCATCCCTCACTATATCTAAATCGTCTGCATAACCTAGTATCTGCGTTGTTCCATTAAGTGTTGCACCTTGTTCGTTAACCTGCATTTTTCTATCAACATACTCTAACATTAAGTTAAAGAGCACCGTGGAGAGCCCGTCACCCTGTGTCAAACCGTCGCGTATCGTGAAGGATTCGGATACATTACCGCCTATTCGGACTTTTCCTCTGCTTCCGCTTAAACATATTTCAATTAGTTTCACGAGTTTTTTCGGTACACCGAGAAGTACAAAGATTTGGTACATTTTGCTTCTCTTAATAGAATCGTACGCTTTTTTAAAATCTACAAATAGCTGATGTATGGATTCACAAAATTGTCACTTTTTCCCTAATAGCTGTCTTATAATAAATATTTGATCGCTCGTCGATCTGTTGTGCCGGAATTCACACTGATAATCTCCTATTATATCTTCTGCGAATGGAGTGAACCTGGCTTGTATTACATTTGACAAAATTTTGTATTACGTTGCTAAGAGTGAAATACCCCTATAGTTATTGCAGTCTGTCTTATTGCCCTTTTTAAAAATCGGTATAATGATAGATTCTTTCCAGTTTTTCGGTATTGTTTCATATTTCCAGATAGCACATACTAGTTTATGAATTTTGAAAGAAATGCGGTGCCCCCGTATTTAAGTAATTCAGCTGGTATAGAGTCGTTTCCCGTAAGTCCTTTACACCCTTCTAAAATTGGTTTTTGAAGATTGCGAAACTATAATACAATGAGAATAATTTAAAAAGTGCATTTTATGGGAGGATGTTGCATCACTAGGTTGTAACATTTTGAATTTAATAAATCGCTAGTATCTGTTCAAGACATAAAATTTTGAATAATCCATTAGTCAATAAATAAAAGTTGCATAGATATTTCTACGAAATACGTCAAAAGAATGGTTTTTTGGTCTCCTGGCTAGGCATAATAACATAAGATATATTGGTGTTAAATATTTCACTTATCATCTGTTCGAAAAATGTTTTGTGTATCTCAGACCAAAATGATTTGTGCCACTTGTACCACTTGTACGTCATATTTAGTCAAATAACTCTATTCCCTCAAACGTTCTATGCGCTCAAACCTCCCATTCGATGAAATGTTTTCTTGGGCCATACGTCTTGGGCTATTCGGTCAAACGTCCTATTCGGCAAAACGTCCTGTTCGATCAAAAGTTCTCTTCGGGTAACGTCCTATTCGGTCAAATGTCCTACTTGGTGGAACATCCTATTCGGTAAAACGTCCTGTTCGATCGAAGGTTCTCTTCGATCCAGCGTCCTTTTCGGCCAAATCTCCTATTCAAATGGATCCATTCCCTTCATCCCGTTAAAAAGTTTTGTTTTTGTTTTGTCTATTAAGAGGAGGTCGGAGCCGATTACAGATTTCTGCATTGAATTTTACATTATTTTAATTTAATTGTTCATAAAAGTTAAAAATTTTAGTTGTCCTGTGTTATCAATCTACTAAGGAACACCGGACAACTGAGATAATTGAAAAAAATTAAAAATTAAATGAGAATACTGAAAAATACGAAATTATCAGTATATTAAATTAAAAAATGTTATTTTATGAGAGAAATAATAAGTAATAAAAAAATATAAACAGATATAAAAAGTTTCGCTTAAAAATCATTTAATATTACATAACAAATACATGTTAAAATACATTTATATTCTTATCCGATCGTTGGGCCGAAAAATTATAACCGGAAGTCATTTGACTGACAGACAGTTAATCGTAATGACGCTTGATCGAAAGTATATTTCACCGAAAAAACGTTTGATCGAAAGGACGTTTGACCGAAAGGACATTTGGTCATAAGGATTGTCCCATGTCTCATGTGACGAATAGATTCACGGTTGGGTGCACTAAGACAGACCTCCGTTACGAGATTCAACTTAATAGGGATAATATGCATCTTACTTTCGAACGTCCCATTCAGTCAAACGTCCAATTGGATCAAACGTCCTATTCGGTCAAACTTTCTATTCCATCAAACGTCCTTTTCGGCCTAAGGTTCTTTCAGTCAAATATCCTTTCGATCAAACATCCTTTCGATGCAACATCCTTTAGGTCAAATATCCTCTCAGTTAAACGCCTTTTCGCTCAAACGGACTTTCGTCAAATATGCATTCAGTTAAACATCCTTTTGGTCAAACATCCTTTCGATCAAATGTATTTTCGATTGAATGTATTTTCGGTCAAACGTCCGTTTGGTCGACAGTATGCGGATCTTGTAAAATGTCTTTCGATACAGATTCTTCGGTCAAACGTCCGTATACGAATTTATTTTTAATTTAATATTGAATTGTTATATAATATTAAATTATCCTTAAGTGAAAATTTTGTTTTACTATAAAAATGACATTACTGCTTACGAATAACATTTTTTAATTTAATATACTGATAAGTATACATTAAGAGTTTAGTTACAAATAATAAGCCAAACTATTAAAATGTTCAAAACACATTTACCTTTAAATTATTAAAGAAAATGTGTTTTCTGATTTATTTCAAAAGTGCCAAGCGAATGATTTTAATTCTTTTAAAAAAAATTCTAAATATGGCTAGAAATATTTTAGAACAAGAAAATCGGATGGATTATTTTTTTTAATTAAATTTGGTTCTTGAACACCGTGATATGTGTTATCAAAACTGACCAACTGTGAACACGCATACTAATAAAGTGCGACCCTTGCTCACTGTTTTGCTACAGCAGTAGCGCTACGTTCTGACTGTCTGGCGCAACAGAGCTACCTTAACGCTACGGTCTGATTAGCTGTCGAGAGGACGCCAGGTCTAACATTGCGCAATAGCGTCGGTCCGACTTCTAATAGTGCGCCAGGTATGATTTTACTAACAGAATTAGTATTTAGTATAGAGAGCGCTCCAAAAGATACTCAAGTTGATATATTTCTCTTCTATTTTACGTTTCATCATTTACCATTTAACGAACAATTAAAATACATCATGAGAAAACACTAAGAGTTATAGGATAATATCGTAATATTGACTTGGTGAGTCCAAATATACTACAAAAATTGTCCGTTCGTATGTGTGTCTGCGTGTGTGTATGTGTATGTGTATGTGTGTGCTGACGTGAGTACACGTACGTGTATGTCTTCGTGTGAGTAAAAATACATGATACAGGAAGCATTAAGAGTTACAGGATAAAATCGTTTATCGTAATGTCAATACTATGTTATTTACAAAAGAAAAGTAATGTGTGCAATTTTGAGAATGAAAAAAGTATATAAACTGTACATCCCTCGGTTCGAGCATCAGTTAGCTATCTATCACATACGACTAAATATAAATAAACAAAAACCTCACATTTTCTGAAATGGCTGCTTCCCACTACGTAATCCTCTTCTGTCTGGTTGGAGCAGCTTTCGCAACTGGCATTCCGCCACAATGTCCCAATATACCAGGCCAGCAACTTATTGGTACTTTAGGTCTTCTTGACGTAAGTAACTAAGTATCATTTTTAATAAAATAATTTTTATTAAAAAGCGTAAAATAATTTGATTACCAAAGGTATAATCGTACTAAAATATGCCATTTTTTGTAAGTATCATTATAACAAAAAACAGCTATAGCTAGTGAGATATATTGTGCTTCACGTACTCGCGATTAAACGATATCGTGCGATCCTTGATGGATAAATTCTGACATTATCTAAGAGTATATGAATACAGTGTATCTACATATTGTGAGATACTACTCTTAAACAGCCACGAAATTTTACCACCAGGTGACAATTAAATATTACTTTTGGCACTGTTGTTACTGTATTAAATTTTCACATTTTTTAGCATTTCTTAACATTATAACAAGGCATATATCCAGCCGATAAAATCAATTAAGCTTTCGTGAAGTAATTGTTTGATTAGAAGGCTTCGATGGATATTATATACATAATGTAGCAGCAATTTGCCTGTTAAATAATATAAGAGCAAGGATAACCATGGTGTGCCATAATGGATTCACATGCCACATTGGATATAGTCAGCTCAATAAAATATTGCAATTTATTTTCTGTGTTTCAGGTCACAATACTAGGCGGATTAGTTACTATAAACAAAACGTATCCTAACTACACCATTACCTGCATCGTATGCACAGATAGCCTGGGACAAGCTCTCAACCTTAACATTTTAGTTGGAGGACCAAACTGCAGTAACGTTGTCGCCAACATTCTGCTCAACCTTGGAACCCTTTTCGGCCAATGTTATGTCTATGGTGTAAAATCAAAGACCATAATATGTTAAAAATTGAAAGCGAATAATATTGATCGAGTAAATATAAGCAAATGTCCCCAGAATATCTTTTTATGTAATTTTAACAATAATTATCATAAATAAAAGATTATAATCCATATTACCATAGTTGGTTTTAATCGTTTTACAAATTATTCTGCATCTTCCTTTTGTACCATCTGCATTATTAAATAGAAGACTCTACTTACAATACAGTGTTAACGTGGAAAAGTTATTGTACTAGCTCTTTAAGAAAAATTTTACTCTTACAGAAAACCTTAGTCATCAGTTTTATGTTTTACATTATCATTCCCTATAATAGTTTATGGATTCATTGTAGCTTGCTGGTCATGCTTCAATGATGATACATGCCTAGACCAGTAGTTCGAACATATTTCCTTCCAGCATACTCAGAGTTAGAAGGTTTGCACTACTCGACAACAATTTTTTTATTTACAAAAACAAAAATAAATTGACGATTTTGTCCAGTGGAATAAGCAGGAAAATAGCCCAAATGCAACGTCAAATGGTACTCGGAATTTTTGCGCAGGAACTTATAGAAAACATGTATAAAAAGATATTCCGAATACTTGCCACTCCTAATCGTTTGACTGGAGCCCGTGAAAAACCGGCAAAGTGGGCGAAAACAGATTTTTCGCTTCTAGCAGAGAACAAATGGTAATTGATCTGCTGCACATGCAAGTGCAAAATATAAGACCTATGAGGCACTTTAACTGTCGCAAGTTTTTTGCAATGCTACAAAGTGTCTGCCATATAATTTACTGCAATTCTACTGTAATTCTGCTTCACGTGCACAAGCATTTTATGTACCTTTAACTATACTTAAGCCGTACGCGTGTGTTATCGGGGCTTAAATTCTACTACCAGTGGATCTACCCCAAATTATAAAAAGATGAAGCCTTAACGTCGTTCTGGAGACGAGATACTGAAATAGAAGCAATTTGAAGATACGAATCCAATTTTACGCGCGCGCATACGTCTACTTCACCGATTTTTGTATACAACATTTCATCGGTAATTTTATCGGAATATCTATACGCCAATACGCCGCGAAGTTACGAGACAAAAGTTATGACAATAGTTTATACAATCCTCCTTTTGGACGCAATTTTGTAAAAGTTTCAAGTTGAAAAATCGCTTAAATTCAAGTTGCATATAATAGTGTAAGTCTTTAGGAAGAAAATGAGACCTGAAACACTGATCGAGCGGCCCGAACTTTGTAGAAATTAGATTCTACGGAGGCATATATTTTAATTGCAAAATGAATTTTGCAATAACAATAGAATATTTTGGGCTAAAAGATATTTATTCATATTAAGCATCATAAAGACTTTATTATACCAAAATTGCAAAGCCCAAGGATTGTTTTTCTCTGAATTAAAAATAATTGAAAAAAGGCGTTTTTTGACAGTTTTTCTCATTAGCTTTTGTTAACCCTCAGCTACCGTTGTGAAATTTTTATCACGTAACTACCGTCGTATGATTGACAGACACCAAATGATTTTTTATGGACTACTATATTATATGTGACATTTTTATACAAAAAAATTAATAATGAAGAGTTTACCTAATTGAACAAATTCAAATAATTAGTTGACTGAAAATTGAACATTTATCTTGAAAAAGAGAAATCGTTTGATGAGGTTATCTATCATCATTGTCGGTCGTATCAGTGAGCATATAAACAATACATTCATGATAATAATCAACAAGTGAAATATAATCAATATCAATGTATTTGATCCTTATAAAATATACAAATCTTTAAGAAAAATCACTTTTTGAAGTTAAATAAACAGTTTTTAAAAATTTTCATAATCAAATTTTCTAGTTTTTTTTAACAAAATCGATTATATTTATTAATCTAATTAACATTACTGCACCAAAATTTTACATAACGAACGCTAGGACATTATTCGAATTTACATAATAATAAGCTCCAAGACATAATATTAATAAAATTATAATTGTTCTTGCATCAGGTGGTGTCTGTCAGCCACCACGACGGTAGCTAAGGGATAATCAACAATTTTACGAAAATTAACGTGACATGACTCATTTTGTAGATATTTATAATAGTTAAAACTTTCATAGTGAACCTTTTTCGATTTGAGCTTCGTGTTCGCTGCTAGAAGCCAAAAGCCTGTTTTGGCCCACTTTGCCGATTTCTCGCTGGCTCGAGTCAAAATATTAGGAGTGGCACGCATACGGAATATCTTTTTAGACATGTTTTCTAGTTCCTGCAATTAAATTCCGGGTACGTTTTGATGTTGAACAAAGTGCTACGTATACTGGACTACTTCATATTCGTTGACTTCGATCTCGCTGGCTCCTCATTATGTTCTTATATGTATACACATAATATATATATATATATATATATATATATATATATATATATATATATATATATATATATATATATATATATATATATATATATATTATGTACTTTCTATATACAACCACTGCTAACAGAGATTTCATTGTCTTATATTAATTTATAATAAATGTGAAGTAATACGTGTTTTAACAAAGAATATTAAAGAACGATGAATAAGGATTCTTATCTACAAAGTAAAACATTTTTCAAATACGTATCAACAAATTAATCGAGTTCCCAAGATAGGAAGATAATTTGTAGTAAACTAGAAAAACCCATTTTTATACATTCTCTCGTTTTAATATTAAGTTTAGATTTCCAAAATTCGGCACTGTTTTATGAGATTGATATATTACATATAATGTCAAATTATTCACAAAGAAGATGTATAGTGGCAGTGTCTCATCAATTTAATATACAAACAATGCGTCATTTTCATATAAGTTTACAACGTGAAATTGTTGTATATTTATAAAATAACTTTTTCAGAACAAATATTCAATAAAATTATACATCGAATATTTTTGAGAAAGCATTCTGCTAAAGCAGTAGCAACAATATTTTTTTGATTTTGAAAATCGGTTCAAATTGTTGTCGAGTAGTGCAAACCTTCTAACTCTGAGCATGATGGAAGGAAATATATTCGAACTGCTGGTCTAGGCATGCCTACAGCATCACCATCAAGGCATGACCCTACAAGATATAATAAAACCATAAACTATAATGGGGAATGATCATGTAAAACAAAAAAATGATGACTAAGGTTTTCTGTAAGAATGAAATTTTTCTTAAAGAGCCAGTACAATAACTCTTTTCCACCTTAGCACTGTATTGTAAATAGAGTCATCTATTTAACCCATTTCTTCCCAAGCGGCCATTTTATAGTCGATTGGTTTTCTGCCTAAAAAATTGTCGAAAAAAAAATAATAATAACCAATAGGACTTTTCTGAAATAAAATTGTTCGCTCTTTCCGATTCTGAAGTCAGAATTTTGAAGTTTCCGTTGGAAAATTTCAAAATGGCGGTTTTAGGCAAAAAACCAATCGACTATAAAATTGCCGCTTGGGAAGAAATGGGTTAATAATGCAGATGGTACAAAAGGGAGATGCAAATTTTTTTTAAAATGATTAAAACCAACTCAGTTAATATGGATTATAATCTTTTATTTATCATAATTATTGTCAAAATTACATGAAAGATATCAGAACATAAGTAATTTCTGAGCACATTTTCTTATATATACTCGATCAATATTATTCGCTTTCAATTTTTAACATATTATGGTCTTTGATTTTACACCATAGACATAACATTGGCCGAAAAGGGTTCCAAGGTTGAGCAGAATGTTGGCGACAACGTTACTGCAGTTTGGTCCTCCAACTAAAATGTTAAGGTTGAGAGCTTGTCCCAGGCTATCTGTGCATACGATGCAGGTAATGGTGTAGTTAGGATAAGTTTTGTTTATAGTAACTAATCCTCCTAGTATTGTGACCTGAAACACAGAAAATAAATTGCAATATTTTATTGAGGTGACTGTATCCAATGTGGCATGTGAATCCATTATGGCCCACCATGGTTATCCTTGCTCTTATATTATTTAACAGGCAAATTGCTGCTACATTATGTATATAATATCCATCGAAGCCTTCTAATCAAACAATTACTTCACGAAAGCTTAATTGATTTTATCGGCTGGATATATGCCTTTTTTATTCTAAAGAAATGCTAAGAAATGTGTAAATTTGATACAATAACAGCAGTGCCAAAAATAACGTTTAATTTTCACCTGATGGTAAAATTTCGTGTCAGTTTAAGAGTAGTATCTCACAATATGTAGATACACTGTATTTATATACTCTTAGATAATGTCAGAATTTATCCATCAAGGATAGCACGATATCGTTTCATCGCGAGTACGTGAAGCACAATATATCTCACTAGCTATAGCTGTTTTTTGTTATAATAATTCTTACAAAAAATGGCGTATTTTAGTACGATTATACCTATGGTAATCAATTTATTTTACGCTTTTTAACAGAAATCATTTTATTAAAAGTGATACTTAGTTACTTACGTCAAGAAGACCTAAGGTACCAATGAGTTGCTGTCCTGGTATATTGGGACATTGTGGCGGAATGCCCGTTGCGAAAGCTGCTCCAACCAGACAGAAGAGGATTACGTAGTGGGAAGCAGCCATTTCAGAAAATGTGAGGTTTTTGTTTATTTATATTTAGTCGTATGTGATAGATAGCTAACTGATACTCGAACTGAGGGATGTACAGTTTATATACTTTTTTCATTCTCAATATTGCACACATTACTTTTCATTTGTAAATAACAAAGTATTGACATTACGATAAACGATTGTATCCTGTAAAATCATGTATCATGTATTTTTACTCACACGAAGACGCACACGTACATGCACATACGCAGGTACACACACGCATATACGAACGGACATTTTTTGTAGTATATTTGAACTCACCAAGTCAATATTACGATATTATCCTATAACTCTTAGTGCTTTCTCATCATATATTTTAACTGTTGGTTAAATGATGTATATAATACATATCACGATGTTCAAGAATGAAATTGAAATAAAAAAAATAACTCATTCTATTTTCTTGTTCTAAAGGGCTTCTAGACATACTTAGAGTTTGTTTTTAAAAATATTAAAATCATGCTCTTGGCATTTTTGAATAATTTCAATAATTTAAAGGGTAACGTGTTTTGAACATTTTAATAGGTTTTAATCTTTAATAGTTTAAAAATGGTATACTATGAACTTTTTGCCCTTATCATATAGACAATGAATTGTTGCTTTAATGTTCTATATATACTAATTTTATAATAGATTTTCTCGGTTGATACTTAAGGTGATGCTAAAGCCACCACTTATCGACAAATACCAAGAACCACTTTTCTCATTGTATTTTCAATTTTAAGGAAATATCTCTATGAAACGTTATTATCCTACTAAAAAACCAAAACTTTCCAGAGAGATATTTTCTCAAAATTAAAAATTCAATGAGAAAATTAAAAAAAAATTAAATTAAATATCAATGAGAATTCGTACCCATGAATATATGGCAATCTAAGAGCTTAGCAATGAGTTACTCCCCCAGAACACGATAACGCAACTTAACTCACGCTTTTTTTATGTTATACGTTGTGTACTTTTTATATATAACGACTATTAACAGAGATTTCAGAATCTTATAATAATTTATAAATGTTAAGATGTAGGTTATTTAACATAGGATATTAAAGAGCGATTCTGATAGGAGAGTATGCTATCTACCAAATACAACATTCATCAAATACGTATGAACAAACTAATCGAGTTCCCGTGGTAAAAAGGTATTTCGTAGCATATTCGAAACCGCTGCCAATTATTGGCACTTAACTTATTCCAACCGTATTACATTTTCCAATTAAAAAATATTTTTTTCTATTTAATTCTGTGTTAAAAAGTCAAAACGACAAGTCCATTTGTCTTAAATGTCAAGGGATCATTATCAAATCAAAATTGTATGAGTGTTTCCTAATAACGCCCACATATACACATACATGTGTGTGGCTCAATGTCAAGCCAGTCAAATAATTTTAATATCAAAAATTTTAGAAAATCTGCTCTAGATGATGAACCTATAGAAAGAAACCGCTGCAAATTCATTGGCACTTAGCCTTCGCGAACTAAATGGATTGTTCCGATTTTTTACCGAAGTGCCTGAAAAAGCTTTTTGGATATCCTAGAGAATCACCCATATAATATATTTCTGCAAAAATCATATTAAGCTTGAGACCATAATCTAACTAGTCTAGACTTAAAAGAAATATAAAAAACTAAATTTTAAGATCTTTTATTTAAAAAAAAATTGCTGCGTTTATCTAGAATCATAATATCACAATATATCACAGTGCATGAGATCACAAAATATCACAACAGGATCTAGTCAAACTTTTTTTAGATTTCTTACCTTATTTTGAACAAAAAATATTACACTATGTTTCCTGAAAGTTAGAGGCAGATAGATTAAAGTTACAGGGGTACCAACTTAACGATTTTCAAAAAAGAACCTATTTTCCAGAGGACGTATCTTTACCTATAAAAAACCAACCTGAATGGTTCTAAAAGGGAATTAAAGGTCTTTCGTTTCGATTTTGTAAAATGGCAGGCGACCAAACATAATCTAAAAAACACAAAATTTTAGGTTTATATTTAGCTCTGTAGTGGAAACCGATTGAACTTACAAGCGGGTCTAATATTTTTTTTCTTATAGTTCGTAAAAAAAGAGAAGTTTTTTATTATACGTTCAAACAGAGATTAATGAGAGCTTCCACGAAATTTTTGAAAATAGCCATTTTTGGCCCCTTTTGAAAATTTGCAACACTCTACTAGGTCGCACGGGGTAGACAGTACTTTCATATAAA
This sequence comes from Gastracanthus pulcherrimus, assembly GCA_949152435.1. Taxonomy (NCBI): domain Eukaryota; kingdom Metazoa; phylum Arthropoda; class Insecta; order Hymenoptera; family Pteromalidae; genus Gastracanthus; species Gastracanthus pulcherrimus. Next base: position 24,101,272 of record OX424572.1, on the reverse strand, counting down.
AAATAGACGGCAAAATCCCTAATATGAGTGCGCAAGATTTATATACATACTATATATAATATATATATATATATTTTTATATCCTCATTTTTTAATTCACTCTTACACTTGTAGTCATTGATTCAAATCTTTCGAGTTTATAAAAAGTAACTTAAAAAAGACCGAAGTTTATTAGTGACCTATTTTTCACAAAATTGTATTTGTAAGTATAATAAAGAAGTGTATACACTTCTATTATATATATTCTATATATATACACTTCTTTATTATACTTACAAATACAATTTGTATATATATATATATATATATATATATATACACTTCTTTATTATACTTACAAATACAATTTTGTGAAAAATAGGTCACTAATAAACTTCGGTCTTTTTTAAGTTACTTTTTATAAACTCGAAAGATTTGAATTAATGACTACAAGTGTAAGAGTGAATTAAAAAATGAGGAATTTTCTTGTTAAATGCTTCAATTAAATTAGAGATGAATATGAAATTTTTGTCTTCTTAGTTTCTTTGACTTTATATATTAATCCCTTGGCACCGGGTCTTTCAAGTCACAAAATGAGTGGGACGGAAGGGTTGATTACCTTGCGCGCGTTTAAATGCTCTCTTCCAAGAATCTCACGCTCGGACGTAAATGTACGTAAATGAATTTATTTACTAGCGATTATAATTTCAATTTGTTTTAATTTCAAATATATTTTTTACAAAGTTTTTTACTCTCATGTACAATCAACGTTACATTAATTAGCATTTCTTTTACTTTGGGGTTCTTTTATAAATATCAAAGTTAAAACTTCTTATTATGACATTATGAGCTAAATCTTGCTAGGAGTATCTAAAAGAGTATATTCCTATCATCTGAAATGGTAATTAAATTATTTGTACGTATTGCATTATTATAGTTTTTAATTTACGCCAATTTGAAAATAACGAAATAAGGTTTTTCTAATTTTTGAGTTTAAAACTTAAGTTGAAGAAAAAAAATAACATCGTTTTCTTTCGCGTATTGGAATTTTTTTAACATAAACTAAAGGACCTATAGAACGAGATAAAAATGGTTTCAGAGGTGTACCTTCAGTTCTATTTTCATTTATTTTTGAACCATATAAGTGCAGACATCTTGTTGAATTTCTCATATATCAATGTCCAAAAGGTTAATAAACTCATAGAGCAATAAAAACAATTGTTTTCAAATGACAAAATCGCACTTAATAGGAGAAAAGTTAACACGCTATCTCAAATATTTTTGTTATTATTACAAATATTCAAATAATATATATAAGGAAATATATATAATAATATAAGGAAACAAACATAATTATTACTGAAATAATAATGATCGATAATTAGAGGTTGTTCGCCGTAAAACAAATAATTTCGTTTTATTCTGTAAATTATCAATATTTTACGACGACTCAAGGTTGAGTATTCTTGGGTGCACCTTTGACAAAGACAGTTAATTTCCTTATATTTTATATACGGCATGTGATGTTTTTGATTGAGGAAAGAAATAAGAACATCATTCGTCCTTAAACACAAAACGTGGTGACACACGGAAAAATATGCAAGACATAATCAAAGAGAATCTTTGATACCGAGGTTGCAGCTAGTACACTTCAAACTAATATAATTTTATTTTCTTAAAATCATAATAAATCAGTCCAATATTCATCTAGAGGATAATACGTGAATATTATATTGTAACTTTCTTCAAATCACGAATACTTACATCACGAATAATGTGAAAGATGTAGAAGATCCAAATGGTAGCATAGTTTTCAATATAAATACGGTGAATAACAGAAAAGTGAAGAACAGAATATACAAATTAATGATTAACCTCGATGATTTCAAGAACTAAATACACATTTCAAAAGAATAAGAAAATAGGCATTGGTCAAATTATATATAGATGTATTTGACCAATGCTAAATTGTGCACAATAATTACGTGTAAGTCTTATGTGTAAGAAACGCACTATGCCTATTTGACCAATGCTAAATTGTGCACAATTCTTATGTGTAAGAAACGCACGATGCCAGAAAATATATAATAATTTAAAAACGCGTTTTTTATAAAAACCAGAAAACAAAAAATAACTTTTTTAACATACTTAACAATACGTTCTTTTCATACCGCAAGATGTACAAGTTTAATTGCACTTGTGTATAATTATAAAAATTGTATTACTTGTGGAATCACGCATGCAAATTCACAATAAACTTTAAAATATTAAGAAAGTGATGAATTAAGTAATTCATACAGTTAAAGTAAACTGTAATAACTTTTGAATATCCTATTGTTCGCCAATTTTTCTGGAGCTCATACTCCGTACAAAGATTAAAAATAATTTTTATTTTTAAAAACTCATCAATTATTTACCTGATAAACCCGAGTGATAATGAAAAAAGTAATAAACCGTAAGAAAACTTAAGAAAATGTAAGCAAATGTAATCAAACGTAACAAATCGTAAGAAACTGTTGAATTTCAGACATTATTCCATGCTCTTACGTTTTCATACGTATTTTTAAGTTTTATTATGTTTCCTTACGTTTTATTCCGCTTCGTAATTTCGTGAAAAAAATATAGCTTGAATTTTTCACCGATAGGTGGCGAGGCATATTCAAACCAATTCACGTGTACAAAATACAAAGTTTAAGTTACTTAAGAATCATTGGCACTTACAAAATATTTTTTTTTCATATTTGAATTTTTAGTGTGAAAATGTAATCTAAAGTAAAAAAACGTAAATAACGCAAGAAAATATATGAAAATATAGTATAAAATGTCCGAAATCCAACACTTTTTTACGTTTTGTTACAGTTTATTACACTGTTAATCTTCTCGCGAGGGCAATAAGCACACAAAGGAAAAATCTACTTTCGTCTCGAGTTGCATATAGTATTTTATTCCACTCTCGACCGTAGTCACTTTTTGACTATGAAAAGCGGGGCAGACGCAATTTTTTATATTTTGCTAGGTTGATCTAAAAGAATGCGTATGAGCGAGTATACACCTTATCCCTTTTCATTCCGCTACGTGCCATTGTGCGAGTGGCGGCGCTGCTGGACGGCATTACCTTACGCGAGATTAGTGCATGCATCTAGGTAGAATATACATTCTACTGTATATATGTACCTTATGTAAATCTAATGGAAAATATGTAAAAAAATAATTTAATTCCCGACTCAACCGTAATGGCCACTTTATTGACCTCAAAATCGGGACAAAACTAGCATAGGACTCCCGCAAATGCTTTTTTTTCAATTATTTTTTTCTGTATTAATACATACAAAAAGTGGCCATTTCGGTCGAGTGTGAAATAAAAGATATATTGCATTTATGAGGTTTCTCATGCGATCTATATAGAACTTCATGGTATAGTTGCACTGTAGTAGGTATACCCATATAACGGATTTTATTAAGTGGAAAATACATTTAAAACGATATGTTTTGCTTATAATAGATTTTATTCATAGACCAAATCATATTTTTAGAAAATAATTTGGAAATGAGACAGTAACAAAATCAGAATTTTACCTTAATCCTATGATAGAAAATAAAACACAAAAAAAACTCTGTGTCAAAATCTGTCTAACTCTAAAGTAAAACGTGCATGAAATTGTCGGACCAATTTAGCCTTGTTTTGGGAGATACAAAACAATTGATTAAAATGATTATATTCAAGTTATTAATCAATTTTCAGCAGCAGATTTTACTATAACGAATTGCAATAATATTTTTATTGTATATTATTGTTCACCGCCATATAAATGTTAGTGTAGTGTTGTGACGTTTCGCTTAGAAACAAGGTAAAATTTACTTCACTGTTGGGTTTTTAATATTTGAAGCATTTAATAGTTTGGCACACTTTTTCACCTTGCAGTTGAACACAATTTACTCGGCACAATAGCATTTTTTTGCGTGAATGAGGATGCTTTTTATGTCATAACAATTTAGAAACGTTGACCAACTATACGCCATATAATGCCCAATTTTATGGTGTATGGTCAATTTATGTCCTATATTATGGTCAACAACCCAGCTTATGGCCGACGGTTTATGGCCAAAATATGGTGTAATTTATACAATTAATTATAAATAAAATTTAATTAAATAATTGAATACCATAATTGAATACTAATTAGATACTTAAAAAGGGACAATTAATTATTAAAAAATGTAATTAAATACAAGTTTAGTTTTTTAAGCAATAAAAAATTGTATAACTATCAGAATAACTATTTTCGTTTATATAATAGTTGAAGAATCGATAAGAAATGACTAATAATCATCTTTTTGTAGAAGTATTAAGATGTGAAAAATGTATTCACCTTATACAAGGGAGATTGTGATTAGAATGAAATTCAAACTTCGCGCCAATTCAGGCTGATTAGTTAGGTTAGTTTAAGGTGTCGGCAAGGTGCTCTTTAAAATCCTATAGCACATATGACACATAACTGACATATTATTGCAGAAGGTAGTGTTAAAAAATTTAAGATTATTTATTTATTTACTAATTTATTTATTTAATTATAGCACTTAGGTAGAGACGGAAGAAGCCTTCTTTTTAAAATTTTGAGAAGGCCATCTACATGTTTGTGTGGTACATTATTAGACACAATCCACTCTTGCAAGTCTTGTATTTCTTTTTCTTCTAGATCAAGCTGCGTATTAGAATCTTGTTCACTGTCCCAATTATCACAAACTGATGAATATTCACTTAATTTATAACAAACACTATCATTATCACTATTGTTATCACTTGTACTTGAATCATTTTGTGCATTATTTTTTGAGATTTCACTGTCACTCACATAATATTCGTTTAAATTTTCTGTTGCTGAATCTATATTGTCTTCTTCCATAAAATCACTGTACTTTTCAACTAAATCATCAAGTTTTTTCTTTTTTTTTCTTTCTTCATAATTTTTTTTCCTATTATTTTCCATCTTGCGAATAAACTTAATGATTGTAGCATGAAAAAAGAAATTAATATTGAAGGTAATGGTCACACAATCTATCTTATATACCACTAGAACTTATATGTTCTTGTGCCAGTAATTACTGAGTATTACTAAGTATACATGACTCATTCACCACAATCTTTTATATCTCCTACAGTATTTTAAACAATTTAACAGTTCATATTTAATCCATATTAAATTCAGAATTAATGTGAACTTGATTTTTTTCCAATATTGTAGTCTATTCGGAATACACAAAACTTTATTTTCTTATGATAATTAACACTTAATTCACAACATAAAATGCTCACAAGGCAAAACTCCGTTTTTATTTAAATGTCTCGGGTAACGGTCTGCTCTCTCACAGCTGTCCACACACTCTGTATGTATACATGTCTGTATATGTGTTGGAAGAGTAGGTTCCGACGGTGTGCGCGTGCGCACGCTGCACGCGCCACGCACTATACTATTATACGTGTAGTTTACGTGTAGAATCAAAGTTAAAACTTAGAATGCAAACATTACTGCAACTTCGCTTATGTACAGCTAAATTTGAATCTTAATGTGTATTCATATATATATATATCGCATTAGTTAACTAAATTTTATATTATAAATTCGATTAATCCCATAAAAAAGACTACGCGAATTTAAATTTGTATATATGTTTTTGAGGTTATAAATGTATCTTTATCCATATTATGGTCAACTTATGGTGTAATCGGTGGCTACAAGTTGACCACGAAAGTTGGTCAATAGGTAGCGACCAGACCATAAATGATGGTCAATTTTCTACCAGGGAAAATTTAACATTATTTAAAAAAGAGTTTTCATTGTTTATACATTATTTCTATGCAATACCTGAAATATTTGTTGTTCCATAAAATAATCGGTACGTTATCATAAGAAAAAGCGTCATGCTATATCCGGCTACAATGCAAAGAAAATACAACCTAATCAAATTAACGAAAATCAAACGTCGAGACGCTCTCGAAAATCAATAATTCCCACCCTGATAACATGTACAACGTTTTTAAACTGTTTTAAAAACGTTTGAAACCTAAACTTGAGACGTCCAAAAATAAAGTTAGAAAAATGTTTGAAAAAAGGTTGAAAAACTTTCCAAGGATTTTTGAATGGTAACAATTTAAACGTTTGAAAAAGGTTTGAAAACGGGTTGAAGATAAACTAACATAGAATATATCGAAAAAAATTGTTTAAATAGAATTTTAGGCTACAAATATTACCAATTTTGGAAGAATCATGCAGATGATACCTCCAAAATTGGTAATATTTGTAGCATAAATTTCTATACAAATAATTAGTTACGATATATTACGATATATTGTATGTTAGTTTTTTTCAAACTCTTTTTTATACCTTTTCGAAACGTTTTAAAACGTTTTAAAACCGTTTTAAGCGATTTAAATTGTTACCATTCAACAGTCCTCGGAGAGGACTCCACGTTTTATAAACGTTTATAGCACATTAACCTCAAAATGCCAACTTTATTGTCGATTTTGAGGTTGTTGTGCTATAAAATATCGTATGAGACTGTTGTGGGAGGTGTTTTTCTACCTTGCTCGATTTTCTCACTCGCTTCGCTCGTGCGAAAACCCTCGAGCAAGGTAGAAAACCATCTCCCACAACAGTGTCATAATATACTATTTAAAAACGGATTTACAAGGTCTTATGAGAAACAAATCTTCGGACATTCAGACGTTTTTCCGACGTATTTCAAACGTTCTTTCAAATTTATTTTTAAACGTCTCAAGGTTTGGTTCATAAGTTTTTGAAACGTCTTAAAATCGTTTTGTGTTATCAGGATTCATAATAAATTATTATAAGGTGATTCAGTGAATGCTACGAGCGATCAACAGTCGCCGCGAGACAAATAATTTTCGTCCGGTTACGTTTACACATTGTTGACTCCGACCGTTCCAGAGGGTTCATTCGCATATATGTACGCGTGCAATGTTTACGAAGACGCGCCGTGCCGCAGAGCACACACTCGAGGAAACGTGAGCATGGATGCGGACGGCACGAGCGACACTGATACACTTAGGCGCCGCGTGCTTTTAGCAGCTCAGAAGAGCGAGAGAGAGTTCATCAGCCGTGTTTGAGGCCCGAAATTTTCCTGAATAAAAACGAATTTTTTCTATAATTTGTTTATCAATATATTTACATTTTGGTTAGCAATTAATAAAAATTATCCATTCTGCTATGCTCATGAATAAACTACGAAGGTAAACTATTTAAGGGAAATACTGCTTTAACTACTTACTACCATAAATTTTTGAAAAATCAAATTTTTCTTATTGGTTTTCTCAACGAAGAACATTGAAATGAACCTAAATTTATATTATTAAAACAAATAAAAATTATCTTCATGCTCAAAATGACAGAAAGATATTGATCTTTACACTGAAATGCATAAAAAAAATTAATTTCAGATGGATTTCTTGAACAATCGTATGCTCTTGTACCTATCGTAGGATTTCGGGGATCAAAAATAATGAAAATGACTTTTATAGATTGTATTTTACTCACAAGAAAAGTCCACGACTTGCGGGAAGCGATTTTCGCTAAGGCTTCAGGAAGTGGTTTCTGGTACCTAACAATGATGCCTAAGCATCCGCAGTGTCGTCTCATAACCTTGGGGTCAAGATATGACCTTTTGTATTCAAAATACGCATTATTTGAGTAAAAAGTGATACTTATATATCGAATCATAACTCTGCAAGTATTTTTGCCACCTAAATGATGCAATAAGATAAAAAAGTTGACTATAAAAGCTTTATTTTAAGCTTTGTTTCATATAAATATTATTTTATTGCAAAGTTATGACCAATCGAAAATCATAACGAAAAATGCTCGAAAATTGGAGGATTTTCAGCTCTTTAAATTGAGTAGTTTTTCATGCATTATCCGTCATCATTTTTGATTGTTCATAACTTTGGAACAGTACAATATTCTTATATGAAACAAAGTTTAAACTAAAGCTCTTGTAGTCAACTTTTTATCTTATTGTATAATTTCTCTAGCGAAAAAACTTGCAGAGTTATGATTCGAAGTATAGGTACCATTTTTTACTGAAATAACGCTTATTTTGAATATAAAATCAGATGAAACTACGGGTGCTAGACATGATTTTTAGGTACCAGAAACCACTTCCCAAAACCTTATCAAAAACAATTTCCCGCAGGTCGTGGTCTCTCCTTGGCAGAAACGATATAATTCTCAGGTGTATGTGGAAATTTGCAAAACAAATTTTTTTACTAAAGTTACAAGGGCGTAATGATAGAAAAATTGATCGTAAATTCGAATAAATAACATATATCATACTAAAGTACTTATAACTTAAAAAAAATCTTTTTAAATCCCCACTACTCCAGAAAATTACTTGTTTTCTGAGTATTGGCCGTTCATTACTAATGTAAGCACCTCCAGGATGGGAGGGGCTCTAAAATATCTTATTATTTCTTACCAGGAGCAGGGGGGGGGGGGTTATACAGTAATTTCTTATACATACTAAATATATTATTGTTTACATAATATTAAAAATCAATATTGTAGAGAATGTTATTACTCGTGCACGGACTCCCTGTATTTTGTGATTGACAATAATAATGAAAAATAGAAAAAATTATTTTTTACGAAACAAAATATTTTCTCTTTTATACTCTTCCCAGTAAATGATTACAAGCGAGAAATTATTAGTTAAAAAAACACTTCTTCGCACGATTTCTGAATTAGCCCGTTCTTTAAGCGCGAACTGTGTTAGCCCTTTTTAAAGCGAAAATTTAATTAGCCTCTTCTTCAAGCATTTTCCGAGATTACCTTTTTTTTTATTGAACCGTCAATATCAAATCTATGAGATAAGTACGCTCGACACGCATTTATTCTTTCCAAACGGATTTGAATTTAACGTATAAAGTATATGTATATATGCCCCTGATAACACATAACGTTTTTCGAACTTTTAAAAACGTTAGAGTTCAAACCTTTAAACGTTGAAAACGAAAGTTCTAAATACGTCTGAAGAACGTTGGTAAAACGTATCAATGTCCGCAGATTCGTTCCACATAATACGTTGTACAACCGTTTTTGAAACGTTTGAAACAGGTTTGAAATTGGTTTCATTTTTGGATGTACCATCTGGATGGTACTTCCAAATTTGGTAATATTTGTAGCATTAAATTTTATTTAAACTATTTGTGTCGATGTATTTCATGCTAGTTTATTTCAAACCATTTTCAAACCATTTTCAAACCTTTTTTAATCGTTTTAATCCAAACGTTTTAAAAACAGGTTTACAACGTCTTATGTGGAACGAATCTCCAGACCTTCAGACGGTTTACTAACGTTTTTGACACGTGTTTATGACTTATCTTTTTAACGTTTGAAGGTTTGAATTCTTTAAAAACGTTTTAAAAACGTTCGAAACACATTATGTGTTATCAGGGTAAGGATATGAAGAGTATATTGTCGAAGCTGTAGTTATTCATCCTTTAGTATTAAAATATTTTAAATTAATTTTAAATAATCGTCTTTATAGCAAAGATCGAGTCAAGGTTAGCCTCCGTGTTCAGAGAGATTTTACAGTTTTTATAACTTATAATTTTCAATATTAATTTATAATTTTTAATCTAAAAGATTCAGAAATAATTGACAATGTGTATGTTGCATCAACATTATTTTCTGATGCCTCAAAAAGTATAATTTTATTTTACTAACTGATGCATTACATTTTACTGATAATAATGCTTTCTTGTTCAAAATATATCTATCAGAAAGTGTCGTTTGATTTATGCGACAAAATAAATAATTGTCATTTATGCTCGACTATGTAAATAAAATATAATTATCTTTTCAAAAATTCTCTTTTTTATGTACATTAAGTGAAGACATTGCTTTAATAAATTTTGTACAAAATAAGTATAATTTTAACAAGATATAAAAGATTTTTTTGTCTAATTTTATAAAAAAAAATTTTTTTTAAATAAATATAATAACATTTAATAAATAAGGATTAAAAGTTCAATATCCATTAGTGTTTTTACATAAGTAATCATTGAAAGAATAAAAGTACAGTTGAAATTTACGCTACACGCGTTGCTATATGCATCGCCGTTTTAAATTTAAGGTAATCGGTCAGATTTTTTATGATAATTCTAACAATACGAACGACTTACTTTCCGTCTAAATAAAATAGTCACATGTTTTAAAAAATATTTGTATTAATTATCAATATTTTATGACGACTTAAATGTGTGTATCTTTATGCATCTTTGGTAATGACTGGATTAATTTCCTTGTATTTTATATCCTTTACGTGACGCATTTTTGATTAAAGAAAGAAATAAAAAGAACGTTCGATCTCAAACACAAAACGAGGTGATACAAGGACAAATGTGCTATATTTAGGGTACCAACATAAATTTTAATGCTTTGCAAATACTGTATAAAATCGACTGCAGATATTAATATGTAACATTAATAGATGCAGCCGAAATTGCAAAGACAAAATCAAAGATTTAGAAAGTTATTTATAATTTCAATTATATGAACTTTCTTTTGTAATTAATTTCAATTGTTTAAATACACGAAATCAGAGATATTTACAACAAACTCGAATACTTATACACAACATGTATTGTTTTATAAATATATTACACTTTTCACACTTAGCATTCATTTCATACTTTTAATATTAACGGATATTTTTTGACAAATTTATGTCCATCAACTATAGACTCATCAATTCGTTTTTGTTTTATTATTTATTTTCATTTTTATGATTTTTAAAAATTTTTAATATCAATTGTATTTGATTGAAAGTTGATAATTGGATATTTTTGGTGTTGGGTTGCTATACAATGGATTGATTATGCATTTTCTAACAAAAATACTAAATTCAAAATGGTGGATTTAAGTTTTAATATAAATCGGATATACTTGACGTTTATTAATCTGGAGACTTCGGAATCGTTATGATATTTTTGGTCCACATAATAATGATGATGATGATGATGATGATGATTCTTTTGTCATACATACACGATTTTCGCGTTTTTTCATGCCTCAAAAGCGGATGCAAAACGGCTGTTTTCCGACTGGCGAGCGAAAAAGATCTTTTTGTAACATATACACGATTTTCGCCGTTTTCTTTTACCTACAAATCGAGACTAATGTGCTTGTTATCTGAGTAGTGGGCAAAAACAAAACAGCGGGCAAAAAAGTAGCTCTTTTTACCCGCTGTTGATTTATTTACTTATTTGTACTTTTCGAGACATGTCCACAAAATTCCATACATGTATTACGAAAGATATGATGTGCACCAAGGGTTGGTGAGCTATTTGACCTCGTGTGTTTGCAGTACTTGTCTTCGGCTGGCAAAACGCACTCGTCCTCGGCTCGTACTCGCTCGTCTTCGACTCGTAGTATACATCGATATATACATTATGCGCAAAATGGAACAATAAATCAGAAAACGAATAGAAACCTTTAAAGCTCTTTTGCTTCCTCAAAAAGGAAACTTTGTGATAGTAAAAACGAAAGTTTTACTGAAAACATGTTAGAAACATACTTTGAGACATAAGGAATCAAAATACACTATTTTTGGAAAACGTCTGTTATATCCTACTTAACAAGTATATAACTATATTTCAATATTATTTTATAAATGGAAAACACGCATGTTTTTAAAACTTTTATTCTCTAACTGTCGTGAATGAGGCTTTAAGTCTGTGCTCGTGTATCTTAGCTAGGGCGCACAAGTCAAGTGTATCCGGATACACACGTGTGTAGGATCCATATCGACCCTCTTTTTCGACCACGAAATGTATCTTCTAAGAACAGCATTTTCCGAGCGGAAAATCACGGGCTAAAATATTATTTCGAAAGCGGATAGCGTTCGATTTTGATTCTAAACGCAGTTTTAAATATTATGTTGTAATAATAATATTTACATATAATACGATAGTTTTAAGTACTGAAATATTAATGTTTATTCACTAATTACATTTTACATTCTAGACATTTTTATACTGAAACCTCTTTATGCAAACTTTAAATTTAAGTAAACATAAATTAATATTAACTTTATATTCATCACTTATTCTCATTACTATTATTAATTAATCTTATACTATTTTAACCATGTGTATACTTTAATTAATTACTATAATTGTAATATGGGTTTTAACAAAAATAATAACTATATAATATAACTATCTATAGATTGTAAATATTTTCACAATATTATCATTAATGATTTCTTATGAAATAACTATTATATTTTAAGATCATTTAGTAAATAAAAATATAATAAACATTAATATTTTAGGTTAATACTAAGAAAATCAAATGTAAAATGCGAAAGATAGAGAAGGAGCAAGAGATCAAGTGAGAGAGAAGATATCCCTTCTCTCTCTAAAGAAAAGCTCACCCAACCGAAAATAGGCCCGAGTGCCAAAGCCTAGCTGCGCGCGCTTCTTTAGCGACGCCCTCTGAGGACCTATTTACCCACACCCTCTCTTCCTTTTTCTCTATCTTAAGCATTAGCCTAATGAGAGGAAAAGCGCATGGGAAGAGAAAAAGGAGGAAACGTTCTTCGCTATTCGTCCTTGCTCACCCTCACCCCGCTCGCTCGACCCTTTAGCATAGGCGAGATACGGTGGAAAACAGTTTAAAAGGCACTGGTCCACGGGGTCTCACTAGCACTACCTGGTCCGACCCCGGACAAGCTACTCGCTCACCAGCATTCGCTCGACAAGCACCTAAGGAGCAGCATCTGTTCCTGTAAAGCAATCTTGTGTCTGACTCAGAGTATTTCACTCGCCGAAGCGCCTCAGGAGCAGGATCTGTTTCTGTAAAGTAAAGCTTGTGTCAACTCTAAAACTCGATCTCTCACTCGCCGAAGTGCCTTAGGAGCAGTATCTGTTCCTGTAAAGAAAAGCTTGTGCTGAAGTAAGAGTAAAAACGTCTCACTCGCCGAAGCGCCTCCAGAGCAGTATCTGTTCAGGTAAAGCAAGGCTTGTACAAGACAAAATAGTAGAAAGACTTAGCTCGCTCTAGCAACCTCTCGAGGCAATATGCCTCTAGTATCGCTAAGCTTGCTACAGATCTTTGTAGACAATTACATTGACAAATACTAGACTCAAATATTCGGGTAGACAGTTTTAAATCGAAAACCCACAAAATCTCCATTGTATTAATAAATATTTCGGGTTAAAATACCCAAGACAAAATAATTATTACGGGTTAAAATACACAAGATATAATAATTATTACGGGTTAAAATACCCAAGACATAATAATTATTACGGGTTAAAATACCCAAGACTCAAAATAAATATTACGGGTTAAAACACCCAAGACTCAAAATAAATTATTTAACGATTTTGTCTTAAATAATAGAACTTCAAATTAAACATCCAAAAAGTAATTATATTTTATTTACAATTTTTGTACCGATTATATTAAGCTATTTTTTGTATAAAATACTTTTAATAAACAGATTTAGTAATAAAAGATTCGAATTTAATAAAATTACCTAATATATATACACATAAAATCGAACGCAATACGTCACATGGTAATGCATCTCGTCACTAGTATCTAGTAACGTATAGCATACCTATGATTTCTATATATTCTGAACTTCGTGAGCTATTTTAGCTTACGTACCTCAGAATTATAGAACAACATGCTTAGTAATGCACCTTGCCATCATTATATGAAAGCGCAAAGCATATATAAATAAAGTAATGTTTATAAATATACGCCTGGAGATTGATATTTAATCACGTTCAGTATATACTACTAAATAAAACTACTTTTGAACCTCGCGGTTATCTTAATTTGCGTATCTCAAGGTAGTAAAATAATAAAATTCCAGTAATATCAATCGATTTCCTAAAAGAGAAGTCATTCCTAAGAATTGAAGTAAGGTCAAGAATCCCCATATGTTTAGCAACATATGAAGTGCTTTATAATATCAATATAGTAAGGGTTCGAGAATAATATTATTTGTGCAATTTTCCTCTTTCTCATTGCGCCGAGCGCTGAGCTTGGGAGGTTGGCCGCTCGCCGCGTTCTGTTCGCCTTCAACCAGCGCCACGACCGCAACTCTGCTGTTCTCGACTTACCGACCAGCGCGTCTGGCTACCAGCGTCGCGACGGCTGCTGGAGGCTGAGCTGCCGACTCCAGACTGGCGACAGGACATTCTCTTGTGACTGTATTGTTAATTTGTACACCGACTAGTAGCTTGGTCTGTAGAATTACACAAGTAAGTTTGATTCAAAGGTTGAAATAAATAAAGCGCGTAACGGTCAAACCGGCGCTTCATTGGATGGTCTCCTTCCTCTGTCCCTAAGATTTTCTCCAACGAACTGTAAATCGAACAAATGGTCCTTGCGAGGCCAGATGAAGGAGTCAATATCCAAGCCGCACCCGGTGTTCGTAATGTAAAAGAAACGCGAGTGGCTAGATGGAGACAGTGGCTTTCACGCCCACTGTTCACGCTATGCGCCTTACAACATTGTTCGTGCAGATACGTAGGTACCGCGTGGACTGCTTCTCCAGCGCATCCGAGTGAAGACGCCCTCTCGCCGTCCTAGCATTGAGGTGGCCAGGCTGTGCGAAGGACTGCCGCTGGCAGATCCCGACTTTACAACGCCGCGTGGAGTCGACATGATTATAGGAGCCAACGTCTACGGCGCACTGATGCTCTCTGGTGTGGAACACCGTGGCAGCCGCCTGATCCAGAAAACGGTTTTCAGTTGGGTAATCACGGGTACACTCGAGGACGAATCTCCGAGATCAATCACCTCGGCCTGTACCACGATCCCTGAGCCTCAAGATGAACTCTGGCATGAACAGTTCATTGAACTAATCCAGAGATTCTGGTCGCTGGAAGAAGTTCCTGAAGTCATAAGACGATCACCGACCGACATGGACTGTGAGCGCATCTACGCGACCAAACATACTCGAGACTCGAGTGGACGTTACCTAGTTCCTCTGCCCATCAAACAAGGTGGTCACAACCTGCTTGGATCAAGTCTGGGACAAGCTCGCAGAGCTTTCTCCACAATCCATCGCATAATGAAACAAGACGACGCATTCCGAGATGAACATGAGCAGTTCATGGAAAACTATCAACGGTCAGGGCACATGCGGCCACTTACTCAACAGGAAATGAACCAGTCCTCCCAGAACATCAACTGCCTTCCTCATCACGGAATCTGGCAGCGGAGTGACGATGGACGGAAGCTCCGCGTCGTCTTTAATGCCTCTTGTCCGACGTCATCTGGCAGAAGCCTTAACGATACGCTTTATTCCGGTCTAAAACTGCAGAACGATCTCGCCTCTGTTATTACGCGGTGGAGGAGATGGCGAATAGCGTTCTGCGCAGACATCAAAATGATTTTTCGGCAAATTTTGGTCAATCCAGAAAACACACGCCTACAAGGGATCCTCTGGAGTCGATCAGAGAAGGTACTAGCAACACACTTTTGCTCCTCACGGTCACCTACGGTGAGACTTGTGCTCCCTACTTGGCCTTGCGGACACTCCACCAGCTTTGCGACGATGAGGGCGTCTTACTACCCCAGGCAGTCGAAGCAGTCAAACGAGAACTGTACATTGATGATTTTCTTAGCGGAGCAGACACCGACGCGGCCGCTCGTTGTCGTCGAGATCAGCTTATCCAACTGCTCAAGGCGGGCGGCTTCGAACTGAAGAAATGGGTGTCAAATACACCCAGCCTACTGGAAGATATATCCGTGGAGAGTCGACTGCGCCCCAGCTGATTACAACTGGCCACAGAAGGCCCCGTCAATGAGTTGGGTATCGCCTGGGACCCGAACTCCGACTGCTTCTGGTTTGCTTCACCTTCTATCGATGACGTACCTCAACTCACGAAGCTCATCGTTCTCACCGAACTCACTCAGCTGTTCGACCCCGCGGGTTGGCTAGCTCCCGTCGTGATTGTTGCAAAGATGCTTCTGCAAGATCTCTGGCGAGCAAAGTTAGACTGGGATGAGAGCCTACCTGCCTCGATGGATCACAACTGGCGCAGTTTTCGCACAATCTTGAACGACATCACGGCCTTGACTCTACCAAGATGGTTTCGCTGGACTCCGGCCCGCAGCGTCCAACTTCATGCCTTTGCTGACGCGCGCCGTCGGGCAATGGCAGCTGTGGTCTACACAAGGGTCCAACTCTCTGATGGCTCAGCCAGTGTCACCATCGTCTCGGCCAAAACGAAGCTAACGCCCATCAAAGGATGACAATTCCTCGTTTGGAACTTCGGGCAGCATTGCTTCTTTTTCATTTTCTTTTCTTCATTCATTTCTTATGAAAATGCCAAATATGACTAAAACCGTAATTTTAAATAGCACATTATTACAATAAATATAACGCTTTTGCCATTTTTTAAATTGAGGGCGTGTAAACAATACGGGCTCATAGTGCTATTTCGACGGATAAGTATTATCCAACTTGATAATTTTTGCTCGCTTGTATGGAGGTAAACATCGCGCGTGGTTCGCGCGCGACAAATCTTATGGTATATGTATATATTAGCGCAGCAGTAGAGGCTCACAAAAAAAATTTTAATTCCGATACGCCAGCTCACTCTAGCGGGTGCGCGCAGCACTGCTAGAGAGCGTTAAGCACAATGGCGGGTGGTGATTCTCGGTGACCATGGCACGAGATTTTTCCGTGCAGCCCATGCCGCGACGCTACGGGCAAGCTGGCTAAAGGCTAAAGGGATTCTTCTTTTCTTTTAGTTTCTTAGGGTTTCAGACTCTATTTAAAAACAGACTTAGGGTAAAGTGGAGCGAGATAACTATACTGTGTTAAATGGACAATCCCTGTATATTTCCGAATATTCTTTAATATTTTTAAGTTAGCTGATAACTTGTCAGTATACTAAAGCAATATAATTTTCTATGTAAGGTGGATTCATTTATTAGCGTTCAATGGACACGCTTTAACGAGCCTCAACAGGTATACATTAAAAAAAATATTTATAAATATGTACTTTGTTTTGTTTATGTTAATAACTTTCTAAATTAATTTTAAATAAATTTAGTTTTACTTGTCTAAACGAAATAGAACTAAAAGATGATTTTCTTAAGTTTTGATTTAAATAAGACGCAAATAAAGCAAACAATAATATAAAGATCATTAAAATAGAAAAGCGAAATAAAGCTATAGCAATTTTGTTTCATTTCCAATATTGTTATTCAAAATTAATTTTGATTCGGTTCAACTCTAAAAAAACGAAATAAAACTCTCAAGCAATTATGTTTTGTTTCGGATAAGCAAAAGAAAATAAATAATTTTATAACAGTAAATTGTTCTGTTTCGTCATCAGCAACAAAACTAAAGTAGTATTGCTTTTCATTTTGCTTTAAAAAATGAAAACAAAAGAATAAGCAAAAATGTCGATAAAATTGAAAAACGAAATGAAACGAAATTATTATTTCGACACGGTCCCTTGAAGTAGAGTGAGTCAATTCTGCAACTTCCCCTGCTCAATTTACTCGACGCTATTATTTGCTCGTAGTATTTTCAGTGGAAATCCTAACTTCCACCCCAAAAGCCACATTGCGTCGGGCTAGTCCATGCAAGTGGGTTGGAGGAAGATAAGAACCAATAATAAAATAGCGATTTCGAATTTGCTACGAAATAACTCGTTACTATGGGAACTCGATTAGTTTGTTGATACGTATTTGATGAATGTTTTATTTGGTAGATAGGATACTTGCCTAATAATCCTTATGAATCGCTCTTTAATATCCTATGTTAAATGACCTACGTCTTAACATTTATAAATTATTATAAGATGATTAAATCTCTGTTAACAATGGTTATATATAAAAAGTATACAATGTATAACATAAAAAAAGCATGAGTTAAGTTGGGTTATCGTGTTCTGTGGGAGTAACTCATTTCTAAGCTCTTAGATTGTCATATCTTCATGGGTACGAATTCTTATTGATATTTACCAGCGTCAAAGAGCTAAATAAGTTATTTTCAACTCAATCTGCCTTATTTGATAAATTTTCAATAATCGTTCGAGAAAATCAATTTTAATCAATACCTTATGTAATTTTTGTAAGGTGATGCTAAACCCTCTTATTATCGGTAAATACGGGGAAACACTTTTTTTGTTCAATTTCTAATTTTGAGAAAATATCTCTCTGGAAAGTTTTGGTTTTTTAGTAGGACAATAACGTTTCATAGAGATATTTCCTTAAAATTGAACATACAATGAGAAAAGTGGTTCCTGGTGTTTATCGGTAACTGGTGGCTTTAGCATCCCCTTAAATATCAACCGAGAAAATCTATTATAAAACTAGTATTTATAGAACATTAAAGCAACAATTCTTTGTGTATACGATAAGAGCAAAAAGTTCATAGTGTACCATTTTTTATTAATTTTAATTGTTCTAATTCATGAAGTATTTCACAGCTGTTATGAATTATGTAATGTTCTGTAGATAATTAGCTACCTATATAAACTTTAATTGTAAGGATTTTATATTAAATAACGAATGGAGAATATTTTAATTTTAACGTATCCAAAGTGTATTACTCTCCCCTATATTACAAACAATGTCAATGCGTGCATGTGTGTGCGTGCGTACGTGCGCGTGTGTGTGTGTGCGTGCGTGCGTGCGTGTGTGAGCGCGTGGGTATACGCGCGAGCGTGCGTGAGTGTGTGTGTGTGTGTACGTGTACGTCTTCGTGTGAGTAAAAATACATGATACAGGAACCATTACGAGGTACAGGATAAAATCGTTTATCGTAATGTCAATACTTTGTTATTTGAAGAAGAAAAGTAATGTATGCAATATTGACAATGAAAAAAGTATATAAACTGTACATCCCTCGGTTCGAGCATCAGTTAGCTATCTATCACATACGACTAAATATAAATAAACAAAAACCTCACATTTTTTGAAATGGCAGCTTCCCACTACGTAATCCTCTTCTGTCTGGTTGGAGCAGCTTTCGCAACTGGCATTCCGCCACAATGTCCCAATATACCAGGCCAGCAACTTCTTGGTACTTTAGGTCTTCTTGACGTAAGTAACTAAGTATCACTTTTAATAAAATAATTTCTGTTAAAAAGCGTAAAATAAATTGATTACCATAGGTGTAATGGTACTAAAAACGCCATTTTTTGTAAGTATAAATATAACAAAAAAACAGCTATAGCTAGTGAAATAAATTGTGCTTCGCCTTTCCGCGATTAAGCGATACCGTGCGATCCTTGATGGATAAATTTTGAAATTATCTAAAAGTATACGAATGCAGTCTATCTACATATAGTGAGATACTACTCTTAAACTGACACGCAATTTTTCCAACAGGTGAACATTAAACGTTATTTTTGTCAATGCTGTTATTGTATCAAATTTACACATTTCTTAGCATTTCTTTATATTATAAAAAGGCATATATCCAGCCGATAAAATGAACTAAGCTTTCGTGAAGTAATTGTTTGATTAGAAGGCTTCGATGGATATTATATACATAATGTAGCAGCAATATGCCGGCTAAATAATATAAGAGCTAGGATAAGCAGGGTGTGCCATAATGGATTCACATGCCACATTGAATACAGTCACCACAATAAAATATTGCAATTTATTTTCTGTGTTTCAGGTCACAATACTAGGCGGATTAGTTACTATAAACAAAACTTATCCTAACTACACGATTACCTGCATCGTATGCACAGATAGCCTGGGACAAGCTCTCAACCTTAACATTTTAGTTGGAGGACCAAACTGCAGTAACGTTGTCGCCAACATTCTGCTCAACCTTGGAACCCTTTTCGGCCAATGTTATGTGTATGGTATAAAATCAAAGACCATAATATGTTAAAAATTGAAAGTGAATAATATTGATCGAGTAAATATAAGCAAATGTGCTCAGAAATTACTTATGTCCTGATCTGATATCTTTTATGTAATTTTAACAATAATTATGATAAATAAAAGATTATAGTCCATATTAACTGAGTTCGTTTTAAGCGTTTTAAAAAAAATTCTGCATCTCTCTTTTGTACCATCTGCATTATTAAATAGAAGACTGTTTACAATACAGTGCTAAGGTGGAAAAGAGTTATTGTACTGGCTCTTTAAGAAAAATTTCACTCTTACAGAAAACCTTAGTCATCATTTTTTTGTTTTACATGATCATTCCCCATTATAGTTTATGGTTTTATTATATCTTGGCGGGTCATGTTTCTATGGTGATGCTGTAGGCATGCCTAGACCAGCAGTTCGAATATATTTCCTTCCATCATGCTCAGAGTTAGAAGGTTTGCACTACTCGACAACAATTTGGACCGATTTTCAAAATCAAAAAAATATTGTTGCTACTGCTTTAGCAGAATGCTTTCTCAATTATATTCGATGCATAAGTTTATTGAATATTTGTTCTGAAAAGTTATTTTATAAATATACAACAATTTTACGTTGTAAACTTATATGAAAATGACGCATTGTTCGTATATTAAATTGATGAGACACTGCCACTATACATCTTCTTTGTGAATAATTTGACATTATACGTAATATATCAATCTAATAAAACAATGCCCGAATTTTGGAAATCTAAACTTAATATTGAAACGAGAGAATGTATAAAAATGGATTTTTTTAGTTTACTACAAATTATCTTCCTATCTTGGGAACTCGATTAATTTGTTGATACGTATTTGAAAAATATTTTACTTTGTAGATAAGAATCCTTATTCATCGTTCTTTAATATTCTTTGTTAAAACACGTATTGCTTCACATTTATTATAAATTAATATAAGATAATGAAATCTCTGTTAGCAGTGGTTGTATATAGAAAGTACATAATATATATTATGTGTATACATGTAAGAACATAATGAGGAGTCAGCGAGATCGAAGTCAACGAATATGAAGTAGTCCAGTAGAAGTAGCATTTTGCTCAACATCAAAACGTACCCATAATTTAATTGCAGGAACTATAAAACATGTCTAAAAAGATATTCCGTATGCGTGCCACTCCTAATATTTTGACTCGAGCCAGCAAGAAATCGGCAAAGTGGGCCAAAGCAGGCTTTTGGCTTCTAGCAGTGAATACGAGGCTCGAATCGAAAAAGGTTCACTATGAAAGTTTCAACTATTATAAATATCTACAAAATGAGCCATGTCACGTTAATTTTCGTAAAATTGTTGATTATCCCTTAGCTACCGTAGTGGTGGCTGACAGACACCACTTGATGTAAGAATAACTATAATTTTATTAATATTATGTCTTGGAGCTTATTATTATTATGTAAATTCGAATAATGTCCTAACGTTCGTTATGTAAAATTTCGGTGCAGTAATGTTAATTAGATTAATAAATATAATCGATTTTGTTAAAAAAAACTAGAAAATTTGATTATGAAAATTTTTAAAAACTGTTTATTTAACTTCAAAAAGTGATTTTTCTTAAAGATTTCTATATTTTATACAGATCAAATACATTGATATTGATTATATTTCATTTGTTGATTATTATAATGAATGTATTGTTTATATGCTCACTGACACGACCGACAATGCTGATAGATAACCTCATGAAACGATTTGTCTTTTTCAAGATAAATGTTCAATTTTCAGTCAACTAATTATTTGAATTTATTCAATTATGTAAACTCTTCATTATTAATTTTTTTATATAAAAATGTCACATATAATATAGTAGTCCATAAAAAATCATTTGGTGTCTGTCAATCATACGACGGTAGTTACGTGATAGAAACGCGTCACAACGGTAGCTGAGGGTTAACAAAAGCTAATAAGAAAAACTGTCAAAAAATGCCTTTTTTAATTATTTTTAATTCAGAGAAAAACAATCCTTGGGCTTTGCAATTTTTGTATAATAAAGTCTTTATGATGCTTAATATGAATAAATATCTTTTAGCCCAAAATATTGTATTGTTATTGCAAAATTCATTTTGCAATTAAAATATATGCCTCCGTAGAATCTAATTTCTACAAAGTTCGGGCCGCCTCGATCAGTGTTTCAGGTCTCATTTTCTTCCTAAAGACTTACACTATTATATGCAACTTGAATTTAAGCGATTTTTCAACCTGAAATTTTTACAAAATTGCGTCCAAAAGGAGGGTCGTATAAACTATTGCCATAACATTTGCTATTAACTTCGCGGCGTATTGGCGTATAGATATTCCGATAAAATTACCGATGAAATGTTTTATACAAAAATCGGTGAAGTAGACGTATGCGCGCACGTAAAATTGGATTCGTATCTTCAAATTGCTTCTATTTCAGTATCTCGTCTCCAGAACGACGTTAAGGCTTCATCTTTTTTTAATTTGGGGTAGCTCCCCTGGTAGTAAAATTGGAGCCCCGATAACGCATGCGTACGAGCAGCAGAATTACAGTAGAATTGCAGTAAATTATATGACAGACACTTTGTAGCATTGCAAAAAACTTGCGACAGTCAAAGTGCATTATAGGTCTTATATTTTGCATGTGCAGCAGATCAATTACCATTTGCTCTCTGCTAGAAGCGAAAAATCTGTTTTCGCCCACTTTGCCGGTTTTTAACGGGCTCCAGTCAAACGATTAGGAGTGGCAAGTATTCGGAATATCTTTTTATACATGTTTTCTATAAGTTCCTGCGCAAAAATTTCGTGTATCATTTGACGTTGCAGTTGGGCTTTTTTCCTGCTTATTCCACTGGACAAAATCGTCAATTTATTTTTGTTTTTGAAAATAAAAAAATTGTTTGTCGAGTAGTGCAAACCTTCTAACTCTGAGTATGCTGGAAGGAAATATGTTCGAAATACTGGTCTAGGCATGCCTACAGCATCATCATTGAAGCATGACCAGCAAGCTACAATGAATCCATAAACTGTTATAGGGAATGATAATGTAAAACACAAAACTGGTGACTAAGGTTTTCTGTAATAGTAGAATTTTTCTTAAAGAGCCAGTACAATAACTCTTTTCCACCTTAGCACTGTATTGTAAGTAGAGTCTTTTATTTAATAATGCAGAAGGTACAAAAGGATGATGCAGAATAATTTTTAAAACGATTAAAACCAACTATGTTAATATGGATTATAATCTTTTATTTATGATAATTATTGTTAAAATTACATAAAAAGATATTCTGGGGACATTTGCTTATATTTACTCGATCAATATTATTCGCTTTCAATTTTTAACATATTATGGTCTTTGATTTTACACCATAGACATAGCATTGGCCGAAAAGGGTTCCAAGGTTGAGCAGAATGTTGGCGAGAACGTTACTGCAGTTTGGTCCACCAACTAAAATGTTAAGGTTGAGAGCTTGTCCCAGGCTATCTGTGCATACGATGCAGGTAATGGTGTAGTTAGGATAAGTTTTGTTTATAGTAACTAATCCGCCTAGTATTGTGACCTGAAACACAGAAAATAAATTGCAATATTTTATTGAGGTGACTGTATCCAATGTGGCGTGTGAATCCATTATGGCTCACCACTTAATTCATTTTATCGGCTGGTTATATGCCTTTTTATAATGTAAAGAAATGCTAAGAAATGTGTAAATTTGATACAATAACAGCAGTGACAAAAATAACGTTTAATTTTCACCGGGTGGTAAAATTTCGTGTCAGTTTAAGAGTAGTATCTCACTATATGTAGATAGACTATATTCGTATACTTTTAGATAATTTCAAAATTTATCCATCAAGGATCACACGGTATCGCTTAATAGCGGATACGTGAAGCACAATATATTTCACTAGCTATAGCTTTTATTTTGTTACATTTATACTTACAAAAAATGGCATTTTTAGTACGATTACACCTATGGTAATCAGTTTATTTTACGCTTTTTAACAGAAATTATTTTATTAAAAGTGATACTTAGTTACTTACGTCAAGAAGACCTAAGGTACCAATAAGTTGCTGGCCTGGTATATTGGGACATTGTGGCGGAATGCCAGTTGCGAAAGCTGCTCCAACCAGACAGAAGAGGATTACGTAGTGGGAAGCAGCCATTTCAGAAAATGTGAGGTTTTTGTTTATTTATATTTAGTCGTATATGATAGATCGCTAACTGATGCTCGAACTGAGGGATGTACAGTTTATATACTTTTTTCATTCTTAATATTGCACACATTACTTTTCTTTTGTAAATAACAAAGTATTGACATTACGATAAACGATTGTATCCTGTAACTCTTAATGCTTCATGTATCATGTGTTTTTACTCACACAAAGACGCACACGTACATGCACATACGCAGGCACACACACGCACATATGAACGGACATTTTTTGTAGTATATTTGAACTCACCAAGTCAATATTACGATATTATCCTATAACTCTTAGTGCTTTCACATTTTATTTTCTTGTTCTAAAGGACTTCTAGACATATTTACAGTTTGTTTTAAAAAAAAAAATCATTCTCTTGGAACTTTTGAAATAAATGAGAAAACACTTTTTTTCAATAATTTAAGGGGTAACGTGTTTTGAACATTTTAATAGTTTTGTTTATTATTTGTTACTAAACTCATAATGTATACTTATCAGTATATTAAATTAAAAAATGTTATTTATAAGCAGTAGTGTAATTTATAGCACTGCGTGACATAAGTCCTCACTTATGTCATGCCTATTCGTGACATAAGTAGTCCATTAATGCCGTGCTGTAAAGTACTACTTCGGTCACATGTATCGTAATATACTGTTTTATAGCTAAATATAAATATTTCCACTTAAGGACAACTTAACATTATATAACAATTAAATATTAAATTAAAATTAAATTAGTATCGGGACGTTTGACCTAAACATTTTAATTGAAAAACATTTTGACCCACGCACAGTTGACCGAAAGGATTTTTCACCAAATGGATGTTAGACTGAAAATAAGATTGACCGAAGTTACATTTGGACCGAAAGGAAAGGCCCTAAAGGTGTTTTGGGCACTGACTCACCATAAATTATCAAGTTTTTCAACAACAAATATTGAAATGAACCTAAATTTATATTATCCAAATCAATAATAGTACATTATGTAACAAAGGCAAAAAGTCGAATATTTTTCGTGCAGATGAGTTTACCCGAGCGAGCGAAGCGAAGCGAGGGCAGTATTACCCGAGGTAAAAATCGACTTTTTTCTTTAGAAAGCGGAACTAATCAACTATTAAAAAACAATATTGTTAAAACACAATCGAAAATCGGGGTTATTGGTAGAACTTGATGAAATAAAGGAATTTGGACTAGTTTCTAGTAAAGTCACTTTTTTAGTAAATGCGGGAAAAAATTGATTAGCGGGGAAAAAGTTACTTTTTTCCCGCTAATCATTTTTGGGAGCAAGAAGTATAATTTTGGTTTCGCTTTTCAGGGAAAAAAGTGGCCATTTTCATTCAGATGGACATAAAAGTTATTTTCATGTTCAAAATGACAAAAAGTTTGATTTTGGAATTAAAATCCATAGAAAAATTTAATTTAAAATGGATTTACTGAACAATCACTCTTGTAACTATTGTTGTACCTACCGCATGAATTCGGGAGTCAAAAATATAATGACTTTTATAGATTTAATTTTAGGGGCCATTCTTTACTTACGTGAGGCGATTTTCCGCCTTTATTGACCCCCTCCCACTCCTATGTAAGAATTCTTAAGAATTTCATAACCCCCTCCCACCGATTTTATGTAAGGTTTTATAAATCATGACGAGCTACAACTTAAATAATTGAAATTGAGTTATTTTCAGGAAGTAGTTTGTGACAAAACTTTCAAAAAAAGTATCTTTTTATTTATAAAGGCTTATCTTATACTAAAAATAGTTAGACGCTTTGCTCTTTTTTCATTTCAGCAGCACCTATACGCATTGCTTACCAAGAAATATTTTCAAAACAGTTTCAAGGCTGCAAATAATAAACGAATCTTTTAAAATTTGAAGCATACAATGCTTATACGAATTCAAAGGGCATAGTAAGCCGGTTCTTCTGAGTAATTGTTTAAAATAAAGAAGTCGATTACACAGATTATTGTAAAAACAATTTTCTTAAAAAAACTGGCATACTATGCCCTTTGAATTTATGTAAACTATATCTGGTTCGATTTTAAGAAGATTCTGTATTATCTGGATTCAGAAAACGCGTTTGAAATGTACCCTTTCATTTCCTCTTAAGGACATTCATAATACCTACTTTACTCGCTGATAAACCACATTCCATTTCTGGGTTACTTATTTTACTGCAAAAATGCTTACTAGCTTTTATTATAATATATAGCAGAGTCTGTAAAATGTATGCACACCATGAATTGATTCTTCCCAAACGTATTTGAATTTAACGTTTGAAATATATCTATGTATATCACCTCTGATAACATATAACGTCGATTGAACGTATTTAAAAGTTAGAATTCAAACCTTCGAACGTTAAAAAGAAAAGTCATTGGCATTCATTCGGATAGTTTATGATAAGTAGTATATAATTTAACCGAAATTATGTTAACTTACATCTTAAATTTGTTATAAATGTAAATATAACATTTTGAGATTATATCGAGAAATGTAATATGCCGAATGTATTGTCCAAGTTTACGTCCACTGCTTTTTCTGAACCCAGTAGTTGGACATATTTAATTCATATGTCAAACTACTGGGTTCTAACTATTTCCAAGTACTGAGACCAGCTTAACATATGATATCCAACTACTGCCACATATAGTTAAACAGTAAAACATGCCGAATTAACGATTAGACTAAAGATTTGGGAAAATCTATCTTATAGATTATAATATTGACGGATGAATGAAAAAAGAGGTTATCTCGAAAAATGCTTGAAGAACAGGCTAATTAAGTTTTTTTGAAGAAGTGTTTTTTTAACTAATAATTTCTCGCTTTTAATTCTTGAATGGAAAGAGTATAAAAGAGAAAATATTTTGTTTTATAAAAAGTAATTTTTTCTATTTTTCATTATTATTGGCAATCACAAAATACAGGGAGTCCGGGCACGAGTAATAACATTCTCTCCAATATTGAATTTTAATATTATGTAAATAATAATATATTTCTTGCGTATACGAAATTACTGTATAACCCCCCCCCCCCCTGACCATGGTAAGAAATCGTAAGATATTTTAGAGTCCCTCTCATCCTGGGGGTGCTTACGTTAGTATAATGAACGGCCAATATTCAGGAAACAAGTAATTTTCTGGAGTAGTGGGGATTTAAAAAGATGGTTTTAAAAGTATGAGTGCTGTAGTATAAAATATGTTATTTATTCGAATTTACGATCAATTTTTCTATCATTATGCAGCTTGTAATTATATATAAATAATATATATATATATATATATATATATATATATGTGTGTG
The DNA here is from genome assembly GCA_949152435.1 of Gastracanthus pulcherrimus. Classification (NCBI taxonomy): domain Eukaryota; kingdom Metazoa; phylum Arthropoda; class Insecta; order Hymenoptera; family Pteromalidae; genus Gastracanthus; species Gastracanthus pulcherrimus. Next base: position 24,073,882 of record OX424572.1, on the reverse strand, counting down.
TGTGTGTGTGTGTGTGTAACTTTGGTAAAAAAAATTTGTTTTGCAAATTTCCACATACACCTTACAATTACATCTTTTCTGCCAAGGAGAGACCACGCCCTGCGGGAAATTGTTTTCGATAAGGTTTTGGGAAGTGGTTTCTGGTACCTAAAAATGATGCCTAGCACCCGTAGGTTCATCTGATTTTATATTCAAAATAAGCGTTATTTCAATAAAAAATGGTACCTATACTTCGAATCATAACTCTGCAAGTTTTTTTGCCTAAGAAATAATACAATAAGATAAAAAAGTTGACTACAAGAGCTTTAGTTTAAACTTTTTTTCATATAAGAATATTGTTCTGTTGCAAAGTTATGAACAAACAAAAATGATGACGGAAAATGCATGAAACACTACTCAATTTAAAGAGCTGAAAATTCTCCAATTTTCAAGCATTTTTCGTCATCATTTTCGATTGTTCATAACTTTGCAACAAAATAATATTTATATGAAACAAAGCTTAAAATGAAGCTCTTGTAGTCAACTTTTTTATCTTCTTGCATCATTTCTCTGGCAAAAAAATTTGCAGAGTTATGATACAATGTATAGGTAATACTTTTTACTCAAATAATGCGTATTTTGAATGCAAAAGGTCATATCTTGACCCCAAGGGGTTATGAGACGACACTATGGATACTAGGCTTCATTTTTAGGTACCAGAAACCGCTTCCAGAAGCCTTAGCGAAAGTCGCATCCCGCAAGTCGTGGACTCTACTTGTGAGTGAAATAATACCTATACGAGTCATTTTCATTATTTTTGACCCCCGAAATCGGGCAATAGGTACAAGAGTATATTATTTTTCAGGAATCCATCTTAAATTAAGTTTTTCTATGCATTTCAGTGTAAAGATCAATACCTTTCTGCCATTTTGAACATGAAAATAATTTTTATTTGTTTTAATAATATAAATTTAGGTTCATTTCAATGTTCTTCGTTGAGAAAACCAATAAGAAAAATTGATTTTTCAAAAATTTATAGTAGTAAGTACTTAAAGTAATATTTCCTTTAAGGAGTTTACCTTCGTATATTATTCATGAGCATAGAAGAACGGATAATTTTTATCAATTGCTAACCTAAATGTAAGTATATTGATGAATAAATTATAGATAAACTGTGTTTTTATTCAGGAAAATTTCGAGCTTCAAACACATCTGATGAACTCTCTCGCGCTCTTCTGAGTTGCCAAAAGCACGCGGCGCCTAAGTGCATCAGTGTCGCGCATGCCGTCCGCATCAAAGCTCACGTTTCCTCGAGTGTGTGCTCTGCGGCACGGCGCGTCTTTGTAAACATTGCACGCGCGACCTCCAAGCGTGCGACCCTAAATTGTGATATCATATATGATAATATAACCGGACGAAAATTATTTGTCTCGCGGCGACTGTTGATCGCTCGTAGCATTCACTGAATCACCTTATAATAATTTATTATGAACCCTAATAACACAAAATGATTTTAAGACGTTTCAAAAACTTATGAACCAAACCTTGAGACGTTTAAAAATAAATTTGAAAGAACGTTTGAAATACGTCGGAAAAACGTCTGAATGTCCGAAGATTTGTTTCTCATAAGACCTTGTAAATTCGTTTTTAAAACGTTTATAAAACGTGGAGTCCTCTCCGAGGACTGTTGAATGGTAACAATTTAAATAACTTAAAACGGTTTTAAAACGGTTTGAAACATTTAGAAAAGGTTTAAAAAAGGGTTTGAAAAAAACTAACATACAATATATCGTAATATATCGTAACTAATTATTTGTATAGAATTTTATGCTACAAATATTACCAATTTTGGAGGTATCATCTGCATGATTCTTCCAAAATTGGTAATATTTATAGCCTAAAATTCTATTTAAACAATTTTTTTCGATATATTCTATGTTAGTTTATCTTCAAACAATTTTCAAACCTTTTTCAAACGTTTAAATTATTACCATTCAACGATCCTTGGAAAGTTTTTCAACCTTTTTTCAAACATTTTTCTAACTTTATTTTTGGACATCTCAAGTTTAGGTTTCAAACGTTTTTAAAACGGTTTAAAAACGTTGTACGTGTTACTAGGGTGGGAATTATTGATTTTCGAGAGCGTCTCAACGTTTGATTTTCGTTAATTTGATTGGGTTGTATTTTCTTTGCATTGTAGCCGGAGATAGCATGACGCTTTTTCTTATGATAACGTACCGATTATTTTATGGAACAACAAATATTTTAGGTATTGCATAGATATAATGTTTAAAGAATGAAAACTCTTTCTTAATTAATGTTAAATTTTGGTATGACTTAAAAAGTAGCCTCATTCACGCAAAATACAAAATAATTCATGTAAAAAATGCTACAGTGATTTCCACTTTTTGTCGAGTAAATTGTGTTTAACTCCAAGGTGATAAAGTGTGCCAAACTATTAAATGCTCCAAATTTTAATCGAATTTCGCCGAACAGTGGAGTAAATTTTACCTCGTTTCTAAGCGAAACGTCACAACACCACACGAACATTTATATGACGGTGAACAATAATATAGAATAAAAATATTTTTGCAATTCGTTATAGCAAAATTTGCTGCTGAATATTGGTTAATAACTTGAATATAATCATTTTATTATGATTATAATCATAATAAATTGTTTTGTATCTCCCAAAACAAGGCTAAATTGGTCCGGCAATGTCATGCACGTTTTACTTTAGGGTTAGACAGATTTCGACACAGAGTTTTTTTTGTGTGTTATTTTCTATCATAGGATGAACGTAAAATTCTGATTTTCTTAGAAACCATTATCACGTAATTCATATTTTTAATATTAACTGTCTCATTTCCAAATTATTTTCTAAAAATCGGATTTGGTCTATAAAGAAAAATCTATTATAAGCAAAACATATCGTTTTAAATGTGTTCTCTACTTAATAAAATACGTTCTATGGGTGTACCTACTACAGTGCAAGTATGCCACTTCTATATACGAGTAGATTGCACAAGGAACCTCATAAATGCAATATATCTTTTATTCCACCCTCGACCGAAATGACCACTTTTTGTCCCTGAAAATCGGGGCGAAAGTATCATATATTTGCCGTAAACCCATTTGCGTGGCGAAAGTAACATTTGCGGGATGAAAATAAAATTGACATTCTTTTACTTTTACAAATTTTTTAAAATGCCATTCGTTTTATAATAAATTTATATACACCTGGTGCTTTATTTATAAAAAATAAAAAAATTGTAATTACAAAATAAACATAGTACATTATGTAACAAGAGAATAAATTCGCAGATTATTCGAGGGAATAATCGACTTTATTTCCGTGTTACATATAGAACTTTATTCCCGACATAACTGTTGTCACTTTATTGACTTACAAAGCAGGACCCACGCACGGGGGTACAAGATATTAAGTATTCTAATAAATGACAACGTTTTTATTGGCATTTTTATTTTTATTCGGTAAGATCTAGACTTTATTGAAAATGTATATTAATATAGAGAAAAAAATTGAAAAAATGGCATTTATGGGAAAAAAGTATATTTACGGGAATCCTATGGTTCATTTGTCCCGATTTTGAGGTCAATAAAGTGGCCAGTACGGTTTAGTCGAGAATAAATATATTTATTTACATATTTTTCATTAGATTTATATAATCTACATAATGTACATATATACAGTAGAATGTATATTCTACCTAGTTGCATGCACTAGTCTCGCGGAATGCCGCCCAGCAGCACCGCCACTCGTACAACCGCACGCAGCGTAATGAAAAGCGATAAGGTGTATACTTGCGCATACTCATTCTTCTAGATCAACCTAGCAAAATTTAAAAAATCGCGTCTGCCCCGCTTTTTAGAGTCAAAAAGTGACTACGGTCGAGAGTGGAATAAAATACTATATGCAACTCTATGCAAAGAAATGTAAAAAAAGTGGAAGAAATCATAAAAAACGCATAACAGTGTAATAAAACGTTACAAAACGTAAAAAAGTGTTGGATTTCGGGCATTTTATATTATATTTTCATATATTATCTTACGTTAATTATGTTTTGTTACGCTTTATTACGTTTTCTTACGCTTTTTTACGTTTTCTTACGCTTTCTTACATTTTCTTACGTTATTTACGGTAATTTTTCGTTTTCTTACATTTTATTACTTTAGATTACATTTTCACGCTAAAAATTCCAAACAATTTTGAGAGACTTCCATAATGTCAAATATTAAAAAAAAATATATTCTAAGTGTCAATGCTTCTTAAGTAACTTAAATTTTGTATTTTGCTCACGTGAATTGGTTTCTATATACCTCGCCACCTATCGGTGAAAAATTCAAGCTATATTTTTTCACGAAATTACGAAACGTAATAAAACGCAAGGAAACATAATAAAACATAAAAATACGTATGAAAAAGGTAACAGCATGTAAAAATGTCCGAAATTCAACAGTATCTTACGATTTGTTACGTTTCATTAGGTTTGCTTACATTTTCTTGAGTTTTCTTACAGTTTATTACTTTTTTCATTATCATTCGGGTTTAACTTAAAATCCAGCTGTATCTAAACATGTTTAGCAGGTAAATATTTGATGATTTTTTAAAAATAAAAATTATTTTTAATCTTTGCACGGAGTATAATCTCCAGAAAAATTGGCGAACAATAGGATATTCAAAAGTTATTACAGTTTAAGTAATTCATCACTTTCTCAATATTTTAAAGTTTATTGTGAATTTGCATGCGTGATTCCACAAGTAATATAATTTTCATAATTATACACAAGTGACCCAAGCTTTTACGTCTTGTGGTATGAAAAGAACTTATTATTAAGTATGCTATAAAACTATTTTTTGTTTTCCATTTTTTATAAGAAACGGGTTTTGAAATTATTTTATATTTTCTTATTCTTTTGAAATGAGTATTTAGTTCCTGAAATAATCGAGATTACTCATTAATTTGTACATGCTGTTCTTCAGTTTTCTGTTATTCACCGAATTTATATTGAAAACTATACTAGCATTTGTATCTTCTACATTTTTCACATTATTCGTGATATAAGTATTCGTGACATGAAGAAAGTTACAATATAAAACTCACGTATTATACTCGAAATGAACATTGGACTCATTTATTACGATTTTAAGAAATTAAAATTATTTAAGTTTGAAGCGTAATAAGCTGCAACCTCGGTATAATCAAAGAGAATCTTTGATTATGTCTTGCATATTTTTCCGTGTGTCACCACGTTTTGTGTGTAAGGACGAATGATCTTTTTATTTCTTTCCTCAATCAAAAACGACACATAACGTATATAAAATATGAGGAAATTAACCCTACCTTTGTCAAAGATGCACCCAAGAACACTCAACCTTGAGCCGTCGTAAAATATTGATTATTTACAAAATAATTTGTTTCCTTATATGAATATTTGTAATAATAACAACGTTTTTCGAGATAGCGTATTTATTTTGCTTCTATTAAGTGCGATTTTGTAATTTGAAAATAATTTTTTTTATTGCTCTATGAGTTTATTAACCTTTTGGACATTGATATATGAGGAATTCAACAAGATGTCTGCACTTATATGGTTCAAAAATAAATGATAATAGAACTGAAGGTACACCTCTGAAACCATTTTTATCTCATTCTATAGGTCCTTTAGATTATGTAAAAAATTTCCAATATGCGAAAAAAACAATGTCATTTTTTTTCTTCAAATTAAGTTTTAAACTCAAAAATGAGAAAAACTTTTTTTCGATATTTTTAAATTGGCGTATATTAAAAACTATAGTAATGCAATACGTATAAATAATTTAATTACCATTTCTGAGGATTGGAATGTACTCTTTTAGATACTCCAAGCAAGATTTTATCTCAAAAAGTTATAATAAGAAGTTCTAACTTTGATATTTATAAAAGAACCCCAAAGTAAAAGAAAGACTAATTATCGTAACGTTGATTGTATATGAGAGTAAATAACTTTGTAAAAAATATATTTGAAATTAAAACAATTGAAATTATCACCCGTTTTGTGATTGGTCGGCGCTGAGATTGATGGCCACTAGCGCAACGCGAAGACTGGTGTCCAGTACGACAGCGCGAGTCTAGCTGACGCTAGTTTTTTACGGCGAGCTTAACTTCCTTCCAGGGGTGGTACCAGCGTTGGGCACGGTCGGATTTCAGAAGGCAGAATCCCTAGATCCTAGTAATAAAATTTGACATAGTGGTCAGCTATGTTCAGATCGTTGGCGCGAAATGCCGCGGGTTGTTCTCAAACCCATCCGATTAGACTCTGCCAGATTATTTGGCAGAGTCGAATTGGATGGGTTTGAGAACACCCCGCGGCATTTCGCGCCAACGATCTGAACATAGCTAACCATGTCAAGTTTTGTTACTAGGATCTAGGGATTCTGCCATCTGAAATCCGACCGTGCCCAACTCTAGTGGTACTATTATCGACCGAGCACAATGTTTCTTGAAAAGTATGTGCTAGAATTAAAGCAAAGAAAAAGATAGAAGAAAAAAGACATCAAATAAAACAAAGTCGTGCGATTAATACAGAAAAGCGAGATAAAGGAAAAATTAGGTTAAAAGAATGACACTTTTATTTAAAAAATAAACGTTAAGAAATGTATACAAAACATATTTATTGATTTGTGCGATTAAATGAAATATATAACAGAAATAAAATGCTTATGATTTAGATTAGATACACCTACTATAATAATACCAAAAGCACTCAACAAAATTCTTGATAATACAAATTTTCGTCGCACACTACATTGATTCCATGATATCTTCCACATCTGCGCAACAATCATCTCAAGAGATACAAACAGAATTACAAAGTACAAATAATAATGAGATGTAAGTTAGATAAAATATAGCAAAGTGGCTAATTTTAAACTCAACCAGCCAAAATAAGTTCAATATAATAACCGACGATTTTGATAATTGAAAAATATGTTTATTACCTAAGCAAAATCATCCAGACAAATTGAAATGAAATTAAGAGGTGAAATATCTTGTTTAAGCCAGAAACTTGAAAATGAAATATCGCAATCAGCGATATGGCGAAATACGAAAATATTTCAAATAAACAGAAGAAACCACAAAGGTTACTGTAGAATACGACGGTTGACTGAACGTACTGCCAAACTTTTATGAAGAAATTGAAACAAAATGTTTCGCAACTAAAGGTCTATAACCATAAAAGAATATTCTCAACGCTAATAAAGAATTCTTTAATTGAAATGCGTGCACCACACATCAAGTTCAATGTTATTAGTCGACTTTATCAACAAAATCATTCTTACAATTCTTCTAGTGCTGTATCTAAGAGACGTACATTTATGAGAAATAATGTTGTTTCTTTTTATTTGAAGGACGAAAACTCTATACCTGTTCCTGGTGCACATGAAAAGATTACGAAAACTAAAAGAAAATGCGTAAACGTTATTTGTCTGAAACAATTGCAAATTTATATAAGAAATTTTGTAATGAAACAGGTAATGTAATTTCTAGACCTTTGTTTTATAGACTAAATCCTTTTTGGGTTGTAAATGAAACAATTTCTCCTGGAGACACATGTTTATGTAAAGAGCATTGTAATCGTAAGTATTTAATTCACTCTTACATTTGTAGTCATCAATTCAAAACTTTCGAGTTTATAAAAAGTAACTTAAAATCGAACGAAGTTTATTTTATAGTAACCGATTTTTTACAAAATTGTATTTGTAAGTATAATAAAGAAGTGTAATTCAAAAATTTCGTGGAGCTCTCATTATATATATATATATATATATATATATATATATATATATATATATATATATATATATATATATATATATAGACATATATACTGAGAGTTCCACGAAATTTATATATATATATATATAGACATATATACTGAGAGCTCCACGAAATTTATATATATATATATATATATATATATATATATATATATATATATATATATATATATATATATATATATATATATATATATATACATATATATACATTATATGGGTGATTCTCTAGGAAATCCAAAAAGTTTTTTCTGCCACTTCGGTAAAAATTCGGAACAATCCATTTAGTTTGGGAAGACTAAGTGCCACTGAATTTGCAACGGTTTCTTTCTATAGTTTGATCATCATTTAAAGCAGATTTTCTAATACTTTTGATATTTAAATTATTTTACTGGCATGACATTGAGCCACACATATGTATGTGTATATGTGGGCGTTATTAGGAAACACTCATACAATTTTGATTTGATAATGATCCCTTGACATTTAAGACAAATGGACTTGTCGTTTTGACTTTTTAACACAGAATTAAATAGAAAAAAATATTTTTTAATTGGAAAATGTAATACGGTTGGAATAAGTTAAGTGCCAATAATTGGCAGCGGTTTCGAATATGCTACGAAATATCTTTTTACCACGGGAACTCGATTAGTTTGTTGATACGTATTTGATGAATGTTTTATTTGGTAGATAGGATACCTTAGGTCTTCTTGACGTAAGTAACTAAGTATCACTTTTAATAAAATGATTTCTGTTAAAAAGCGTAAAATAAATTGATTACCATAGGTGTAATCGTACTAAAATACGCCATTTTTTGTAAATATAAATGTAACAAAATAACAGCTATAGCTAGTGAAATATATTGTGCTTCACGCGTGCATGTGTGTGCGTGCGTACGTGTGTGTGTGTATGAATGTGTGCATGTGCCTGCGTGCGTGCAGGCGTGCGTGTGTGTGTGTTTCTGCGTTCGTACGTGCGTGTGTGTGCGCGTGTGCGTAAGAGTATGCGCGCGTGCGTGCGTGAGAGTGTGACTGCATACGGGCGTGAACCTGTGCGTCTTTGTGTGAGTAAAAATACATGAGACAAGAACCATTACGAGGTACAGGATAAAATCGTTTATCGTAATGTCAATACTTTGTTATTTGTAGAAGAAAAGTAATGTATGCAATATTGACAATGAAAAAAGTATATAAACTGTACATCCCTCGGTTCGAGCATCAGTTAGCTATCTATCACATACGACTAAATATAAATAAACAAAAACCTCACATTTTTTGAAATGGCAGCTTCCCACTACGTAATCCTCTTCTGTCTGGTTGGAGCAGCTTTCGCAACTGGCATTCCGCCACAATGTCCCAATATACCAGGCCAGCAACTTCTTGGTACCTTAGGCCTTCTTGACGTAAGTAACTAAGTATCACTTTTAATAAAATGATTTCTGTTAAAAAGCGTAAAATAAATTAATTACCATAGGTATAATCGTACTAAAATACAACATTTTTTCTAAGAATAAATGTAACAAAAAACAGCTATAGCTAGTGAAATATATAGTGCTACACGTATTCGCGATTAAGCGATACCGTATGATCCTTGATGGATAAATTTTGAAATTATCTAAGAGTATACGAATACAGTCTATCTACATATAGTGCGATACTACTCTTAAACTGACACGAAATCTTTACCACCATGTGAAAATTAAATGTTATTTTTGTCAATGCTGTTCTTGTATCAAATTTACACATTTCTTAGCATTTATTTACATTATAACAAGGCATATATCCAGCCGATAAAATGAACTAAGCTTTCGTGAAGTAATTGTTTGATTAGAAGGATTCGATGGATATTATACACATAATGTAGCAGCAATTTGCCGGCTAAATAATATAAGAGCTAGGATAACCATGGTGGGCCATAATGGATTCACATGCCACATTGGATACAGTCACCTCAATAAAATATTGCAATTTATTTTCTGTGTTTCAGGTGACAATACTAGGCGGATTAGTTACTATAAACAAAACTTATCCTAACTACACCATTACCTGCATCGTATGCACAGATAGCCTGGGACAAGCTCTCAACCTTAACATTTTAGTTGGTGGACCAAACTGCAGTAACGTTGTCGCCAACATTCTGCTCAACCTTGGAACCCTTTTCGGCCAATGTTATGTGTATGGTATAAAATCAAAGACCATATTATGTTAAAAAGTGAATGATATTGATCGAGTAAATATAAGCAAATCTCAGAAATTACTTATGTCCTGATATCTTTTATGTAATTTTAACAATAATTATGATAAATAAAAGTTTATAATCCATATTAACTGAGTTGGTTTTAATCGTTTTAAAAAAATTCTGCATGTCCCTTTTGTACCATCTGCATGAAGACTCTATTTACAATACATTGCTAAGGTGGAAAAGAGTTATTGTACTGGCTCTTTAAGAAAAATTTCACTCTTACAGAAAACCTTAGTCATCATTTTTTTGTTTTACATGATCATTCACCATTGTAGTTTATGGGTTTATTGTATCTTGGTAGGGGTTTATTGTAACTTATAGAAAACATGTATAAAAAGATATTCAGTATCTTACCACTCCTAATATTTTGACTGCAGCCCGTGTAAAAACGGCAAAGTGGACCAAAACAGATTTTTCGCATCTAACAAATGGTAATTGATCTGCTGCACGTGCAAAATATAAGCCCCATGATGCACTTTAGTTATCGCAAGTTTGTTGCAGTTTTGCTGCAAAGTGTCTGTCATATAATATACTGCAATTCTGTTATAATTCTGCTGCACGCGCGCAAGCATTTTATGTATCTTTACCTGTACTCAATCCGTACGCGTGCGTTATCCGTGCCCAAATTTTGCACTCGAAGTTTCGCAAGACTTGGCAATTGGACGCAATTTTGTAAAAGTTTCAAATTGAAAAATCGCTTAAATTCGAGTTGCATATAATAGTGTAAGTCTTTAGGAAAAAAATGATACGTGAATCACTGATCGAGGCGGCCCAACCTTTTTAGAAATTAGATTCTACGGAGAATTATATTTTAGTTGCAAAATGAATTTTGCATTAATAATAGAATATTTTGGGCTAAAAGATATATATTCATATTAAACATCATAAAGACTTTATTATACCAAAATTGCAAAGCCCAAGGGTTGTTTTTCTTTGAATTAAAAATAATTGTAAAAAGGCATTTTTTGACAGTTTTTCTTATTAGCTTTTGTTAACCCTCAGCTACCGTTGTGAAATTTTTATCACGTAACTACCGTCGTATGACTGGCAGACACCAAATGATTTTTTATGAACTACTGTATTATATGACATTTTTAATATAAAAAAATTCATAATGAAGAGTTTACATAATTGAACAAATTCAAATGATTAGATGACTGAAAATTAAACATTTATCTTGAAAAAGGGAAATCATTTGATGAGGTTATCTATCATCATGGTCGGTCGTGTCAGTGAGCATATAAACAATACATTCATTATAATAATCAACAAATGAAATATAATCAATATCAATGTATTTGATCTTTATAAAGCATACAAATCTTTAAGAAAAATCACATTTTGAAGTTAAATAAACAGTTTTTAAAAATTTTCGTAATCAAATTTTCTAGTTTTTTTTAACAAAATCGATTATATTTATTAATCTAATTAACATTACTGCACCGAAACTTTACATAACGAACGTTAGGACATTATTTGAATTTACATAATAATAATAAGCTCTAAGACATAATATTAATAAAATTATAATTGTTCTTATATCAAGTGGTGTCTGTCAGCCACCACGACGGCAGCTAAGGGTTAATCAACAATTTCACGAAAATGAACGTGACTTGGCACATTTTGTAGATATTTATAATAGCTACAACTTTCATAGTGAACTTTTTTCGATTCGAGCTTCTTGTTCGCTGCCAGAAGTCAAAAGCCTGTTTTGGCCCACCTTGCTGATTTCTCGCTGGCTCCAGTCAAAATATTAAGAGTGGCACGCATACGGAGTATCTGTTTAGACACGTTTACTATATCCGAAATCCAACTGTTTCTTACGCTTTGATACGTTTTCTTACTTTTTATTACGTTTTCTTATGATTACTCACACTTTTCTACGGTTTTTTACGTTTCCTTTCGTTTTATTACATTTTATGATTTCCACAGGGGTTGATATGCAAAAAATTGTTAAGTTTTTATACAATTGAAATATTTTTTCATTATCTATGTAAATGTTTAAGTGTCAATTTAAAAATGTATATCTATGTATCTTGAAATTTAAAAAAATGGACTTGTCATTTTGACTGTTTAACACAGAATTTAATTGAAAAGAAATAAAATTTATTGGAACATTTAATAAGGTTGGAGGAAGCTAAGTGAGAAATTGACAATGAATTGGCAGCAGTTTTTATTTATTTTAAAAATAACAATTGTTAATGTCAGCGTCTTAACGCAGAGCACACTATAGTGCAGACTAGCTAAATTTACTAACTCGCTAACGCTCGTTCGTATAAGTTAAAATTAATGTAGTAGAATAATGGTAAAGTTTTAGAATGCCATATTATTGGGATATTATTAGTAAACGCGTAATACTTACAGAATTGAAGTACTTTGAATATAAATATTGTCTATTAATAACAAATTATCTAATAATATACAGTACAGTGCGCGAAGCGAGTATATGGCTAAAGATGTTAAACTTACAAGACGGTTTAAATATAAATAAATGATGATAAGCTATTGTATATTTTTAATCATTGTGTGAATTCATTGGTTCGGGAGCTTGGTTGCACTGGTGTGGGGATATGTGATTGAATCTAAGAGTTATTTATTTTAATGTTAGTTTATTTTAATGTTTAGTTTAAAAATGAAATGACTATTTATAAAGATGATTCATAATGTATGAATTTATATATTTTTTTTATAATTCTAAATTTAGTTAACCATGAAATGAACTAGTTATGGTTACACATATATCATAATTTTAGTAAACATCTTGATTTAGGGGACCTACATTTCTCTAAATTATAAATCATGATATTGCAATACAAATTTTAACTTAAGCATTAATTTTTTAAATCTTAATATAAAAGTAGTTATTGGTTCTATGACTAAAATTATAAAATAAAATTTTATTTATGGATAAAGAAATACAAATAGAAATAATAATAAGTTTTAAATTATATAATATGTCTTTATGATCTATGATAGTGATTGTCATATTTTTAAACTTTTGATTAAAGAGCTCTTCATTGTACAATCATAATTGAGAAGTAAAATTGTGTAAATTATATTTCCCAAAGACCACGTTAATGATCTCTGTAATGTCGACTAAGATTGGAGTTTAGGCATTAAAATTAAAGGATATTAAATAAAAAAAAAACAATACTGGACTGCTTAAGACACGGCTAGGCGTGACAGCGGATTTAAGCAAGCAGTGCTATAAACTAGTATACGATACTCGTGTCAAAAGTCATCCTTCATAACACGGCGTTTAACGCCCGCACTAATACACGCCGTGCTGTAAAGGACTACTTAGGTCACACGTATCGTAATGTACTATTTCGTGTATAGATATATGATTATTAAATAACCCTCATGATTGAACGTTGAAAGCAGAAATATCAGCAATTCATGTTATACGTCGATCAGCACTTTTCAGCATCATTGCTCTCATTTTGCTAAAAATCAATATCTTTATTATAAAATAGTCACATTGTTTATCATGAAAATTTTTCTAAACGTTTTTTCGGTTACAAATAATAACCTAATTTTACGAAATTTGAAGTAGACGATGCTTATACAAATTTAAAGTTCATAGTACCTGTGTCGTTTTTCTGTCTAAAAAACTTATTTATTCTCAATTAAATATTTCAAATATACTCTAGTGGAAGAAAGTGTGAGAAACTGTCAAAAATTGTGAAAAGCTATGTAGAAAATGTGACAAAATTTTTTAAATATTCTATAATATTTTTTAAAATTCTGTTCCAAATGGAAGCCTAATTTCACAGTTTTTCACGAAATTTCATGGTTTTACACATTTTTTTTGTTTTTGTTTTCTAATGGAAATGACAAATGTGAAAAACTGTTAAAAACTGCGAAGAAAGTGTGAGAAACTGTCAAAAATTGTGAAAAGCTATGTAGAAATTGTGACAAAATTTTTTAAATATTCTATAATATTTTTTAAAATCCTGTTTCAAATGTAAGCCTAATTTTACAGTTTTTCACGAAATTTCATGATTTTACACATTTTTTCACACATTTGTCACAGTTTCTCACAGTTTTTTACATTTTTAAATTTCCTAAACGAATCAGTCTTTTTATTAAAACTGAACTGACAAAGCGTATTTCAATATAAAGACGCATTTTTATAATCATCAAATACTTTACGTCAACTAGAAACATGGTAAGTTTCTTTCCATCTTTTTATTTTAAGTAATATATTAAACTTAGGTAAACAATTGTTCGTTAAGAAAAATTATAGCTATTATCAAGTATTGATAGTATAAAAAATTTCAGAATGATTACTTTTAAACATAGAAAGTTTTCTGGTTTAAACCAGGCCTGACCCCTTAATAGATATATATTAAGGGGACAGGCCTGGTCTAAGCCAGAAATCTTTCTATGTTTAAAAGTAATCATTCTGAAATTTTTTATACTATCACATAAGTTTATCCTACTAATTGATTAATATAAAAATAAATGGTTATAATTGGATAAATCCTTAACCGGTCATGTACCTGCGTAGTGATCTTCAATGACCGTTTCTTATTGCATTAGTATAATAACTGTATTTTTTACTTTAATATTAAATATTTTAACGCAAAATATACATTCTTCAGAAATTTGCACTTGTTGTAAAATAATGATTATCGTTTAATAGAAACTAATATTTTTTTCCGATTAATGAATATGATGAATTTATGTTCGAGCTTTAATTGGTTTAAATTAAATGACGACCAATGTAATTTACACCTTCTAATCGTTTCATTATCAAGGAACGCTTACTACGTTCTGAATTCACTTAAAATCTTTTTAATAGGGTTTTCCGAGAACCGTATAATTACGACTGGACTCGACACGTAATTTCCTGAAACTACCAAAGGTTACGAGTGCGCAAACCTCATTGACCGAATACCTGCATTCTAAACCATTTATCTATTGTATATATATTGACAACTAGGGTTCATGCAAATCAATAGTATCTCGCTGGATGCATTTCAAGTCCAATAAGTGTAACGCAGTATAAAAGATGTCTATAACATACTCTCGTACTTCTTATACCTAATAAGCAAGTGTCGCATCAACTTGGATCACAGGTTCGATCCAGAACCAATTTAGAATAAAACTATTGTCGATTGATTTCTTTAAAGTAAAATCGAATTCGATCGCATCGGGCAAGAGGTTTTTTTTCCACAATAACGTATATTCGAAGTAAAATAGCTTATATCTCGAATATAAGGGCCCAGTAGAATGAAATACGGATGATCGGCTTCATTTGAAGGTACCAGAAAGCACCTTCCAAAGTTTCATCAAAATTCATGTCCCGGAGGTATGAGACTCTACTAGTAAGTTCATTCTCACATAGGGAAAAGTAAACAATGGGTTTTAACAGTATAGCGTAAGGTGGTCAAATCAATGTTGGTCGCAAATCTTACAAATAAATAATTCATCAAAAAATTATAAAATAAGATGTATACGCTTGGTAAGTACCGCAGAAAGAGCCGCCGAGCGTTGAGTTTTTTCAATCTTGGAATTGTGCATGCAGCGACTCGTACCCAAACAAACGTGAAACGTACCTTTTTCAATTTGCTGATTAACGAATTCGGGGTGTCATCCATGCAATGTAATGATTGTTATAATAAAAGCTGAACTTTAACTAGTCAGTGAAGTATATTTAGAGACTTTTTATATGGGATTCCACACCTCTATTATTTCTCACTTTAACATTATTCAGTATATCCATATATGTTATGTATATGGGTAGTTCCATGTCAAGTGAACAAGTCGAAAAATAAAAATGTCTGAAACTCTACAAAAATGTTGATATTTGTACCCAGAGTATGTAAAAAATATTTCAGACCTCAAGGTGTCATATGTCAAGGGCAATTAAAGGTAGAAAAATGCTTTTTGTTTAATATTTTGAGATTTTGCCAGCATTGTTTGATTTTTAACTCAAAAACTAAGGATTTTTGAGAAAAACGTGTAAGATTCTAGAAAAACGCCACAATTTTTTTCAAAATAAAAAATCTTAAAATTTTGTTTTTCATATTTTCTTTAATTCTAGACTAGTTAGATTACGGTCTCAAGCTTAATATAATTTTTGCACAATTATTAAATAGTGCACTTCTTTTTCGTATTTTCATTGTGTGACTGAAATAAAAAGTCACCATTTAATAGTTATGCAGGAATTATATTCAGCTTTAGACCATTTTGCACATGGTCTAGAATGAAACTTGATATGAAATACTAAATTTAAAGATCTTTTGCTTTAAAAATGTGATGGCGATCAGCTAGAATTTGAATATTACAATATATCACAATACATGGGTGTATAAAGAACAAATACAGAAAAAAGTGCACTATTTAAAAATTCTGCAAAAATTATATTAAGCTTGAGACCAATTAGTAATCTAATTAGTATAGAAATAAAAGAAATATGAAAAACTAAATTGTAAGATTTTTTATTTTGAAAAAAATTGTGGCGTTTTTCTAGAATCTTAATATCACAATATATCACAATGCATGAGAACGCAAAATATCACAATAGGGTCTAATAACATTTTTTTTTATACTTCTTACCATATTTTGAACAAAAAATGTTCTTACACTTTTTTCTCAAAAGTCCCTAGTTTTTGAGTTAAAAATCAGATAATGTTGGTAAAATCTCAAAATATTAAAAAAACGCATTTTACAACCTTCAATTGCCCTTGCCATATAACACCTTAGGGTCTGAATTTTTTTTACGTACTCTGGGTACACATATCAACATTTTTGTAGAGTTTCAGACATTTTATTTTTGGACATACACACTTGACATGGAAACACTCATATAGATATATTGAATAATGTTAAAACAGAGAACAGCTCAGGAGCGTAATTCCCGTATGGAAAGTCTCTAAATATGCTTATATTGACTAGTTGAAGTCCAGCTTTTATTATTACAACCATTATATTACATCGATGATACTCCGGGTTTCTTAAAAGCGACATGAAAAGTGCACGTTTTACGTTTGGTTGGCTATAAGTCACTACACTCACAAACCCAAAATTGAAATAAAATCCGGTAGATAGCACGAGCGTTACGCACCAAAGACAGTTGTCTAGCGTATATGTCACTTAGTATCTGAGAGTCGTCGCGTGTAGAGAAGAGCAGGGCTAGTTTGGACAGTGAACCATGTTCTTAAAACTCAAAACAAACATTAACTTTAATAAAAAATGGTATACTATAAACTTTTGGGACATATCGCCTACACAATGAATAATTGCCTTAATCTACTATAAATAATATTTTTATAATAGATTTAGTTTATTTTGACTCTATCGGTCTCTACAAGCACATTTCTTTAATAGGTTTTCTAGGTTGATATTTAAGAAAATAACATAACGTATTGATTAAAATTGATTTCCTGGAACAATTATTGAAAATTTATCAAAAGAAGGCAGATTGAGTTGAATGGAATGCAGTTACCTTTTGACGTTAAAAATATCAATGAGAAATCGTTCCCATGAATATATGGCAATCTAAGAGCTTAGAAATGAGTTACTTTTAAGTACTCAAAAAACAGTTAATTTTGAAAATTGAAAAAAATGAATTTAGGTTAATTCCCGAAGTTGTTCCGGTAACATAAACATAGCTGGAAATCGTATTATAAAAATATTATTTATTATAGTTTATCAAGTGAGTGATTCTATACGTACACGATAAGTACGAAAGGTTGATAGTGTACCATTTTTATTAATGTTACTTGTTCAAATTTTTTATACCTTTTTTCAGTTATATAATCTACTGTTGGTAGTTAATAACTTATACAAACACCGAAGTTGTGCAGCTTCTGAATGTTAGTATAACTAATGTGTATTACACTTCGTATGTATGTATGTGTGTTAGTTGGTGTATGTGTGTGAGTGTATATGCATGTGTGTGGGGAATATGTATGTGGGAGTGTGTATGTGTAAAGGGTGATATGTGTGGCACGGGGGGGGGGGGGGTATGTGTGAGGAAGGGGTATGTGTTTGTTGTAGGTGCACGTGCGTGTGGGCAGTGAATGTGTGTGAGTCTGTGTGCATAAGAGTGTGGTGGACGTGTGTGGAAACTTGTGCGTGGGTTAGCGTGCGTATGTGTATGGGAACCGAGTGAGAGTATGTGCGGGAGTGTGCGTACACGGGAGCGTGTGTGTGGGAGTGTGTGCATGGAGAGTATAACCGTATAAGTGCAGATATCTTGTGGAATTCCTCATATATCGATGTCCAAAAGGTTAATAAACTCATAAAGCAATAAAAAAAATTATTTTCAAATGACAAAATCGCACTTAATAGAAGCAAAATTAACACGATATCTAAAAAATTTTTGTTATTATTACAAATATTCTAATAAGAAAACAAACATAATTATTACTGATGTAATCAAGATCGATAATTAGAAGTTGTTCGCAGTAAAACAAATAATGTCGTTTTATTTTGTAAATAATCAATATTTTACGACGGCTCAAGGTTGATTGTTCTTGGGTGCACCTTTGACAAAGGCAAGGTTAATATCCTCATATTTTATATTTAATAAGTAATTTAATACAATCTTATTAATTAACTACTTTGAGTGTTTTAACACGTGTATGCGTCAATAACATTTATAAAAACACTTTAACATGAAATGTTAAAGAAACAATTCACTGCTCCATACGCTATATGTATTGCTTTGCCAATAAAACATTTTCAATTGTACAGTAGTACCAGCGATATACTCTTCGACTAAATAAAATAATCACATTTTTTAAAAGCGTTTATGTAAATTGTGAATATTTTACGACGGCTAAAGGTTGAGTGTTCTTGGGTGCACCTTTGACAATGTTTGCCAATTTGTCTGCAGATTATACTCCGTACAAACATTAAAAATAATTTTGATTAGTAAAAAATCATCAAATATTTACTTCATAAACATGTTCAGATATAGCTGGTTTTTAGACTAAAATTTGACATATATTATTGTTCTTCAAAGAAATTAAATCTACTGGAAATTTTTTTATTACTATTACAAATATTCAAATAAGGAAACAAACATAATTATTACTGATATAATAATGATCGATAACAACAGGTCGTTCGCAGTAAAACAAATAATGCCGTTTTATTTTGTAAATTATCAATATTTTACAACGGCTCAAGGTTGACTGTTCTTGGGTGCACCTTTGACAAAGACAGGGTTAATTTCCTTATATTTTATATACGGTATGTGACATTGTTGATCGAGGAAATAATTCAAAAGAACATTCGTTCTAGAACACAAAACGTGGTCACACACGGAAAAATGTGCAAGACATAATCAAAGATTCTCTTTGATTATACAGAGGTTGCAGCTTGTTACACTTCAAAATAATATTATTTTATTTTTTTTAAAGCATATCCTGATAACACATAACGTTTTTCGAACGTTTTTAAACCGTTAGAATTAAAACCTTCAAACGTTAAAAAGAACAGTTATAAATACGTCTCAAAAACGTTGGTAAAACGTCTCAATGTCCGGAAATTTCTTCCACATAAGACGTTGTAAACGCGCTTTTAAAACATTTGAAGAAATACTCGTACCCTACGTCTGTTGAATGGTACAAATTCAAACGGTTTAAAAACGTTTTTAAAACGATTGGATTAAAACGTTTGTAAAGGTTTGAAAATGGTTTGAAAATGGTTTGAAAAATACTAGCATAGAATATATAGAAAAAACTGGTTAAATAGAATTTGATGCTACAAATATTACCAAATTTGTAGCATAAAATTCCATTTAAACGATTTCTTTCTATATATTCTATGCTAGTATTTTTTCAAACCATTTTCAAACCTGTTTCAAAAGTTTCAAAAACGGTTTTACCACGTCTTATGCGTAACGAATCTGTGGACATTGAGACGTTTTACCAATGCACTTCAGAAGTATTTAAAACTTTGCTTTTCAGCGTTAGAAGGTTTCAACTGTAAAGTATTTAAAACGTTCGAAAAACGTTATGTGTTATCAGGGATAATACTTGAGTGCAATACTCATTTCGAGTATAATTCGTGAGTTTTATATTGTAACTTTCTTCATATCACGAATATTTATATTACGAATTATGTAAAAAGATGATTCAAATGCTAGCATAATAGTTTTCAATATAACTTAGGTGAATAATAGAAAAGTGAAAAACAGAATATAGAAATTAATGATTAACCTCGATGAATTCAGGAAATAAATACACAAAAAAAATGGAAAACAAAAAATAATTTTTTTAACATACTTAACAACAAGGCACTTGTTTATAATTCTGACAATATTAAGAAAGTGATGAATTACTTAAAGTGTAATTACTTTTGAATATCCTATTGTTCGCCAATTTTTCTGGAGATTATACTCCGTACAAAGATTAAAAATAATTTTGATTTTTAAAAAATCATCAAATATTTACCTGCTAAACATGTTCAGATATAGCTGGTTTTTAAGTTAAACCCGAATGATAATAAAAAAAGTAATAAACTGTAAGAAAACTCAAGAAAATGTAAGCAAACGTAATGAAACGTAACAAATCGTAAGATACTGTTGAATTTCGGACATTTTTACATGCTGTTACCTTTTCATACGTATTTTTGTTTTATTATGCTTCCTTTCGTTTTATTACGTTTCATAATTTCGTGAAAAAAATATAGCTTGAATTTTTCACCGATAGGTGGCGAGGTATATACAAACCAATTTACGTGTACAAAATACAAAATTTAAGTTACTTAAGAAGCATTGACACTTAGAAAATATTTTTTTTTAATATTTGACATTATGGAAGTTTTTTATTGATTGGAATTTTTAGTGTGAAAATGTAATCTAAAGTAATAAAACGTAAGAAAACGAAAAAAAAACGTAAATAATGTAAGAAAACGTAAGAAAGCGTAAGAAAACGTAAGAAAGCGTAAGAAAATGTAAAAACGTAAGAAAGCGTAAGAAAACGTAAGAAAGCGTAACAAAACGTAAGAAAGCGTAAGAAAACGTAATTAACGTAAGAAAATATATGAAAATATAATATAAAATGCCCGAAATCCAACACTTTTTTACGTTTTGTAACTTTTAATTACACTGTTATGCGTTTTTTGTGATTTCTCCACTTTCTTAAATTTCTTTACATTTTATTACATTTTATAATTTCCACAGGGGAAATTTGACATATGTTATTGTTCTTCAAACAAAAAAATCTGGTGGCAAAATTGTTCTTGATTTTCCATTCTATGGCTATGCTAAACAGCCAAATATGTTATTTTATCCTGATTAATTTAATTTTTGTCATTTTACTCGCGACATTGAGAATAAAGTGCACAAAACCGACTTTTAAAACGTATTTACGGAGATTATAATTGTATGGGTAGATATGTACCTAGAGTAAAAGAATGTATGTAATGATGTATGTATAAAAGTAGACTTCAAGTGATGAAAACAAATTTTTCACCAATTTTTCATATCGGAAAAGTAGTTATCGACAACTAAAGTAAGATTACATAATTAATAACTACCTTATCTACAGAATGTATCCTTCAAGTTCTAGATGAATTCATCTAAAACTGTAACATAAGGAGTCATGTTAACCCCTTCCCATTACAGCCATACAGCACATTTGACACCGAATAGCACATTATGCAACAAGGGGCGAAAGTAGCAGATTGTTCTCGCGGGTGTATTTACTGTCCCAGCGCACCCTCGGGAAAAATCTTCTCGCGAGGGCAATAAGCACATAAAGGAAAAATCTACTTTCGTCCCGAGTTGCATATAGTATTTTATTCCACTCTCGACCGTAGTCACTTTTTGACTCTGAAAAGCGGGGCAGACGCAATTTTTTATATTTTGCTCGGTTGATCTAGAAGAATGCGTATGAGCGAGTATACACCTTATCACTTTTCATTACGCTACGTGCCGTTGTGCGAGTGGCGGTGCTGCTGGGCGGCATTCCGCGAGACTTGTGCATGCATCTAGGTAGAATATACATTCTACTGTATATATGTACCTTATGTAAATCTAATGGAAAATATGTAAATAAATATTTTTATTCTCGACTGAACCGTAATGGCCAGTTTATTGACCTCAAAATCGGGACAAAAGTACCATGGGATTCCCGTAAATTTACTTTTTTCCCGTAAATGCCTTTTTTTTCAATTTTTTTCTCTATATTAATCTCTCTATATTAATATACATTTTCAATAAATTCTAGATCTTACCGAATAAAAATAAAAATGTCAATAAAAACGTTGTCATTTATTAGAATACTTAATATTTTGTACCCCCGTGCATGGGTCCCGCTTTATAAGTCAATAAAGTGGCAACAGTTATGTCGGGAATAAAGTTATATATGTAACACGGCAATAAAGTCGATTATTCCCTCGAATAATCTGCGAATTTATTCTCTTGTTACATAATCTACTATGATTATTTTGTCATTACAATTTTTTTATTTTTTATAAAAAAAAGCACCAGGTGTATAAGAAAGAAAAAGAATGTCAATTTTACTTTCATCCCGCAAATTTTACTTTCGCCCCGCAAATGGGTTTACGGCAAATATATGCTACTTTCGCCCCGATTTTCAGGGGCAAAAAGTGGCCGTTTCGGTCGAGGGTGGAATAAAAGATATATTGCATTTATGAGGTTCCTTGTGGAATCTATATAGAAGTGGTATACTTGCACTGTAGGTACATCCATAGAACGTATTTTATTAAGTAGAGAACACATTTAAAACGATATGTTTTGCTTAAAATAGATTTTTAAGACCAAATCCGATTTTTAGAAAATAATTTGGAAATGAGACAATTAATATTAGAAATATGAATTACGTGATAATGGTTTCTAAGAAACATCAGAATTTTACGATCATCCTATGATAGAAAATAACACACAAAAAAAACTCTGTGTCAAAATCTGTCTAACTCTAAAGTAAAACGTGCATGCTATTGTCGGACCAATTTAGCCTTGTTTTGGGAGATACAAAACAATTGATTAAAATGATTCGATAAAAATTATATTCAAGTTATTAACCAATATGCAGCAGCAAATTTTGCTATAACGAATTGCAATAATATTTTTATTGTATATTAGTGTTCACCGCCATATAAATATTCGTGTGGTGTTGTGACAGTTCGCTTAGAAACGAGGTAAAATTTACTCCACTGTTCGGCGAAATTCGCTTAAAATTTGGAGCATTTAATAGTTTGGCACACTTTTTCACCTTGGAGTTAAACACAATTTACTTGGCACAAAGTGGAAATCGCTGTAGTATTTTTTTTGCGTGAATGAGGCTACTTTTTAAGTCATACCAAAATTTAACATTATTTAAGAAAGAGTTTTAAGTCTTTAAACATTATTTCTATGCAATACCTAAAATATTTATTGTTTCCGTAAAATAATCAGTACGTTATCATAAGAAAAAGAGCCATGCTATCTCCGGCTACAATGCAAAGAAAATACAACCTAATCAAATTAAGGAAAAGCAAACGTCGAGACTTTCTCGAAAATCAATAATGCCCACCCTGATAACACATACAACGTTTTTAAAACGTTTTAAAAACGTTTAAAACCAAAACTTAAGACGTCCAAAAATAAAATTAGAAAAACGTTTGAAAAATGTAGGAAAAATGTCTGAATGACCGCAGATTCATTCCAAATAAGACATTGTAAAATCGATTTTAAAAAGATTGAAAAACCTTCCGAGGATTTTTGAATGGTAACAATTTAAACGTTTGAAAAAAGTTTGAAAACGCTTTGAAGATAGACTAGCATAGAATATATAAAAAGAAATTGTTTAAATAGAATTTTAGGCTACAAATATTACCAATTTTGGAAGAATCATCCAGATGGTATCTCCAAAAATGGTAATATTTGTAGCATAAAATTCTATTCAAATAATTTTACGATATATAACGATATATTCTATGTTAGTTTTTTTCAAACCCTTTTGAAACCCTTTTCAAACGTGTTAAAACCTTTAAAACTGTTTTAAATGATTTAAATTGTTACCATTCAACAGTCCTCGGAGAAGACTAAACGGTGTTCAAACGTTTTAGAAACGGTTTTACAAATTCTTATGAGGAACGAATCTTCGGACATTCAGACGTTTTCCGATGTATTTCAAACGTTCTTTCAACTTTATTTTTAAACGTCTCAAGGTTTGGTTCATAAGTTTTTGAAACGTCTTAAAATCATTTTGTGTTATCAGGGTTTATAATAAATTATTATAAGGTGATTCAGTGAATGCTACGAGCGATCAACAGTCGCCGCGAGACAAATAATTTTCGTCCGGTTACGTTGCACACGCGCCGAGCACATTGTTGATTCCGACCGTTCCAGCGGGTTCATTCGCATATATGATATCACAATTTAGGGTCGCACGCTTGGAGGTCGCGCGTGCAATGTTTACGAAGACGCGCCGTACCACAGAGCACACACTCGAGGAAACGTGAGCTTTGATGCGGACGGCACGCGCGACACTGATGCACTTAGGCGCCGCGTGCTTTTGGCAGCTCAGAAGAGCGCGAGAGAGTTCATCAACCGTGTTTGAAGCTCGAAATTTTCCTGAATAAAAACACAGTTTATCTATAATTTATTCATCAATATACTTACATTTAGGTTAGCAATTAATAAAAATTATCCGTTCTTCTATGCTCATGAATAATATACGAAGGTAAACTCCTTAAGGGAAATATTACTTTAACTACTTACTACTATACATTTTTGAAAAATCAAATTTTTCTTATTGGTTTTCTCAATGAAGAACATTGAAATGAACCTAAATTTCTATTATTAAAACAAATAAAAATTATTTTCATGTTCAAAATAGCAGAAAGATATTGATCTTTACACTGAAATGCATAGAAAAACTTAATTTAAGATGGATTTCCTGAAAAATAATATACTCTTGTACCTATCGCCCGATTTCGGGGGTCAAAAATAATCAAAATGACTTGTATAGGTATTATTTTACACACAAGGAGAGTCCACGACTTGCGGGAAGCGACTTTCGCTAAAGCTTCAGGAAGCGGTTTCTGGTACCTAAAAATGAAGCCTAGCATTCATAGTGTCGTCTCATAACCCCTTGGGGTCAAGATATGACCTTTTGCATTCAAAATACGCATTATTTGAGTAAAAAGTGATACCTATACATTGAATCATAACTCTGCAAGTTTCTGACCAGACAAATGACGCCAGAAGATAAAAAAGTTGACTACAAGAGCTTTATTGTAAGCTTTGTTTCATATAAATATTATTTTGTTGCAAAGTGATGAACAATCGAAAATGATGACGAAAAATGCTTGAAAATTGGAGGATTTTCATCTCTTTAAATTGAGTAGTTTTTCATGCATTTTCCGTCATCATCTTTGATTGTTCATAACTTGGCAACAGAACAATATTCTTATATGAAACAAAGTTTAAACTAAAGCTCTTGTAGTCAACTTTTTTATGTTATTGTATCATTTCTCTAGCAAAAAAAACTTGCAGAAACAGGTTTGAAATTGGTTTCATTTTTGGAAGTACCATCTGGATGATAATTCGAAATTTGGTAATATTTGTAGCATCAAATTCTATTTAAACAATTTTTGTCGATATATTCTATGCTAGTTTTTTCAAACCATTTTCAAACTATTTTCAAACCTTTTTAAAACGCTTTAATCCAAACGTTTTAAAAACGTTTTCAAACTGTTTAAATTTTTACCATTCAATAGACCTTGGAGACTTTTTCAGATGTTTTATAACGTCTTATGTATGAATCTCCGGACATTCAGACGTTTTACCAACGTTTTTGAGACGACTTTATGACTTTTCTTTTTAACGTTTAAAGGTTTGAATTCTAACGTTTTAAATACGTTCAAACGCCGTTATTTGTTATCAGGGGCCGTATACATAGATATATTTCAAACGTTAAATTCAAATACGTTTGGGAAGAATCAATTCATGTTGTGCATACATTTTAAAGACTCTGCAATATATTATAATAAAAGATAGTAAGCATTTTTGCAGTAAAATAAGTAACCCAGAAAAGGAATGTGGGTTATCAGCGAGTAAAGTAGGTATGATGAATATCCTTAAGAGGAAATGAATGGGTACATTTCAAACGCGTTTTCCGAATCCAGATAATAACAGAATCTTCTTAAAATAGAACCAGATACAGTTTACATAAATTCAAAGGGCATGGTATGCCAGTTTTTTTTAAGAAAATTGTTTTCTCAATAATCTGTGTTATCGACTTCTTTATTTTAAACAATTACTCAGAATAACCAGCTTACTATGCCCTTTGAATTCGTATAAGCATTGTATGCTTCAAATTTTAACAGATTTGTTTATTCTTTGCAGCCTTGAAACTGTTTTGAAAATATTTCTTGGTAAGCAATGAGTAGGTATGGTAAGAAAAGACTTTATAAATAAAAAGATACTTTTTTCAAAGTTTTATCACAAACTACTTCCTGAAAATAACTCAATTTCAATTATTTAAGTTGTAGCTCGTGATGATTTATAAAACCTTACATAAAATGGGTGGGAGGTGGTCATGATACTCTTAAGAATTCTTACATAGGAGTGGGAGGGGGTCAATAAAGGCCGAAAATCGCCTCACGTAAGTAATGAATGGCCCCTAAAATGAAATTTATGAAAGTCATTATCATTATTTTTGACTTCCGAAGTCCTGCGGTAGGTACAAGAGTGATTGTTCAGAAAAGCCATTTTAAATTAAATTTTTCTATGGATTTCAATTCCACGATCAATACTTTTTGTCATTATGAACATGAAAATAACTTTTATGCCCATCTGAATGAAAATGGTCACTTTTTTCCCTGAAAAGCGAGACCAAAATTATACTATTTCCCCACTAATCACTTTTTTCCCGCATTTACTAAAAAAGTGACATCACTAGAAACTAGTCCAAATTCCTTTATTTCATCAAGTTGTACCAATAATCCTGATTTTCGATTGTGTTTTAACAATATTGTCTTTTAATAGTCGATTAGTCCCGCTTTCCAAGTCCAAACGTGGCCACAGTTGAGATAGGCATAAAGTACTATATGTAACTCGAGAAGAAAGTCGATTTTTCCCTCGGGTAATACTGCCCTCACTTCGCTTCGCTCGCTCGGGCAGTAAACTCATCTACACGGAAAATATTCGACTTTTTACCCTTGTTACATAATATACTATTATTTATTTTGATAATATAAATTTAGGTTCATTTCAATATTTGTTGTTGAAAAACGTGATAATTTATGGTGAGTCAGTGCCCAAAACACCTTTAGGGCCTTTAACACCTATACTTTAAAAAGATTGTTTTATGACTCCATAAAACTTTTTATATTTAAACGCAAACTTTCTGAAATTCATTTCACTATAAACACTATGTCATATGTTTAATTTCACGATTGTAAAGCCCCAAAATCTTGATCATACCCGTCACGTATCACTTTATTCAATACCATATTTATTGGAAGGACTTTGCGACGTGCACGATTTTTAAAAAGTGCTTAAATTATTTCTTTTTTGGTTTTAAAGGTGGTTTGTCCTCTTAACCAGTAGTCGGTTATAAATTGTATTTTTTTAAATGTTTACTTTAAAATGTTTATATTTTCTTTCTTTAACTAATAGTATGAAATGTAACGAAATAGTTTAACTTTCGTTTCCATTCACTTCAAAAGAATGTATAAAATTTCCGCAGCGCCGCTTTTCAAACAAATTCGTTTTTCTCCATGAAATGTCTAAGAGATGGAAGAGAAATCATCTCCCACCCGAAAAAGTGGGCAGCTTTTTAATAGCCTTGGTTCTGGACTAGCAATTTCACACATCTGAAAGTTTAATTTTCATGTTCATAATGACAAAAAGTATTGATCGATGGAATTGAAATCCATAGAAAAATTTAATTTAAAATTTTGTGTACAATATCTGTCGTACTCACAGCGAATAGGGGCAAATTTTGCTCTACTGAATGTGCAAGCGCAACAACCATCATCAGCTTATTGTTCACCGCACAATCGCGCGCTCTTGGCTGTGTATACACCGCGATTGACTTATTAGAAGCGAGCAATAATCGCGTCCGTCATAAGCGCGAATTTGCGCTTAAAAGGGACATTTTTGCGTGTTCGGAGAAAAAGCCATTCTACAATTATGAGCGGCTGTGTATTGTTCGACCATCACTCCTGAAAGCGGTGAAAATTATTTCTCTTCTGATTTTGTTTCTTCTTGATGCTTTTTATCTTTGATTCGGATGATGGAGCTCGGGAAGAAAATTTATAATCGCGGTATTGTTGTCCGAGGATTGTTTAATGGTGTTGCCTTTATGTTTCTAAGGAAATGAAGAGTATATTGTCGAAGCTGTAGTTATTCATCTTTTAGTGTTAGAATATTTTAAATTAATTTTAAATAATCGTCTTTATAGTGAAGATCGAGTCAAGGTTAGCGTCCGGGTTCAGAGAGATTTTACAGTTTTTCTATCTTATAATTTTCAATATTAATTTATAATTTTCAATCCAAAAGATTCAGAAAAAATTGACAATGTGTATGTTACATCAAAATTATTTTGTAACGTCTAAAAAAGTACAAATGCATTCTTGTTAAAAATATATCTATCAGAAAGTATCGTTTTATTTATGCGACAAAATAAATAATTATCATTTGTGCTCGGCTATATAAATAAGATATAATTTTCTTTTCAAAAATTCTCTTTTTTATGTACATTAAGTGAAGACATTGCTTTAATAAAGTTTGTATAAAAAAATTATAATTTTAACAAGATATAAAAGATTTTTTTGTCTAATTTTATAAAAAAAAACAGTTTAAAAATAAATATAATAACATTTAATAAATAAGGATTTCAAATTCAATATCCATAAGTGTTTTTACATAAATAATCATTGAAAGAAAAAAAGTACAGTTGAAATATACGTTATACGCGTTGCTATATATATCGCCGTCTTAAATTTAAAGTAATCGGTCAGATTTTTTTATTATAATTCTAACAATACCAAGAGCTTACTTTCCGTCTAAATAAAATAGTCACATGTATTAGAAATTTTTGTATTAATTATCTATATTTTATGATGACTTAAATGTGTGTATCTTTATGCATCTTTGGTAAAGATTGGATTAATTTCCTTGTATTTTATATCCTTTACGTGACGCATTTTTGATTAAATAAAGAAATAAAAAGAACGTTCGATCTCAAACAAAAAACGAGGTGATGCAACGACAAATGTGCTATATTTAGGGTACCATCATAAATTGGTATGCTTTACAAATACTGTATAAAATCGACTGCAGATATTAATATGTAAAATTAATAGATGCAGCCAAAATTGCAAAGACAAAATAGAAGATTTAGAAAGTTATTTATAATTTCAATTATATAAACTTTCTTTTGTAATTGATTTTAATTGTTTAAATACACGAAATAAGAGATATTTACAACAAACTCGATTACTTATACAAAACGTGTACTGTTTTATAAATGTATTACACTTTTCACACGTAGCATTCATTTCACCCTTTTAACATTAACGGATATTTTTTGAGAAATTGATGTCCATCAACAAATAAAAATCAAAATTCGTTTATCATATTTAACCCTGCTAATTATCGACTAGAAAAAAAAGACAAATAAGACGAATGCCTTGCAAGGTTACCGAAGGAGGACGATAAAAATTAAGACATGTAGTCAATCGTACTCTATAAATCTCCAAGCTCATAACACAGTTCGCTGTGAGGTACGAGCCCTCGCGTCCGGATCCGGAAAAGACTGTACCGTACGCAAGATTCAGCAACTTCCCATGATATAAGTCCCTTATATCTGTCTAAAATTGGTTTTAGAAGATTGCGAAACTATAATACAATGAGAGTTTAGTATTACGAATGCCATAGTTAATAATAATTTATAGAAATTAATAGGATGTTCAAAAATCATAAAAAAATACTATATTTTTGGTCTACTTTCTGTTGAATCTTACATAGTTGTAAGTTTCTGATTTTTGAATATTCTGTGATATGGCTTTCGTAATTATAAAAATTCTGATTTTTACTGTTCTGAATTATGAACTATCGATTTAATACTACTTTAGAATGTTGATCATATTCGTTCAATATTTTAGAATTCTTAATGGAGATACCGGAGAATAATGGATGTTCTCCTAATCGAAACCCACCCCTTTCGAACCTATGTGTGCGAATGGTATACAGTACTCAGGGGAATCGGTCCCCCATGCAGTGACCCATGTCTTATGGAATAATATGCACGTTACTTCCTAACGTTCCATTCGGTCAAGCGACCTATTAGATCAAATGTCATATTCGGTCAAACATCCTATTCTATCAAACGTCCTTTTCGGTCAAAGGTTTTTTCGTTCAAATGTACTTTCAATCAAACGTCCTTTCGATCAAATATCCCTTGGGTCAAATATTCTCTCAGTCAAAAGTCCTTTCAATGAAACGTACTTTCGGTCAAACATCCTTTCGGTTAAACATCCTTTTGGTCAAACATCCCTTCAGTCAAATGTATTTTCGGTTGAATGTATTTTTGGTCAACCGTCCTTCCGGTCAAATGTAACTTCGGTCGATCGTATTTTAAGTCAAACGTCCATTAGATGAAAAGTCCTTTCGGTCAACTGTGCATGAGTCAAAATGTCTTTCGATTAAAATGCTTTGGTCAAACGTCTGGATACGAATTTGATTTTAATTTAATATTTAATTGTTATATAATATTAAGTTATCCTTAAGTCAAAATTTGTATATTTTGTATTAGCAAAGTGTACGAAAAGTGCAGATCGATGTATAACATGAATTGCTGATATTTCTGCTTTCAACGTTCAATCATGAGGGTTATTCAATAATCAGATATTTGTACAAGAATTAGTAAATTACGATACGTGTGCCCTAAGTAGTCCTTTACAGCACAGTGTGTATTAGCACCCGAGCGTAGCCCGACGACTTATGACACGAGTATCTTATACTATTTCATAGCAGTGCCTGTCCTCAGTCCGCTGTCATGCCTATCCGTGCCCTAAACAGTCAATTGTCACACCGTGCGGTTAGCGCCCGAACGTAGCGAGTTAGCTTAGCAAGTCACTTATGTCACGGATCACTTATGAATAATATTGTTAATTTAATTTACTGATAAGTATACATTAAGAGTTTAGTAACAAATAATAAGCAATACTATTAAAATGTTCAAAACACGTTATCCTTTAAATTATTGAAAAAAATTTGTTTTCTGATTTATTTCAAAAGTGCCAAGAGAATGATTTTAATTTTTTTGAAAACAAACTCTAAGTTTGTCTAGAAACCCTTTAGAACAGGAAAATGGAATAAGTTATCTTTTTTCTTTTGAATTTCGTACTTGAACACCGTTATATGTATTATATACATCATTTAACGAACAGTTAAAATATATGATGCGAAAGCACTAAGAGTTATATGATAATATCGTAATATTGACTTGGTGAGTTCAAATATACTTCACAAAATGTCCATTCATATGTGTGTGTGTGCCTGCATATGGGCGTCTTTGTGTGAGTAAAAATACATGATACAGGAACCATTACGAGGTACAGGATAAAATCGTTTATCGTAATGTCAATACTTTGTTATTTGTAGAAGAAAAGTAATGTATGCAATATTGACAATGAAAAAAGTATATAAACTGTACATCCCTCGGTTCGAGCATCAGTTAGCTATCTATCACATACGACTAAATATAAATAAACAAAAACCTCACATTTTTTGAAATGGCAGCTTCCCACTACGTAATCCTCTTCTGTCTGGTTGGAGCAGCTTTCGCAACTGGCATTCCGCCACAATGTCCCAATATACCAGGCCAGCAACTTCTTGGTACCTTAGGCCTTCTTGATGTAAGTAACTAAGTATCACTTTTAATAAAATGATTTCTGTTAAAAAGCGTAAAATAAATTGATTACCATAGGCATAATCGTACTAAAATACAACAATTTTTCTAAGAATAAATGTAACAAAAAACAGCTATAGCTAGTGAAATATATTGTGCTACACGTATTCGCGATTAAGCGATACCGTGCGATCCTTGATGGATAAATTTTGAAATTATCTAAGAGTATACGAATACAGTCTATCTACATATAGTGCGATACTACTCTTAAACTGACACGAAATTTTTACCACCATGTGAAAATTAAATGTTATTTTTGTCAATGCTGTTGTATCAAATTTACACATTTCTTAGCATTTATTTACATTATAACAAGGCATATATCCAGCCGATAAAATGAACTAAGCTTTCGTGAAGTAATTGTTTGATTAGAAGGATTCGATGGATATTATACACATAATGTAGCAGCAATTTGCCGGCTAAATAATATAAGAGCTAGGATAACCATGGTGGGCCATAATGGATTCACATGCCACATTGGATACAGTCACCTCAATAAAATATTGCAATTTATTTTCTGTGTTTCAGGTCACAATACTAGGCGGATTAGTTACTATAAACAAAACTTATCCTAACTACACCATTACCTGCATCGTATGTACAGATAGCCTGGGACAAGCTCTCAATCTTAACATTTTAGTCGGCGGACCAAACTGCAGTAACGTTGTCGCCAACATTCTGCTCAACCTTGGAACCCTTTTCGGCCAATGTTATGTGTATGGTATAAAATCAAAGACCATATTATGTTAAAAATTGAAAGTGAATAATATTGATCGAGTAAATATAAGCAAATGTACTCAGAAATCACTCATGTCCTGATATCTTTTATGTAATTTTAAAAATAATTATGATAAATAAAAGTTTATAATCCATATTAACTGAGTTGGTTTTAATCGTTTTAAAAAAATTCTGCATGTCCCTTTTGTACCATCTGCATGAAGACTCTATTTACAATACATTGCTAAGGTGGAAAAGAGTTATTGTACTGGCTCTTTAAGAAAAATTTCACTCTTACAGAAAACCTTAGTCGTCATTTTTTTGTTTTACATGATCATTCACCATTATAGTTTATGGTTTTATTGTACCTTGGTAGTCATGCTTCGATGGTGATACTATAGGCATGCCTAGACCTGCAGTTCTAATATATTGCCTTCCATCATGCTCAGAGCTGGAAGGTTTGCACTACTCGACAACAATTTGGACTGATTTTCAAAAACAAAAATAAATTGATCATTTTGTCCAGTGGAATTAGCAGGAAAATAGTGCATAATTCAACATCAAATGGTACTCGGAATTTTTTCGCAGGAACTTATAGAAAACATGTCTAAAAAGATATTCAGTATTTTACCATTCCTAATATTTTGACTGGAGCCCGTGTAAAAACGGCAAAGTGGACCAAAACAGATTTTCCGCATCTAGCAGAGAACAAATGGTAATTGATCTGCTGCACGTGCAAAATATAAGCCCCATGATGCACTTTAGCTATTGCAAGTTTGTTGCACTTTTGCTGCAAAGTGTCTGTCATATAATATACTGCAATTCTGTTATAATTCTGCTGCACGCGCGCAAGCATTTTATGTATCTTTACCTGTACTCAATCCGTACGCGTGCGTTATCGAGGCCCAAATTTTGCACTCGAAGTTTCGCAAGACTTGGCAATTCTGCTGCGGAGAGTCTGTTGCACTCGTCTGTAAACATACCAGAAACATACCAGAAACAGAATGTGCAAGTTCTGCGCAATAGTACGTACATAAGGTTTTGCTACCAGCGGAGCTACCCCAAATTAAAAAAAGATGAAGCCTTAACGTCATTATACAGGCGATATACTGAAATCGAGGTAATTTGAAGACACGAATCCGATCTTACGCGCGCGCATACCTCTACTTCACTGAATTTTGTATACAACATTTCAACGGAAAAGTTATCGGAATTTTTTTATATCGATACTTCAACTCTCCTTCTATATTTTATATTTTTCTCAGCACTTGTTACTGCAAATTGCAGCCGTAATAATTTAATCAAAAAAAGCTATTTCGCTCCAGGAAGGTCGAGAAGCAAAAAAAATCTTTTTTTAATTCGTAGAAAAATATCAGCTTTTTGATTATCTATACGCCGATACGCCACAAAGTTAATAGCAAAAGTTATGGCAATAGTTTATACGACCCTTTTTTGGACGCAATTTTGTAAAAGTTTCAAATTGAAAAATCGCTTAAATTCGAGTTGCATATAATAGTGTAAGTCTTTAGGAAAAAAATTATACGTAAAACACTGATCGAGGCGGCCTAACCTTTTTAGAAATTAGATTCTACGGAAAATTATATTTTAGTTGCGAAA
Source organism: Gastracanthus pulcherrimus (assembly GCA_949152435.1). Lineage (NCBI taxonomy): Eukaryota > Metazoa > Arthropoda > Insecta > Hymenoptera > Pteromalidae > Gastracanthus > Gastracanthus pulcherrimus. The sequence continues at coordinate 24,039,589 of OX424572.1, read as the reverse complement.
TGAATTTTGCAAAAATAATAGAATATTTTGGGCTAAAAGATATTTATTCATATTAAACACCATAAAGACTTTATTATAGCAAAATTGCAAATCCACAGGGTTGTTTTTCTCTGAATTAAAAATAATTGAAAAAAAGCGTTTTTTGACAGTTTTTCTTATTAGCTTTTGTTAACCCTTAGCTACCGTTGTGAAATTTTTATCACGTAACTACCGTCGTATGACTGACAGACACCAAATGATTTTTTATGAACTACTATATTATATGTGACATTTTTTATATAAAAAAATTCATAATGAAGAGTTTACATAATTGAACAAATTCAAATGATTAGATGACTGAAAATTAAACATTTATCTTGAAAAAGAGAAATCATTTGATGAGGTTATCTATCATCATGGTCGGTCGTGCCAGTGAGCATATAAACAATACATTCATTATAATAATCAACAAATGAAATATAATCAATATCAATGTATTTGATCTTTATAAAGCATACAAATCTTTAATAAAAATCACATTTTAAAGTTAAATAAACAGTTTTGATAAATTTTCATTATCAAATTTTCTAGTTTCTTTTAACAAAATCGATTATATTTATTAATCTAATTAACATTACTGCACCGAAACTCTACATAACGAACGTTAGGACATTATTCGAATTTACATAATAATAATAAGCTATAAGACATAATATTAATAAAATTATAATTGTTCTTATATCAAGTGGTGTCTGTCAGCCACCACGACGGTAACTAAGGGTTAATCAACAATTTCACGAAAATTAACGTGACTTGGCACATTTTGTAGATATTTATAATAGCTACAACTTTCATAGTGAACTTTTTTCGATTCGAGCTTCGTGTTCGCTGCCAGAAGTCAAAAAGCCTGTTTTGGCCCACTTTGCTGATTTCTCGCTGGCTCCAGTCAAAATATTAAGAGTGGCACGCATACGGAATATCTGTTTAGACACGTTTTCTAGTTCCTGCAATTAATTTCCGGGTACGGTTTGATGTTGAGTAAAATGCTACTTCTACTGGACTACTTCATATTCGTTGACTTCGATCTCGCTGACTCCACATTATGTTCTTACATGTATACATATAATATATACATTATGTACTTTCTATATATAACCACTGCTAACAGAGATTTCATTGTCTTATATTACCTTATAATAAATGTTAAGCAATACGTTTTTTATCAAAGAATATTAAAGAATGATTCATAAGGATTCTTATCTACAAAGTAAAACATTTATCAAATACGTATCAACAAATTTCTCGTTTTAATATTAAGTTTAGATTTCCAAAATTCGGGCATTGTTTTATGAGATTAATATATTACATATAATGTCAAATTATTCACAAAGAAGATGTATAGTGGCAGTGTCTCATCAATTTAATATACAAACAATGCATAATTTTCATATAAGTTTACAACCTGAAATTGTTGTATATTCATAAAATAACTTTTTCAGAACAAATATTCAATAAAATTCGCACTCGAATATCTTTGAAAAAGCATTCTGCTAAATCAGTAGCAACACTTTTTTTTGATTATGAAAATCGGTCCAAATTGTTGTCGAGTAGTGCAAACCTTCCAGCTCTGAGCATGATGGAAGGCAATATATTAGAACTGCAGGTCTAGGCATTCCTATAGTATCACCATCGAAGCATGACTACCAAGATACAATAAAACCATAAACTATAATGGTGAATGGTCATGTAAAACAAAAAAATGACGACTAAGGTTTTCTGTAAGAGTAACATTTTTCTTAAAGAGCCAGTACAATAACTCTTTTCCACCTTAGCAATGTATTGTAAATAGAGTCTTCATGCAGATGGTACAAAAGGGACATGCAGAATTTTTTTAAAACGATTAAAACCAACTCAGTTAATATGGATTATAAACTTTTATTTATCATAATTATTGTTAAAATTACATAAAAGATATCAGGACATGAGTAATTTCTGAGTACATTTGCTTATATTTACTCGATCAATATTATTCACTTTCAATTTTTAACATAATATGGTCTTTGATTTTATACCATACACATAACATTGGCCGAAAAGGGTTCCAAGGTTGAGCAGAATGTTGGCGACAACGTTACTGCAGTTTGGTCCTCCAACTAAAATGTTAAGGTTGAGAGCTTGTCCCAAGCTATCTGTGCATACGATGCAGGTAATGGTGTAGTTAGGATAAGTTTTGTTTATAGTAACTAATCCGCCTAGTATTGTGACCTGAAACACAGAAAATAAATTGCAATATTTTATTGAGGTGACTGTATCCAATGTGGGATGTGAATCCATTATGGCCCACCATGGTTATCCTAGCTCTTATATTATTTAGCCGGCAAATTGCTGCTACATTATATGTATAATATCCATCGAATCCTCCAACCAAACAATTACTTCACGAAAGCTTAGTTCATTTTATCGGCTGGATATATGCCTTGTTATAATGTAAATAAATGCTAAGAAATGTGTAAATTTGATACAATAACAGCATTGACAAAAATAACATTTAATTTTCACATGGTGGTAAAAATTTCGTGTCAGTTTAAGAGTAGTATCGCACTATATGTAGATAGACTGTAATCGTATACTCTTAGGTAATTTCAAAATTTATCCATCAAGGATCGCACGGTATCGCTAAATCGCGAATACGTGTAGCACAAAGTATTTCACTAGCTATAGCTGTTTTTTGTTACATTTATTCTTAGAAAAAATGTTGTATTTTAGTACGATTATACCTATGGTAATCAATTTATTTTACGCTTTTTAACAGAAATCATTTTATTAAAAGTGATACTTAGTTACTTACGTCAAGAAGGCCTAAGGTACCAAGAAGTTGCTGGCCTGGTATATTGGGACATTGTGGCGGAATGCCAGTTGCGAAAGCTACTCCAACCAGACAGAAGAGGATTACGTAGTGGGAAGCTGCCATTTCAAAAAATGTGAGGTTTTTGTTTATTTATATTTAGTCGTATGTGATAGATAGCTAACTGATGCTCGAACCGAGGGATGTACAGTTTATATACTTTTTTCATTGTCAATATTGCATACATTACTTTTCTTCTACAAATAACAAAGTATTGACATTACGATAAACGATTTTATCCTGTACCTCGCAATGGTTCCTGTATCATGTATTTTTACTCACACAAAGGCGCACAGGTTCACACCCATATGCAGGCACACACTCACGCACGCACGCGCGCATACACTTACGCATACGCGCACACACACGCATGCCTGCACGCACGCAGGCACATGCACACATCCATACACACACACGTATGATACATTAAAATTAAAATATTCTCCATTCCTTATTTAATATAAAATCCTTACTTCATGAATTAGAACAATTAGCATTAATAAAAAATGGTACACCATGAACTTTTTGCTCTTATCGTCTACGTAATGAATTGTTGCTTTAATGTACTATAAATACTAGTTTTATAATAGGTTTTCTCGATTGATACTTAAGGTGATGCTAAAGCCACCAGTTACCTGACAAATACCAGGAACAACTTTTCTCATTGTATTTTCAATTTTAAGGAGATATCACTATGAAACCTTATTGTCCTACTAAAAAACCTAAACTTTCCAGAGAGATATTTTCTCAAAATTAAAAATTGAACAAAAAAAGTGGTTCTCCGTATTTAACGGTAACAAGAGGGTTTAGTATCACCTTAAGAAAATTACATAAGGTATTGATTAAAATTGATTTTCTGGAACGATTATTGAAAATTTATCAAATAAGACAGATTGAGTTGAAAATAACTTATTTAGCTCTTCGACGCTGGTAAATATCAATGAGAATTCGTGCCCATGAATATATGGTATTCTAAGACCTTAGAAATGAGTTACTCCCCTGAAAACGATAACCCAACTTAACTCACGCTTTTTTTATGTTATACATTGTGTACTTTCTATATATAACCACTGTTAACAGAGATTTCATCATCTTATAATAATTTATAAATGTTAAGAAGTAGGTTATTTAGCATAGGATATTAAAGAGCGATTCATAAGGATTATTAGGCAAGTATCCTATCTACCAAATAAAACATTCATCAAATACGCATGAACAAACTAATCGAGTTCCCATAATAACAAGATATTTCGTAGCAAATTCGAAACCGCTGCTAATTATTGGTTCTTATCTTCCTCCAACATTATTAAATTTTCAAACAAAAAATTATTTTGTTCTATTTAATTCTGTGTTAAAAAGGCAAAACGACAAGTTCACTTTTCTTAAATGACGAGGAAGCATTATAAAATCAAAATTGTATGAGTTTTTCCTAACATATACACATACATATGTTTGATTCCATGTTCTAGAGAATCACCCATATAATATATATATATATATATATATATATATATATATATATGTATATATATATTGTAACGATGCAGCGAATAACTCGCGAGCAATACAGCTCGGAGAGAGAATTGTGACGGTAACCTACCGTCTATATACAGAGTATTACCTTTCGCGCGAATTTCAATGTGAATTTAATGTTATATCTTTACTAAAGATTCCAATGTGGTGCTAATAAAATTATTAGCATATCAACGTCTGAGCGGAAGAACCGATCAACTCGGCGCGCACTGGAAGAAGAGGTTAACTCAGAGCGCTCCGCAAGAGTAGATCAACTCAGATATCGCGTAAAGGGCGGCTTTATTAGCCTATTATTCTTCGCTTTACGTTTTGCTTTTGCAACTCTAAGAAAATAGTAAATTGCTTTTTATGCGGACATATCCATGCTCATATTTTTTTAGAGTTGCCAAAACATAACGTAAAGCGAGGAATAATTGGCTAAGGAAGCCGTCCTTCACGCGATATCTGAGTTGATCTACTCTGTAACTGTCCAGGTTCTTTCCTCTGGGTTTGCTAATTTTATAAGAAAACGCGGTTTGCGTGCAGACCCGAAAAGTGACTGACGCTCTCTACAAATGCCAATAAATCATAAAAGTGCGTTTATATATAATCAATTTTATCTCCCTCATATGTCTATTCTCCCGAGTCTTATAGCTTCGCCGAATAATAGCGGCTGAGTCAAAGATCTGTAACCCTATGCCCACTTGCATGGACTAGCCCGACGCAATGTGGCTTTTGGGGTGCAAGCTAAGATTTCCTCTAAAAATACTACGAGCGAATAATAGCGCCGAGTAAATTCAGCAGGGGAAGTTGGAGAATTGACTCACTCTACCTCCAGGGACCGCGGAGAAATAATAATTTCGTTTCATTTCGTTTTTCAATTTTATCGAAATTTTTGCTTATTCTTTTGTTTTCATTATTTAAAGAGAAATAAAAAGCAATACTACTTTAGCTTTGTTGCTGATGACGAAACAGAACAATTTACTGTTATAAAATTATTTATTTTCTTTTGCTTAACAATATTGGAAATGAAACAAAATTGCTATAGTTTTATTTAGATTTTCTATTTTAATGATCTTTATATTATTGTCTCGTTTTTTTGCGTCTTATTTAAATCAAAACTTAAGAAAATCAGCTTTTAGTTATATTTTGTTTACACAAGTAAAAAGAAATTTATTTAAAATTAATTTATAAAATTATTAACTTAAACAAAACAAAGTACATATTTATAAACATTTTTTTTAATGTATACCCGTTGAGACTCGTTATAGCGCGGCCATTGAAATCTAATAAATGAATCCACCTTACATAGAAAATTATATTGCTTTAGTATACTGCCAAGTTATCGACTAACTTAAAAATGTTAAAGAATATTCGGAAATATAGAGGGATTGTCCATATAACACAGTATAGTTATCTCGCTCCACTTTACCCTAAGTCCATTTTTAAATAGAGTCTGAAACTCTAAGAAAATAAAAGAAAAAAAGAATCCCTTTAGTCTTTAGCTAGCTCGCCCGTTGCGTCGCGGCTTGGCTGCATGGGCTGCACAGAAAAAACTCGTGCCATGGTCACCAAGAATCACCATCCTTAATTGTGCTTAACGCTCTCTCGCAGTGCTGCTCGCACGCCGCTAGAGTGGGCTGGCGTATCGGAAGTAAAACTTTTTTAAACACTGAACAAGACAAACGCACAAAAACAAATCCAAATTGTTTTCTACAAATATGTTTAAACAATTACCTTCACACGGTAGAATAACTAATTCTACAATATAAATATTATTATTACCTATAATTTATTATATTTATAACTGTTAAAACATTTTACAGGTTTTAAAAATGTAGATTCACAGAAAGAAATGAACATCAAATTAGCTGTTTATGTTGCTTCCCACAGTACAATAAACTCTGTAGTTCACTTAACAGATATGCTGAAAGCACTTGGTAAAGCAAGTCAATTAGAAAAATTACAGATGCATAGAACTAAATGCTCTAAGCTTGTCACAAATGTTATATATATAATAGCACCAGCTCTGTTGCAGGAGTTGATTGATGATATTGGAGAAAATCCATATTCAATAATTGTAGATAAATCTACTGATATATCTGTGATTAAGTATATGGCCTACTGTGTAAAATATTTTAGTCCAAAGTTACAAGATAAGTTGTAGTTGTTAATTACTTAGGCTTTTCTGAAGTAACAAAAGCTACTGCTGAACAACTATGTATAGATTTCATAGGTTTTATTGACACAATAAGATTAAAACTTGAAAACATGTATGGGATTGAAACAGATAGGGCAAGCAATCTTTGTGGCAAAAATCACAGCCTTTACCCTCTTTTTACCCTCTTAAAGGAAAAGATACCACATTTGCAGCTTGTTAAATGTGTTTGCCACTCACTCAGTTTATGTGCTGCAGAAGCTAATGAGGAGTTACCATCTCATCTAGAGTATTTATCGAGAGAAAGTAGAAACTGGTTCTCGCACAGCTCTCAAAGAAAGCTTTTGTACGAAGATCTATATAAGTTAATTAATGGAGGTGTATCTCCTCCTAAATTAACACAACTATGTGCAACTCGATGGTTAGCATGGATGCTTGCTGTTGCAAGTACAATTAAGCAATGGATACCATTAAGAACTCTATGCATAATGGCTGCTAAAGCACAGCCCGAACATTAGCTGAAATGTTTTGTGATGCTGGAAATTTGCTGTACTTATTATTTTTAAATGAAATTTTACAGATGTGACAGATTTAAATATTGCATTTTTTTTATAGTGATATGCGTGTCTTGCTTATGTCACTCGTAAAAAGGTTTATCAAATCTTGTTATCTCAAAAATCAGATGAATAGAAGTAAAACACTAATGAATGCCTCTGATGGAATGCTTCATCAGCATGATATTGAAATAGTACAAAAAGCTTTAAAAAAAAGTATGTTTTGATAATTCTGTTGACAATTCGTTGCTTCCATTAGACTCAGTCGATTTTGGTAAGACTTTTAACGACTTCGCACTTAAAGCGAACATTTCTCAAGAAAATATAACTCTAATAAAGGATAGATGTGTTAGATACTTAATTCGACTATGCAATGAAATAATTACAAGGATTCCAGAAAATCTAAGTGTTATATCCAATTTACGCTACTTTGCGCCGAATATGGTCTTATCACCTGGAGACTTATCAGCTGGTCAATATTTCGAATTTTTACCATGGGAACTTGCACGTAAATAACTAAAATTTTATTAATTCCTTTTTAAATAATCGAATACTTTTATTTCAAACTATTTCATTTTTTCAGCTAAATGTCACGACAAAGGGATCTTACAATCACAATGGCGTAAATTACAAACACTTCGATTACAAGATGTTTCTAATGAAATGTATATCGAACAGTTAAAAGAACCAGAGAAGCCTTTAGATTCTATTAAGTTTTGGGTTGCAGTAAGACAAGTAGTAAATGCCAAAGGTGATAAATGTTTTAAAGAATTAGCTGATTTTGCCTTGTTAGTTTTTTTATTGCCTACAAGTAATGCAGTAGTGGAAAGGGTGTTCAGTATTATGGCGATTGTTAAGACAAAATTAAGAAATCGCATGCCTTTTGAAATGCTTGTGGCGATAATGCGTATAAGAATTCATTTTAAAGTATTCATGCAATGTTGTATTACATTCAAGCCATCCAAAAAAATGCTTGAATTATTTAATAACAGTATGTATACTAGTATAAACAATACTTTCTCTATGGTAAGTAGTTCTGCAGAGCACGCATTTTTAGAGACTGATTAAAAATTTATAATAAAGTATTTTTATATAATTAGCTTTTATAATATCAAAGTATAAAGTACAAAGGTTTAATAGATAACTCTTGTCAAACCAAAAATGTTATAAATAATCAAACTAAAGATATAAATAAAGAAATTTACAATTAAATTTATAATGTTTTGTCATTGTTTATTTGTTTTGCGGCAGAGTGAAAAATCGCCCAAATGGCTACGCCTCACCTGGCGTCAAAATGTTGTCGTCTAGTACCATTTGAAATCGCCCAATCGGCGACATGTCGCCCAACCTGGCAACACTGATGCTGCTGGCATATACAGCTGGCTTATACGGCTGGCGCCCACAGTAGGTTTGGTATTATACCGAGTGTCGGTACGTTATCATGCGCCGCTCGCTTATTCGCTCTGAGTACATGCCGTCGCAACTCTTACCTCTTCTTCAATTGCGCGCCGAGTTAATGAAACGATTAACGATTTCTTTCGCTCAGCCGTCGATATACAATGTTTTATCAAATGCTCAATTATTACAATAATATATGTTGGACGTGTAAATGTATAAATGTATGGATATCGCAATTGTTAGATGGTATTTTACGGATACTGGAAATTATTATATCGCTTTATTTAACGGTATATTGGAATGCTGGGAATTATTAGTATTATGTCATCATGTAATTTAAACATGTGCAATGGTACACGGAATACTGCAACGGAATACGGGCGGAATGAGGTTTTTGAGGTTCCCTTATCGTGTTACTCGCGCGCGTGTGTGGAAAAGCAATGTACTCGGTCAATAAGGAGACATGCGATTTTTGTTTTCGCCGTTGCACCATAATTGCAGTTTTTATATGCAGATGAAAATGCAACTCAAAATTTGATGATTTAAATTTGTTTCTTTTTATATGGTTACCGTTTCGTCATTATTTGAGGTATCGAAATCATTCTATGCTAATTTTATGCATCTACCGATGCTCTTTCAGAATAGATGAAAAAAATTATGACAGAATAAAAAGCAAAAAATACAGTGTATCTTCTAAAAAGTATTAAAATGCATTTATTTCAAAAAAGGCAGAATTTTTATTTCTGAAAGTTTTTTGGTATGTAGGTGGGTTAAATGCCTATAAAACCATACATGACTGATTTGTTTTTTTTCGTTTTTAAGATAACAACGATGTCAAAAATCTTTTGTGGCTAAATGTTTAGCGTTCACGTAGTAAAATCTATTTGTTTCAGTTATATAAGACCATGATTATCTTACATGATCATTATCACATATCTTGAGTTCGTTTACATATAAAAATACATATTAGTGCGTTGCGCTGAGTTATTGGAACACGGGCGGGGACGACATTTATTTAAGTAAAAGACTAAAATGTCCAGATTTTTTTAGAGTACATAAAGAAAGCGTTTATAATACGAACGATGTTAAATTCAAATAATTAGATGAATTAGCAGAGTTTTCGCAACACATTTATCCATCTAGAATAATTACAAGTTCAGACAAAGTGTGTTTTAATTGCATGAAGCGCATTGTTAGTAAAAATCCGAAAATGAAAATTATGATACTGATTATGGTATTACAATTCATAATCTTCAAAAGCCTCATGTTGAATGTATCCAAGATGCAGATACTTTTGCAACAAATTTCAAACATATACTAATGCCACACAATTTATTCTGTTAAGGTGATGCTAAACCCTCCTGTTCCCAGCAAAAATGGGGAACCACTTTTCTTATTTAATTTTCAATTTTTACGAAATATCTCTCTGAAGAGTAGTTGTTTTTCATTGGGACAACAACATTTCAGAGAGATATTTACTAAAAATTGAAAATGAAATGAAAATGGTGAGTCCTCGTAATTGTCGGTGGAGAGTGGGTTTAGCATCACCTTAATGGATGAAGTTATTGAAGTTTTTACAGAAAAAAGAAAATCGAATGGGCAAGGGTTCCTAAGCATGTAGGAATACAAAAATCTCATATGTGGAAAGTAGAAGTAGGTAAAAAATACTGCTATACAGCTCAAACTGCAACACACTCGTGCACAAAAATAATAGAAAAGCCGAAATAAAAGTGAAAAAAACTAAATAACCAAAAAAATAAACAAAAATTCAAATAAAACAAGAAAGCCAAAGCAATATAAAAATCGAAAGTAAAATTCTTTTAGCTACGTTTTTCTCTCAATAAATTAGAAAGATTCCAAATGATTCATGTAAAACTTAAAATCCATTCATTCACTTAAAACCCCGTTATATGGTTTGATAGGTATCTAACAAATGCACCTACCAAATAATTTCAGAAATACAAATTCTGGTCTTTTTTAAATAAATACATTTTAATTTTTTTTTAGAAAAAACGCTGTTTTTTTATGTTTTCTATTCTGTAACCATTTTGTTCATCTATTCTGAAACAGCATCGGTAGATGCATAAAATTAGCAAAGAATGATTTCGTTACCTAAAAAAATGACGAAATGGTAGCTATATAAAAAAACACAAATTCAAAACATTAAATTTTTAGTTACATTTTTATCTGCATATTAAAACTGCAATTATGGTGCAACGGCGGAAACAAAATATACGTGTCTTATTTACCGAGTATTACAACATATTTCATTTCCATGTGATTTGGTGACATAGGTCCAGTCGGTCTGTTCGATTTGAGATAAAATAGGTCTATTATTTTTAACGGTTGGAATGTATTTGTTTCAGCTGCTCAAAGTAAAATTATGCGATTGAAAAAAAAAACTATGTCAAATTTATTTCACGAAGGACTCCAAACAAATCACTACTTTGAAAATAGAAGCAAATTATCTCTAGTAGATATTTTCTAGTATTTCTTTGGTAATTCTACAGTATGTACATTATTTATTTATTTATTCAAAACCAGTCTACCTTACATAAATTTACAATAAAATAATAGTAAAAATAGTAAGTAAAAGATACAGTAATGTATAAATTACATTCTGTAAGTAGAAAATACCCTATTATGGCGCGACAGCGACGTCACGCCGCGGCGGCATATGTGGTGGCGAGTATACGACGTATACTCCCCACCACGTATGGCTATCTCTCTCGCACACATGTGGTAATGGGTTATAGCGAGCCCCCACTAGCGCCCCCTCAGATTGTCTTTCTCAGTCATACGCAAGGGGTAGCGGTCTATGGCGTTCCCCACCCTCACTCAAGCGGTATCTCTCTCGCACTCATGCAGGGGTGTGCTATGGCGTGCGTTCTCTCTAGCGCACGTGGGGGTGGAAGTCGGCGCAGTCGATGGCGTAGTTTTTCTCTCTCTCGCACTCATACGTCATTGCGATATAGCACGCACACTCTCTCTTGTACTTGTGGAAGACAGCCAGCAGCGCCGATGGCGTAGTTTCTCTCTCGCTCGCACTCATAAGGCACTCTGTTATAGCACGTGCTCTCTCTTGCACTTGTGGGAGAGACAGGCAGCGCTATCAATAGCACTCGTACGGGTAGGGGTTATAGCGTGAACGCATTCTCTTTTTCTCCTTCTCTGTGTTGGCTATAAGGTCGATAAATTAAAAAGTATTTTTTAAATTTTAAATTAATAACTCTATTATGTCACAAAACTATTACAATAATATTTCATTAAAATATTACTACAAAAAATTAGAATCATTCCGACAGTTCCGAGTCGGTCTCACCGTTAATTGACTGTAAATGTTTTGATATCTTTATCAGCAGGCGCCAGATTTCACGATCCCACATGGATGGATAAATAAAGCCTGGAGATTCTAGTTGGCCTGTTTCCTCCATATAGCTTGTACTTCTGTAACATATATTTTTTAAAAATACAATTAACGTAAAAATAAAATTTAAAGATAAGAAATACGTTTTCATTTGAGTAGTGTCTTACCAATTCATCGCTCGCGTGACACTTGAGAATCGCTAAGGCTTCGGCAATTACAATTTTTTTGTGAACGACGTGCTAGTATATCGGTATACGCATCTCCAATCTTTGACAGCATTCTATAATAAATTTATAGAATTTTGGATAGTAAATAAGGAAAATTAATAAAATTGAAAATAAAAATTATAGAAAAATTTCCAGTTTGGTCATTGCCCCATTTTGAATGGCATTGTGTAGTCTTGTTACACCTTTGCGCAGATAGTGCGATAGATTTTGAAACTGTCTTGGATATCTGTACGCTGTATTACCTCTCGGAAAGTCATGGAAGTTGTCCTGAAATAAATACGGATATAATTGATGAAAAATAATTATTTTATCGAATTTAGAATAATTAAGTTTTCTGACTAAAACACTGCGTCCAATGTTCTGAGTGTGAGTGAGTGAAGCATCTTCTGAAACTCAGCAATAAAATTACTAATTTTTTCAAAAATAGGATGTGATGGTGGGGTTTATCGTAAATCCTTACCAGTTGAGAAAACATAGGAGTTGGAGGGGTTTCTGATCTTCTTTTTACGACATCTAATAAAAATTGAATAACAAAGGAAGGAGTATTTTTATATTTTTAATATAAATAAACCATTTAATATTTACTTCTTCCTGTTTTATGAAAGGTTTAAATAATATACATGTAAATAAAAATACAAATATATGGCACCCAGAGCCAGCGGAAAGGCTGTTAAGAAGGCCGGCATTTGCGGGAAAAAAGTAACTTTATACCCACTAATCGTTTATGCGGACCAAAAGTGTAATTTTGGTCTCGCTTTACAAGGCCATTTTCGTTGAGATGAGCATACAATACATTTTTTCCATAAACAATTTTGAACAAAAATCAACACGTTAAGGTAAAAACGGATTATGGTTAAAAAAGGTCTTCAGCTTTCATTTTACCATAATAAGGTTTGTACGGTATATTTACTATTATTATATGGTGCCAAATACAAATTTCTAGTAAGTTTAAATTTATTTTATCCTTACAGGATGTCATTATTGCATTTATTTGATGCTATTTTCAAAAAGTTTTTGGCGCATGCAGTTTTTATCAAATGGACTTAAAAATTTGTAAATACTTCAATATAACAAAAAAAACTTGGCATAAAGAACAATTTATTATCTTAAGGGTTTCAAAAATATTCATCAAAACTTCTTTCGTCGATCACTTTTTAAAGTTAAAAATATAGTATTCCGAAAAACGCGTTTAAAGTTTAAATTTTGTATAATATCGAAAAGTCAATCAAAAATTGAATTTTTTCGCCTCCATGTGTACTGCTTGAGAAGTAAAAAATTTCTTGTAATTATAAAAATACTTACGTCAAAATAAACGATACATTAAAATATTATTGAAGAGAAATGTTGAAAATTTTAGTTCTAATAATTTTTTAGGGTGCCATTGATTTTGACGTCTAAAAAAACTAGTGTATATATTCATCTAAACATTTTTATTGTAACTATTAACAGAACTAAATTTAGGTTCTGTGATCAGGCAAATTAAAGCTTAAGATATCCTTTATACAATAAATCAAGTCTGAAATTTTATTAAAAATGCCTGCGTTGTAAAAAAACGTAAAAATGTTTATTATAAAATTTTAAATTCTACGTGTGTAATTGCTCATCCTATCACAAGCGACTAAACATTGTTAAAACCAGTTTGATATACTACTTTAGATAAATTATTAATAAGAATAAACAGTAATAAAGGTAATCAAGTTATTCACAATAAAGTTCTAATATTTTGAAAATTATATTTATTCAAATACTACTTTATTCAGACTGTAAGAAAGTTGTGAAATCTTCCTAGAACTTACTTTTTACAAAAGTACAAGTTAGGCAAGTATGATTTTTTCTGCCTTCTTATTAGTTTATGAAAGACATATAAGAAGTATTCTAAAAAAGGAATTTAGTAATTATAAAACATTTGTGTAAAATATTAAATATATTCATGAAACTGTATCTGATTTTTGATTTAAATGTTTATCCAAATCGGTTGAGTAGTTTCGGAATAATCGGCAGACGAACATAACAAAACGCCAGTACTGGCCTAGTACTGGTTCGATACTGGCCCAGTAATGTAATGGGACCACTATGGGATCATCCTCTTACATTAAAAAAGAAGTTTATCGAAATCGGTTCAATAGTTTCCGAATAATTGCGAAAAAATATCCAGCTAAAACCTAAATTACTGGTCAGATACTGGACCAAGCCTTACAAAATTGGAATCGACCCATCATGGGATCATCCTCATTCGTTAAAAAAAGTTCATTCAAATAGGTCCAGTAGTTTCGGAGTAATGCAAGAACATAGAAAGAAATATATATACACGTCGAATTCAGAATCTCCTCCTTTTTCGGAGTCGGTTAAAAATTGAGCTTGTTATCGTCTTCTTGGATCGAAAAATATCCTAGATATTGGGCAGAACATCACCCTGGGCAATGGTTACGCTGTATGATTTTGCAATTCGATACATTAAAGATTCTTGTAGAATTTATCGTTCGTATCGTTATACCAATAATTTAATCAATGATTTGTGTTCAATTTTTCAATATCAAATATTTAAAATAAACAAGCTGAAATAATAGAGCGAATTCCCAGTATAAATCCGTGACCATTTTATTAATGACATTTGGGCAAAATCAAAAGATTTATTTATTTTGCATTTGTTATTATAATTAGGATGTTGCATAAAAATAAAAAGTTGATTTTTCACATGAAATAGGTAGAATAGCAAAAAATAATTAGGTCGCATTTTCTCTTTTATCATATAAATGAAAAATTTGAAGTTTACAGATGTTTAAATTTTCCAAATTTTTGATATATATAGATATACTCTAATGCTACGTGATGTTATGAAAATATAACATCGTAACGAAGCAAATTTCACATGGCTGTAATTACTTCAATTTTCGTTAAATTGCAAAAATAAAAAACACGACCTAATTATTTTAGCATAAACTATTTAAACATGGAATGCAAAAAATCATGCAATAACCGAATTGATATTGTAACCTATAAGAAAGAGGGTATGTATAAAACATTCATACTTAATGATTCAAGTATCAATAAAAAAGTAGTTTATCCAAAACGTACAAATAATTTGGTGGCCCTGAGAAGGGCCGATTCGATTGCTTAATATTGTCAAATTATAATTTAAACCTTCTTCTCCGTCTTCTTAGGCAGAAGAAGAGCCTGAATATTGGGCATAATACCACCCAGGGCCATGGCCACTCTAGAGAGGAGCTTATTCAACTCCTCGTCGTTGCGGATTGCCAGTTGAAGATGTCGGGGGATAATCCTCATCCTCTTAGTATCACGAGCAGCGTCACCGGCCAACTCGAGTACTCCAGTTACCAAGTACTGCATGATTGTTCTTAGCTAGGTACTTATCGATTATATATAAATATCTATTCATACTGTCCTGAGCTTTTTCCCAGGTATCATCACTAGTTACAATTGCTGTGTCATTTGCATAAGCCGAAATTGCATTAGGAGGGATTTATATCAAGAGATCATTAATGTAGATAATAAAACGTAATTACATTCATTATCATTAATTTTTATTCATTACCCTTTGATATCTATCATTAAGATAACTTGCCAGTCAATCCAACGCCTGACCTCTGATTCCTATACAATAACGTTTATCTAATAATATTTCATGATCAACAGTATCAAATGCTTTCGCTAAATCCAAAAAAGTTATTATAGTAGGTTTACTGTGACCTAAATTATTATATAAAACATTAGTTAGAGAATTTAATGCGTCTTTAGTACCTATCTTTTTCATAAAACCAAATTGTTGGTCTGTAATTATATTGTGTTATTTTATAAATTTATATATTCTCTTATGAATTGTTCTCTCAAAAACTTTTGCTATATTAGATATTAATGAAATCGGTCTGTAGTTAGTGGCATTATGTTTATCTCCGGATTTATATATAGGTACTAATTCGGCTTTTTTCAGTACATTTGGCCAAGTAGCTTGCTCTATACATGAGTTAATTATATGACACAATGATTCAGCAATATGTTTACAAATTATTTTTAGTGTTTTAGCATTTATTTTGTTAACACCTTCGCTTTTCAATTTAAGAGAATTAATTTACTCGTCACCTTATAAGCACTTGTTGGATTTATAAACATTGAATTTTCGTTCATCTTTGGTAGTGATAATTCTGTTTCTATTGGTTTGTCTATCTTTTCACTAAATTTTGACCAATTTTACCAAAATATTTATTCATAGTATTAGCTATATCTACTTTTTTTGAAATCTTAACATTATCAACCTTTATTTAATCTATGGTATCATTTGATTTTACTTTTTTTCCTACTTTTGAGTTTATAATGTTTCATAATTTTCTTGTATTGTTTAAGTTATTATGGACTACATTTCGTTCGTATTTAACTTTTGCATCTAAAATTACGTTGTCTAAAATTTTCGCATAATTTTTATACTCACATTTTAAATGTTCATTATCACGATCCATTTGCCATAGATTATATCAAAATTCTTTCCTTTCACACGATTTCATAATAGCCTTAGTAATCCAGCTTTTCCTACCTTTATTCTTATCTTTATTTATTGTTTTGAGCATTTCTATACACTGTTTTATTTTATTTATTAATTGGTCTGTTGCTACATTTGGTTCATGTATTGACATAATTTCATTCCAATATATAGTGGCTGTATTCTTTAATTTGTAGTAATTTAATGTTATTTGTGGATCTTTACTGTTAGTTTTAATTTTATTTATGGCAATAAACAATGGATAGTGATCTTTTAACGAATTTTTTAGTTTGTAGGTTTCTATTTTTAGATCGTTAGTTTTAATAAAGACATTGTCAATACAAGAACCTTTGTAATTGCCAATCAGAGTCCTTGTAATGCCTGAAAAACCTGGGAAATATCCTTTATCTAAGAGATTAAACAAAAATTCCTGACTCAGAAAATCTAGTTCAAGTAGATCTACATTGAAATCTCCTAACACTAAATGGTTTTTTATATTTTTTTTCTTGTTTAGGAATTTATTTAAATCTAAAATGAATTCAGTCTTTGGTATTCCGTGTGTTTTATATATCGAAGATATATCTAATCTATTTACATTGTTTAATGTAATTTGTGTATTTATTATTTTAATCCTACCAGATTCAATAGTTTTGGTTATTTGACAAATATTTTTATTTACAAAAACAATTACCCCATCATTTCTGTTTATTCTACTCTCATTATACTAGCTTTCATAGCCATTTAGATCATAGTCTTTATAATTTACTTGGTTACAAGCTTCGGTACACATTATTCTAGATGGTTTAATCGTTACACTTTGTATTCGTATTTTTAATTTATAAAAATTTTTGTTCATACTTTTAATATTTACCAAAAGTATTTCATCATATTTATTAATTATAGATTTGTTGAGAGTTTCAATACTAGTGAAAGTTTTTTCACGCTTCATTGTATATTTTCCTATTGTTTCTAGAAAACCAAAATTACAAGCGATTATTTACTTTTCGATTTGTTCGGATTTTTTACTATAGACGCATTTACTTTGGAGTTGACTTGTTGAGGCGTGGATGTTGGTGTAGTTGCAGTTCTTCTGTTTACTGTTTTCGTAGAATTTGTAGACAGGTTAAATTGACTTGTTATCATATGTTCTGGTGCATGTTACCATCAATTATCTTTTAATGATCATTGTGATCTTCTTTATCGATTCTTGTGTTTACATCAATTATCTTCTGATGATTATTGTGATTCTCTTTACCGATTCTATTTATATATGTATCAATTTTTGGTTTTATTAAATAATCTACATTTGGTATATATTTTTTTATTTTATTTTTAAATATATTACAGTTCTTACTGTCTGTTGCCACATGGTTGAAATTGTATTTTGTTTTGTATTTAAAATTACTAAATACACAGTTTGCACATTTGAGGTTATCTATACTATCACATTGCACTGTATGATGCTCACCAGCACATATTAAGCAGGTAGTTTTATTCCTGCACCTTTTGCTTTTATGACTGAAACCAGCACATTTTTCACATGGTTTGGTGTTTATAATGTCAAAAATTCTACATTTTTGATAACCTACAAAAATACTTTTGCTATTTTCCATTATTTGCTTATGAATAACAGCCGGTACTTTAAGAATAACACTATTTAAATTTATTTTTTATTTTGATACGTATGCACTGCATGACATTTTGTATTGTAGTTTTTGAAATTTCTTTCATTAACATCTTGTTCGATTTCTGTTAAACTCATGTTGAAAGTGCTTTCGATACCAACCACTTTAATTTTAAGGTTGAGCATTTGTTCTTTGTCAATCATGCAGTATTCGGACAAATTTTCATTCAGTAATTCTTTAGAAATATTGACACTATTTTCATCAAAGCAGCTTATAATTACTTCGTTTTTATTTGTTATTATTATTCCTTTTGCATGTATGTTAATGTCTTTATTTATTATTTCTGTAATATAATTTTTTATATTAAGATTGTCGTTTTTCTTATTTTTTTTTACAATCAATTTAGGTATGCGTTTGAGAGGAGGTTTTGTATTTGTTACTATTTCCGAAAAAGACTGTGTTGTGTTGACTTTATTCTCACTACTTTTTTCAATAATCAGTAACTCTTTAAGTATTAAATTCTTGTCTCCGAGTTCAGAGTTCAGTTATCTCAATATTGAATTTTCTATTTTAGGCACTTCTGATTCTGTTTTTTCTTTATGTATTGTTGTGTTTTGGTATTTTATTAATCCATTTGCAATTTCATCTAGTATGTCTTATCTTACTTCTTCCTGTTTTTTTTTTTTTGCTTTGATTTGGCAATCAGAAATCTTGCAGTTTCACTCAGTGAATCTTCATTGGTTCTCAAATTTGAGGTTAGTTTCATGTCTCCATGATCAGGACATATAACTAGTGAATTACTGATGAAACATTTTTAACTTATAGCACTGTAACAGGGTCCACGATGTACCTTATCACAAATTATACATACAGCTGCAGCAATTCTTTTTTTACAACACGTTTATTTATCGAGCTTATCTGGAGGCACTCTTTCCTCAGCCGCCAAGTTACCGCCAACATTAAATGATTAGCATTTTAAAACATTTTCACTCTCGATGTAAGCTCTTGAACGATTAGTTCCTACAGACTCTAATATTTTGTGTTATATCACGGTGATAATACGTTGATATATAAATTCGACATTTGAATCATTTGAACCGCTACCGTGAACTTCCTCAATAGTACCGCACTTGGCTACCAATAGGGCGCTACGAATTAACTTTATCTTTACCGAATATACATGCACGCATACATTCATACATACATCTTAGGGGATGCTAGAAATTTGTTCCTAAATATAGTGTTAACGACACCTTTTCTTCTGCAGGCGCTCCAGCCGCGAAAACAGTGAGAGAAAACATTAGTATCCATTACTAGACCCTCTAGCAAAATCCAACATGATGTAGGCAAATTTTACTCAATAGTATGAAATTTAGGACTGAATACGAGACGTCTTGTTTTGAGTGCCAATTGTATCTTATTTTGGTTGTACGAGACTCAGTACTAGACATTCTTGTAATATGTACTATCCTGCCAGATTAATTTAATTAATTAAAATAATTGAACTCACTCCTAGGTTGACTGTGAATCATTACTAACCGTATCACATTATATTTCTTTCCTAGAGGGTCTAGTAATTATTCCCACCCCCTGGTAGTAGCCGTTATTACTTTCTTTTCTCAGTGTAGACGCGAAACTCGCCGAGTGACTCACCGCGCGAGATGCGAATGTTTGCGTGAGGGATTCTCGCGGACAGACACCGCTGCACGTGGCGGCGTGTTACAATTTACCGGACCTCGCGAGGCAGTTGCTGGAGTCCGGAGCCAGCCCCAATGACATCGACAAGGACGCCAGGTCCGTGCTCGCTTACGCCGCCATGTTTGTCGACAAGGCGATAATTGGCCTGCTGTTGCAGAGTGGCGCTGACTGCATGTTTGCATCAGGGATGACAAGTTTAGCATCCGTGCTGCTGTACAATGTAACGGTCAAGATAAGCGAATACTTCTCCTTAAAGGTTAGCGTAAACGAGTGTTTCAAACAAATTTAAACTGTTCTTCACAGAAGAATTTAACGTTGAGTATACATTTGTTTATTAAAAATAATTAACTCTTTAACGTGTTGAAATAAATGAATATCTACTTATTTATATTACTTTATTAAAAAGTTTATGACAATTGATATACATATTGTCATAAGTTATTTTACAATTTTTTTTAATTGCATCTTTATAATTGCATAAATTATGTTTATATATCCACAAAGATGCATCATGACTACAAAGATGCTTTGTACATTTGTATAAATGTAAAAATAAATGTAATATTTATTGTTCTACACGAATTCTAGATTTTTTTCTCTCATTCTTAATCCGCGAGATTATAACATATTACACATTAATAAATGTAATCAATATTTGATCAATATTAGGCAAAACTTGATTTTCTCAATCAATATTAGACAAATACCGAATAGCCTAATCAATTGTAGGCATTTCGGATTTTGCTGGGCATTTCGCGAATTGCATGATCTCGGCTTTCGTCGGTAAAAATAATACTATTTTCCATCCAAAACAGAAGATATATGTTTGTATAAAATTGAACCTTTTTTGGACAACGTGAGCTACATAACGAAATAATACAACTAAATTCTTTTGATGCGTTGATTAAGTAGATATTCCGCAACATTAGTTACGCGGTGTGGAGAAAAAATAATTTCTTTTTAATGTTTTATTTTCTCGTGTTTTTCGTATGTTAGAAGTAATATCATTGATTCAATGTACACTCGACGGAATGGTTTTCTGACTTAAACAGTAGATAGGCTGTAGGCATATTTGCTCATGCGGGTTCTGGCTCACCCCCTCCCCTCTCAAAATGATCCAGTATTCATAGTGTGTATAAGCCATCCCTGTATTGTTCCCTTCTCCAATTTTTCAGCATTCGTATTGTATGTTTTAAGCCCCTCCCCTGGATTTACCCCTCTCAAAGTGATCTAGAATCCGTAGAGTGTATAAGACCTATGCCTGGTCTATCCCTTCTCCAATTTTTGCCGGATTCGTATTGTGTGTGTTTTAAGCCACTCCTCTGAACTGTCCCCTCTTAAAGTAATGTAGAATCCGTATGTGTTTTTTTTATCCCCACTCTTTAGGCCCGAATACATAGGCGTTTTACTCCCACTCGGTTTTGAAAAACCATTGGCTTTTTTCTTTTAGAAGAGAGGGAAAGGAGCAGCCTCTTTGCTCCTCTTTTCGAAGAAACAGATGGCATGCGTAGGAAATGGAAGGTAGCCGAAAATGTATGAAAAGAAAGGGTCAGCCTATCTTCCCTCTGGTTTTAAAAAACAGATAGAACGTTGCTCACTGACTTTCAGAAGAAGAAAAGGATGATAAAGCTTCGCTTCAAAGTAAGCTGCAAGCGAAACGTGATTGGCTGCGAACGAATAGCCGGATGCAGGAAATACCAGCTCAACCAAATATAGCAGCAGCAGTAGCAGCAGCGGTAGCAGCAGCAGCAGCATCACCACCACCACCATCATCAACTCCAACACCTCCACCACCATGGTCATCAATAGCAAAACCTCGCACCTCAGAAGATATAACATTAATTGATTGATATGTAATAATATATATATATATATATATATATATATATATTCTTAGCCTCACTTTCGGGAGTGTCATATAAATAACATTGTGACCGGTATTACCCTAATTCTGCTTAGTAATTTAAATTGAAATGACAAAAAAGCAATAGTTTTATACCTTTTTTTTCACTACTTCGTATTCTCAGATTGTTCAAATTAATAAATTTGCATAAAATAACTGTATAAAATAACAAATAATATGCATAAAAGCTTATTTAATAGACCAGATTTCTCATAAGAAATGTAGACCTTAAACTTTAATTGTATATAATTCCTTAATAATACTGAATAGAAGGTAATTTGAACACTAGATTAATTGCATTTTATGTTGCGTTTGATATACTATTCGAATTATTACCTAAAAATGTTTAGATTATTGAAAATAAGAGTGACCGGAATTAGTCAGTGACCGGCATTACCCCGTTCTGCCCTACACGAACTGATACGCCGGCTGCGCACAAGGAAATCGTTCGGTAGATAAAGTCGTGGTCACTCTTTCATAGTAGTGGGAAAAGAGATTTCCTCTCGAGCTGTTTATTTCGAACTGATTCGCCGGCGGCGCGAAAGGAAATCGTTCCTTAGATAAAGTTGTAGCTGTTTGGGCGTTTCGAACTGATACACCGACTGCGCGCAAGGAATGCGTTCGTTAGATAAACTCCTGGACACTTTTACGGTCATAAGCAAAATTGGGATGAGCGGCGTACATGCACCAATACGCCGACTGCTCTCGTGAGATTTTTTTTCAAGCTGTTTGGGCTGCGTGAGTGGGCAAAATTTCTGTATGGGAGGTGTTTTTGAGATTTTGGGAGGGAAATTTCTCACGAATCGTAGGACTTTTCATAAAACGTAGTGGAAAGAGAAACTCAGTTTTCCTGTATAAATATCACGGCGCCTACTATGGTTCATCAGTTCAAGAATCATGCTTGATTTATTTTCTATCACCGAAAGAAATGTGAAGAGAGTGTCCAAATTAAATGTAAAAAACTTAACGCAAATTATGAAAAGTATTTTATTTTCTTTACTTCAAATACGTGCATAAATTTTCATTAAAATTCATTCTACCTCGTGCAAAACGGTATCTCGCGGAGTAACTGAATAAGGTAATTTTTTTTATTATCGACATGAAAATAATGAAATTATTTACGTATAAGAAAAAATTTACAAAAAGTGCCGAGGTCTTTTTTTTACTAGCGAGTGAAGTGTCTCAAACTGTGTTAACAGATAATAATATTTTTCGAAACAAGGTCAAGGAAGAGAACAAGAAAGTATATATAATACACACTAACGAGAGAAAAAAAAATGAAATCGTACCGTCCACTACTATTAACTTCTTATTTTTAAATGAATCGGGAACATAAATTATAAGTGTCAAAATAGAACTTTTGCATAATGAACAACCACAGCCATTTATCCTGCTACCATCTAATTTGAATAATATTGGCAGAATCGACGTAGTTACTTGGATTAAAATTCAATACAATCTCAATGAAATAAGTGAATTCTTTTTGATTCTGAATGCTGGAGTGAAAATATTGCTTCACATCTTTCAATGAACGATTTGGAAATAGTTTTAACTAATACATATGAGGCTAAATCGATTATTTTTAATAAGAAAGCACAGTATTCCGAAGATAACCAAACAAAATACAAGAAATTTTATCAATCGACTGTTGTGTTACAAAAACCGTCTTTCGAATGATAAAAAAATGCTAAATTACCGCCCACAGGGCTATAGGAGCGGAATTTTCTCCAAAAATGTAATATACCCCGATCTCCCTCCATGCAGCAGCTCCATACCGAAGCTCTGCGTTCTATTGTTTTGCGCCGATGTAGAGACCGCGCACCACCGCGGCGCGGCGCGCCGACGCTACGTGCCGTGGTGGGGCAGCGAATGTGTGTTTGTGAAAGTGCGTCCGGAGGGGAAGCGCTCTGAGCGGAAATACTTATATCGCAATGTATTATATCGCGATTCCACTGTATGAAGAAGAGTGCTACCGCCGTTTTCAACTGATGTTAAATGATATTATAAAATTAAATTTTCTTTTTGTGAACAGTTAAAAGAAGTTAGAACGATATTGATATAACCTCTTAACATGGCTATGACTTTG
Source organism: Gastracanthus pulcherrimus (assembly GCA_949152435.1). NCBI lineage: Eukaryota > Metazoa > Arthropoda > Insecta > Hymenoptera > Pteromalidae > Gastracanthus > Gastracanthus pulcherrimus. The sequence goes on along the minus strand of OX424572.1, from coordinate 24,015,685 downwards.
TAAAAGTGTGTTTTATTCCAAAATAATGATTTTAAAACTAATGTGAATGTAAATGTTATGATTCAGAACTGGGTGATTTTATAAAACAATACTTTAAAATTGTATACTTAGAATACACATCACTTCAACTCGATTATCTTATTCAGGAAATGCGCAATTCTTAAAAACTTTATTTATTTATGAATACGTGCGTAATATTCGTGTGAAATTATAATTTTTGTATTTGTTCATTTTTAATATATTAATAAAGTATTACTATATATATATACAATTGTTCTCTTTAGACTATAAAATAGAAAGGATTGAATATCCTACCTTTATTCGTTTACCATCCACTTACTCGACTATTACACATTTATATAAGTTAAAATAAAGAAAACAAATTTTTTCGTGTGAATTCATTTCATGTCATTATCAATTATTTAAAATTAGTATAATTTACTTATTTACGTGGATAATCCTTTTACATTTTATTTAAACTAGTATATTATTAGGGCTGATACTCCTTTAAACTTTGGGATCAATTAATCCAACAAAAAAAGAAGAAGAAATCGATTCGATAGGGATTCGAACCCAAGCCAACCCAAGCCCTCGGAAAATAAGATGTTTTAGACGCCAGAGTCGGACGTTATAGCCGGTTGAGCCACAGAGCTTCTAAAAATTTCGTGAAATATCATATCATTTCATGATTTGTATATAATACATCAGATATCGTAAGGTAAAATACTTTTAAGGAAGTGAAAGTGAAGGGATTTTCCCTACCTTTCCGACTTCACTTTCACAATTTTTCTCTGCAATAATAGTATATTTCGATACGGGTGCGGAAGGTGATTATTTACCTCATGTGATGTTTTTCGCACGAGCGAAGCGAGTGAGACAAGTCACATGAGGTAAAAATCATGTTACGGACCAGTTTCGAACCGTATTTTATAGTATATTTTATAGAGCCGAATAATCATATTAAAGTTATGATTTTGCGGTTAGAGTGGTATAAATAAATATTTTGAAAAAATGCTTCTAGCCCGTCCGTCTTCATACTATGAATCTTTAATTTAATTTTTAAGAACTTTCATTATTAACTCTCAGAGAAAAACTGCGTTGGAAAATATGCAACTATAGCTAAATTTCTAAAACACATTCCGAAAGTCTTCAACTTTTCAAAATGGATCTGAAATAGAGAAAGAATAGTGTAAGAAATTTGAATACAGTAAAGTATGAAAAAGTATGAAAATAAAAGTATGTAAAAGTATGAAAAATAATGAAAATGCATGAAAAAGTATGAAAAAGTCTGAAAATGAGGTAAAAATGTAATATTTTGTGCAAAATCACAATATTTAATGTTACGGTTTTGGTGATATTTGGTATTTTCATAAACAAAAACGCCGTAAAGATACGATGATAAGCAAAAAAGACGCAAACTTCATGAAGTCGCGACTTTTTTGTTTACGGTACGATGATTACGTCTTTTTTGGTTATGAACAATTGATTTTACGCCTTTCTTGTTTATGAAAAGTAAACAATGACGATTTGATTTTAATTCCTGCAATAACTATAATTATTGAAAGACATCAATTTAGTGATAATCAATTTTATTTATCATGAACGAAAGTATAACGTTAGAACCAATCGATTTAATAAATTGTTATGTCGATGAAAACGGATTTATAAAAGTTAAACGGAAAAATGGTGAATCTGCAGTTAGTTCGCAAGATGTGATTGGTAATTTATTTATGTTTAATTAAACTGATATTTTAAATAATTTTTTAAATGAAATATTAAATAGCTTTATTTTATTGTTTACAAAGAGATTTGGTGTATATCAAGGTTAATTTAAGATTATCAGCGTATATTTTTTCATTATTAGAACCTGAAAATATGATCGACAATGTTCCGTCTCTCAATGATTCTGTTCATAAAGAAAATGAACCATTACCCGATATAAGCGATGCTGCAGTGAATGGAAGTACCAGTAACGAGACACAAAATGAGTCGAACAGTAATGATGAATCTCCAGATGTCATAGGTTGATTCTTAATTCTTATTCAATTTATATTTTCACATTTTAAATATTTATACACGCATTTTCAACCTTACAATATACAAAAAAAGGCACGATCAGAAAACGAAAAGCAAAGGCTCCAGTAGAAACGTTAGAAGCAAAATGCGATAGAGTTGCCGAAAATCATGCAGTTTGAGAGTGTTGCGATGCTTCAAAGTGCCGATTAAAATGTTCTGAGAATTTCGACGAAGAAATACGAAAAGCTATTAACAAGAAATATTGGAATTTTGATTATAATGGCAAACATATGTTTATTCTAAGTATGTGTGTTTATTTTAGAAAAAACACCGGTGAATTAACACGAGTTTGTAATATTTTTTTTCTCACGACATTGGGTTTGAAAGCAAATAACGACAAGATGATATTGCGCATCGTGCGCGGCTCGGATAAGCAAGAAATCACTCCCCTTGCCGATAATCGTGGCCGTCAACCATCGAAACACAAAATTAACACAGAAGTTGTATACGCGCACATTGAAAAATACAATCCAACGGTATCTCATTACAGAAGAGAACATGCTCCGAATGCTCGGTATTTACCTAGTGATATTTCAATTACTAGTATGTATGAAGATTTTTGTCAAGAACATAAGAAGCTGAAGATTTCGATTAGTATTTACAGTAGATGCTTGAAGAAAATGAATATTAGTTTTACAAAGTTAGGGCATGAAGAGTGCGAAAAATGTGAGACATTTAAATTGCACAATTCTCAACACAATGAGACGAATCTTGATGCAGATTGCGATGCCTGTACGACTTGGAAAACTCATATCGACAAAGCTAAGCTCAGCCGCGAGAAATACCGCGAATACGCAGATCAGTCACTTCCAGATGGTGTCATTTGTTGTTCCGTTGATTTGCAAAAAGTTATAATGCTCCCCAGAATTGATACTTTCAAAGTTGTTTTATTTACAAAAAGAATTTCTCTTTTTATACATATACTTTTGCAGTTTTATGGCATGAGGGTATTTCGGGTAGGCGCAAAGAGGATCTTATTTCTGCGTATAATGCTTTTTTCTTACATCACAGAGATTCTAAGAAAATCATTTTGTGGCTCGATAATTGTACTGCCCAAAACAAAAATTGATGCTTCTTAACGTATCTTGTTCACATTATTAATTCTAATGAAATATCATCTGATACCATTGAAATTAACTATTTTGAACCAGGTCATACATTTATGAGTGCTGATAGTTTTCATCATCAGGTAGAAAAATCATTAAAAAAGCAGAAAAGAACGTATGACTTAAATGATTTTTGCGATGTAGTGAAAGGTGCGAATACTCACACCATCACAAAAGCCATGGAGCATACTGATTTTTATAACTGGCTAGACGGTCATTCTGTGCAAAGGTCGAACAATCTAAAATTAAACAATCCAAAACCATTACTTGGTAACATGGTTCAAATCATTGCCGAACGAGGGTTAATGACGTTGACGTATAAAACCTCTTTCAATGGTGACTCTTACAAGCTCGATTTTTTATCAGTAAAGGGGATGAAAAACATATAAAAAAAACCTGATGCCTTAGAAAAACCTTGCGGAATCGACGAAGATGTGAAAAATTCTTTTTGGCAAAACTTGGCAAACAATAAATAATGTTTTATTAATATTAGAAATATTTACGTTAAAACATTAAAATGTATATTTTATTTACGCAAATATTAAATAAAACTGTTGAAATAATATAAATCCTGATAAAAAAATATGCATTAATAATTATTTTTAGCATATTTTTAATTAATAAAAAAATAGTTTTATTATTTTCTGTATAAAGCTCAATCAGTTCCACTATTAATAACAGTATTTTCAATATTCTAACTTATTAGTTTATGCATAGTAAAAAAATTATCGTTTATGATGGTTTATACGGCTTTCTTGCTTATGGTCGCCCTCTAATTTCATACCCAAAAAGCCGTAACTAACATAGTTTTAATGAAATCATAATTGTACTCATTTTTTAAATGTGTTCTTGTTTACATCATTAATAATTATATACAAAAAAATTCACTTTGATAAAAATGTTTAATTTAATAGAAAACGGCAGGCTTTCAAATTTCATATAAAAATTGCGGCGAAAGTGACATTTTGAAGTTACAGACCTTCTTGCTTACGGCGGCAATATAGGTTTATCTTGTACTTCTTCATGAGTTTCTGAAAGTTTGAATTGTAAAATTCTTTTCCTTGGTCAGTTTGTAGATTTGTCGGTACGCGTTCTTGTTTCAGTATTGACTCCATAGCTAGAGTAACATCATTACCACTCTTTGATTGGGATGGCCCATGCATACTTTGAAAATGTATCTATGACAGTGAGTAAGTAGCGAAAACCTTTGTTTTCGTATGGAATCATTTCTACAAGATCAGATTGCCAAGTCTCATCTATTCTACGTATATCATATTTTCTTCGCTTGTAGATGCGGCGTGCTGGTTTGTGCAACTCTTCAGCTATTTTTTGTCGCTCCATGTTTCGATAATATGTTTAAGGTTTAAGAAAAATTCATGATTATGTAACTTTTATTGAGTCATAATTTTTTTCAAAGCATTCTTTCAATTTTGTCTCAAGATTATCTAATCGAATTTTAAGATGGAAAAGAACATTATTGATTTTATTAAATTCAGTGTTTATGGGAATCTCTAAGTCAACTTTCATTACAGCCATTATGTTAGTTAGATTTCTAACTTCTTTACTTATAGTTTTCAAAAGCACTTCCAAGGTGACTGCATCATTAGGCTGACTTAGATAAGCAAGGTTACATAACCTTTTACTTTGTAAATCAAAATTACCATCTAATGTAAGATTATAACCAATGCCTGGTAGGCCACGACTCACTTCTTGCGTGCTCTCAAGTTTTCTTCCGAACACGTCGAGACTCATGATGCTACTGATCTTATATTTCCTCAATGATCGATTGTATTTCATTGACGTGATTGTTATTTCCAGCAGATCGTTCCGCAACTAATAATCGCAGTCACTCGTTAAGCTCGTTTGGACCATCCCAGTAGATTAGATCTATAGAAGAATTTTTCTTTGCTATTTTATATTTAGGTATGAGGCCTCTTCCGGTGGTGGATTTGTTTTTACGATCGCTGCGGGACATGGGTCCTATGATATTCATATATTTTCTACTCTTTGAAGTGCGTATACTCTTATCTTTGCCATATCTTTTCCGATGAGCATTTGATGCTTCCAGGATGCTGCGATAATTTTTTCGATCTGTTGAACTTATAAGATTGTCATCTGGTTGTTTCTTGAAACATAATTCCATTAGATCCCCACTTTTAGGATAACTTTTATCTCTCTCTCATCATGAAATTGAATTTCTGACTGACATAGATAAAACCTGTCTACACTTTTATATCTTCCCATACAGAAAAATGCTCCGACGTTGTCCTGCTTCTCACGAGCCACATCATCAAAAATCATAATTGAATTTGGTCGGGCTTCATCTGGAGATACTACAGATTCATGCTCACTAAAAGGCAGATATGATACACCTTCTATCGGTTCCAAAACTTTGTCGAGAAATTGATATTTTGGCAGATTCAAGGATTTAGAGTATACATACAAATTTTCAAATCTAAGACCACTGGGATGTGTAATTAGACCCAATAAACTATTCGTTTTTCCACAGTTAGATGACCCACAGAATACTGCTCGTATAGTATCAGGTAAGTTTATTGAGTAATTCTCCATGCCAATTCCTTCTCTTCTGTTTTCCGAAATCAAAGTTTGTGACGGGGAGTTTGACGTTCTGCTCGCTAGAATCCATGTTCACGTGACAAAGTCTAGTTTGACATTGAACTATGGAAATATGAACGCATGTTTTATATTTTGATCTTTAGTTGTAAAACAACACTCGAAGAGAGATGATCGTACATAAATCTCGGAAACAACCAAAAGGTTATGGATTGCTTGATAAAGTGATCAATAACTTACCTATTGAAATGCATCTTCCTGGATATCAATACTGTGGTCCCGGAACTAAATTGAAATTTTTCGTTATTTTCACGTTATTTATGCGCTATTTTACGATATTTTACATTCTATTAGTTTATTTTACGTTACTCTACGTTTTTTACATCTAAGAATCGAAACGTTTTGCATATCTCCCTTTTTCTACGTTATTTTGGCCTATTTTTCGAAATTTTCCGTTATGTTTACGTTACTTATGAGCTACTTACCGTTATTTTACGATAACTTATGTTACCCAGATAGCATCGATATTCAAAAAGAGTTCGAAAAGAGTTCATAAAAGGAATTATTAACGAATTCATAAATTTTGAATTTTATCAGAATTCATAACATGTTCTTGAATGTCACACGATTTAGACAATCTAAATTAATTCTTTATAAACTTTTATGATTACATAATGAATCATTTATTAAGCTCTAATTGAGCTCTGTTACAACTCTTAATATAAATACTTTAAGACCTTATTATGCATTATTTTAGGCAGGTATTCATGAATTAGTTTAGAATACTCAAAAACATTTCTATGAATTCAAAAAGAAAAAGAATTATCTCCGATAATTCTCTATATAACGTAAAAAGATTTTGACACTTGATTTATTCTTTACGTATTCTTAATGAATTAATATTGAGGAATTTTAATAACTTTTTTAGAACTTATTTTTAACATCAAAACAATTATTTACGAACTCTTTATGAACTTTTCACGATGTGACATTATATATATATTTTTTAATTCCTTTATAATTCTTTCATAATAATCGAAAGAATTCTTTAAAAATTTCGACATTCTAAAATAATTAATTTTGAATTTATTGTGCTGTTTGGGTAATGAGAAAGCACTAGGAGTTACAGGATAAATCATAATATGACTTGGTGAGTCCATATATACGATAAAAACTGTCCGTTCGTATGTGTTTATATGCGTGTGTGTACGTATCAATCTTCATGTGAGTAAAAGTACATGATAAAGGAAGCACTAAGAATTGCAGGATAAAATCGTTTATCGTAATGTCAATACTTTTTTATCTGTAAAGGAAAAGTAATGTGTGCAATGTTCACAATGAAAAAAGTATATAAACTGTACCTCCCTCAGTTCGAGCATCAGTTAGCCATCCATCAGGTACGACTAAATATAAAGAAACAAACACTTCACATTTTCTGAAATGGCTGCTTCCCACTACATAATCCTCTTCTGTCTGGTTGGAGCAGCTTTCGGAACTGGCATTCCGCCACAATGTCCCAAAATACCAGGCCAGCAACTTATTGGTACTTTAGGTCTTCTTGACGTAAGTAACTAAGTATCGCTTTTAATAAAATAATTTCTATTAAAAAGCGTAAAATAAATTGATTACCATAGGTGTACTTGTACTGAAATACGCCATTTTTTGTAAATATCAATGTAAAAAATACAGCTATAGCTAGTAAGCTATATTGTGCTTCATGTATTCTCGATTAAACGATACCGAGCGATCCTTGATGGATGAATTCTGAAATTATATAAGAGTATACGAATACAGTGTATCTACATATAGTGAGATACTACTCTTAATGGTGTATATACCTTATATCTTATGTGCCGCCCTATTTGAGAATTAAATTGTACAAAAGAAAATTTTTTCATGTAATTTTACAATATTTTGTTAATGCTTTTTGCGGCCAAAGTGGACGTCTCTAAATAGAGGTAGGTGGTTGGCAATGGTGATTACAGCACTTGTAGTCATCTGAAACAAAAAATCGAATTGATTATTGTTCTGCAGGTTTGTCGCTCTGTCCCGTAGATGATTTAAACAGTTTTATTAATAAACAACAAAATGGCGGACTTCTAAAAAAAAAAGTTCATAAATCGTTTTTTTTGGTTAAGAATCGAGCAAAAAAATTATTATTAGAAGTAAATAATTCTACTACCCGGCGGAAACATTGGTGTGTAAAATAAGGTGTGAAAATATGAGCGCAATCGGTTAAATATTTTCTCAATCGACATGGCCTATCGTAGATATGTTGTTTCAATAAAAACGCGTATAAAGTTTAAGTAGCAGATTTTTTGTAGAAATTTTATACTTACACTAATCAGCTAATAATCGACAGGTTTGAATTTAGGTCGAAAATGTTTACAATATACTCTCAATATATTGTACATTCGAAATATATAATAAAATGAAATCGATTTTTCGAAGCACCCTTAAACAGCAACGAAATTTTACCACCAGATGAAAACTAAACATTATTTTTGGAACTACTGTTACTGTATCAAATTTACGCATTTCTAAGCATTCAAAAAGCATCAAAAAGCTTCGACGGATATTATATACATAATGTAGAAGCAATTTACCAGCTAAATAACATAAGAGCTAGGATAACCATGGTGGGCCATAATGGGTACACAGGTCATATTGCATACATTCACTTTAATAAAATATTGCAATATATTTTTTGTGTTTCAGGTCACATTACTAGGTGGATTAGTTGGCATAAACAAAACTTTTCCTAACTACAAGATTACCTGCATCGTATGCACAAGTGCCCTGGGACAAGCTCTCAACCTTAACGTTTTAATTGGTGGACAAAACTGCAGTAACGTTATCGGCAACATTCAGCTTAACCTTGGAGTCCTTTTCGGACAATGTAAGGTGTATGGTGTAAAATCAAAGACCGTAATATGTTAAAAATTGAAAGCGAATAATATTGATTGAATAAATATAAGCAATTGTGCTTAGAAATTACTTAAGTTCTGATATCTTTTATGTAATATTAACAATAATTATGATAAATAAAAGATTATAATCCATATTAACTGAGTTGGTTTTAATCGTTTTTAAAAAACAACTGCATTTCCTTTCTGTACCATCTGCATTATTAAATAGAGGAGAGATTTCGTGGGTTCCCACTTATAAAATGCCTACAATACAATTTTCGTATTTAGTTCGACAAACGTTCAAAAACTTCAACAGCATACAAAAAAAAATTTTTAAAATAAAAAAAAAGTAAATTTAAATCATAATGAGAAGAAGAACAGAAAGCTTCGTCTTTAAAAAAAATAAATTTTTAATAATTATAAACCTAACGCGCCTACAACAGTATATCTAAGAATACATGGAAAAATGTAATTTAAACTAAATGTGTACTTTTAATATAAAATTATCTTTTGATAAACCATCAATGATAAATCAACACATATTTTTTGAGATTATAATTATATAAATTTCTCAAAAATTTACCATCTTATATTTCCCAGATATCACCGTTTTAACAGAAAATGACGTTACCGTATTTAACAAAGAAAGGAAATAACTCATTAAAAGTTTTGAGTCGAAAAAGATAAATTTCATGCTCTTTCAAACGCATTTTAATTGATTTTATGATATTATTTCAAACATAGAAAAGAAACCGAAACTAAAACTCAAACATCGATAAACCGCTAAAAAAACATATCGAAATACAAAAAAAAAGTTTTTTGATCCCACTTCCTTAAAAGAATTAAAAAGGAACGCTAAAACATTAATTTTGACTGAAAACTCAGAGTGATACTGATCCCATCCATACACATACATATACATGCACATCCATAAATATATTTTCTAAAAATAATGTATTTTGATTCTGAATGTCTCAAAACATGTTTCTATAATGATTTTAGCATAAATTATTTTATTACCATCACATAGTGTCCTCTAAAAGGAAGCAATATCATATTGCTTATTAAAAAATTATCTCCTATATATTAAGAATAAATTAAGATTTGAAATGTTACCGTCCATCGGTCCGTCCGCTTTTTTTGTATTTGTATGCCTATGAAGCGAAACTAAATTTGGCCGTTCTTCGACTGGGTGCAAACACACGCTTGCTAGACTGCAAAATCAGTAATCTAGAGTGATTAGGCACACTTAAACATGTGGTATCATCCGGATGATACGTGACGTTTAGGGCGCCTAAACACACTTAGAGTAGATTTTCGAAAATTTTTTTACACCAATACAAGTTTGACAAAATATACGCTGTGCATGTAATATAATATACCCCTGTAATAATTACCCCCTACTACCATACTATCTTTTTCGTCCGGCGATGGCTGACCATCGGCTACGAATTAAGGTGTGTGATTATAACTTGGGTTCAGGAGATATCCTGACGAGCTTGACATTTGTGTTCCTGGAGTATCTACCCAGGTACCGTCTACAAGAATAAAGCATCAAGGGAACGGCCGTTCAGCTACCGCAAAGCAAGGAAAGTGACAAGACGCAATCATCGAGAGACTTCAAGAGCCACCATGTATAAAGTATGTGTATGATATGCGAGTACGAGTGAACATGTATGTAGAGAATACTGTTACGTGAATAGGTTATATAGGCGAACCCACGCCCATACTCACATTAAATGAAAATAAAATATATTCATTAATTTTTTTACATTTATCATATATTATTTTTTTTGTATATCCTATACTCCAAAATAAATACATTATATGCACCTTGGGGAAGGCCTTTTTCGCCCTTGTGTGTTTGCAATTCTCGTCTTCAGCTCGCAATACGCACTCGCCTTCAACTCGTATTGTAAACGTCACACGCGGGTGAAAATACTACTTTTTCCCCATGGTATATACAATATACTATTATAACATGCTCATTTAAAAATTAGAATTTTAATTTCAGAGCTGCAAATAATTTTTCATGCGTGTGTGAGTTCTTAATGCATAAACTGCTCATTCATGACAACATTTTCAAATACAAACACATTAGTCGAACACATGTAGACGATAATTGAAGCATAATCAAATGTAATAAGGAAATTAATTTTACATAAACAAAATAAATATATGCACTAATACTTCATATAGTTATTTGGATGTTAAGATTATTTTCTTATTTTGATTATTTAATATATATGTAAGACATAATATTGTTATTGAGTTCTTAAATAAAAAACTCGATGCATCTGAAATTTGATAACCTTACACTTAAATTGATAATAGGTGAACAATAACATGTAAATACCTTTAAATTAAAATAAAACTTAATATATTATGCTTCTGTTTCTTAAAAGATAAAGATTAAATGATTGTTATTATCATAATTTTGCTCATCTAGTTTTATATGGGAATTTAGAAGGAACAACCGTTACACGCCTTTATAGTAACTATCTAGTTTGCATAAAGATCTATAGAGCGCCGGATTATTCTATATAGATCTGTAAAGGGGACGGGATAAATTTCTACCAGGGATAATAGATAATTATAATTCTCATATATTAATGGTACAAAGTAAAGAAAAATTGCGATGATCAATAACATCAGGTTTATTCTTTATAGTTTTTGAAGATGAATTTTGTTTCTACATAATGGTGTTTCCGTAATAATAGAACGACCATAACCAATCTAAAAATTCTTGCGTGAGAAAATTATAGTAAAAATTAATTAATTTGCTTTTATCATATATCAATGTCTAAAAGGTTAATATCAAAAGTCAAAAAATTGCTATGGAACATAAACACAAAGAGCAATAAAAAGAATTGTTTTCAAATAACAAAATCCCACTTAATAAAATTAAAATTAACACGCTATCTCGAAATTGTTTTTTATTATTACAAATATTCAAATAAGGAAACAAACATAATTATTACTGATATAATAATGATCGACGATTTGAGGTTGTTTGCAGTAAAACAAATAATGCCGTCTTGCAAAAATGAGCTTGTCATCAAAACATTGCGTAAATGTTATTAATAAACATATTCAAATATTATTCATATGATTAACATTACATCAAAACAATATTTAAATATTATGTATTATTTCGATGACCCTTATGAAGACTAGCACATTTTCGAAAAATATTACTCTTGCCATTCTTACAAAAAAAATTAATTTTCAGAATTTGAGACAAATTTGAAAAGTTTTATTTAGGTCCGGGAGGTAATCATTACCTCCCGCTCCGTCGAAAACGCTCGAAATCCTCAAAGGCGAGTGCGTATTGCGAGCTGAAGACGAGTATTGCAAAAACACACAAGGGCAAAAAAGGCCTTTCCCCCATGGTGCACAACGTATATTTTGTCAAACTTGTATTCATAAAAATAAATTTTCGAAAATCTGCTCTAAGTGGGTTTATGCTCCCTAAACATCACGCCCCATTCGGATGATACCACATGTTTAGGTATGCCTAAACACTCTAGTAGATTGATTTTACAGTCGAGCAAGCGTGTGTTTGCACCGAGTCGAAGAAAAGCCAAATTCAGTTTCGCTTCATAGGCATAAAAATACAAGAAATGCGGACGGACGAATGGACGGATAAATTTCAACTCTTAATATATTCTTAATATAATATATAGGAGGTAATTTTTAATAAGAAATTTGATATTGCTTCGCTCATAGAGGACGCTTTGTGATGCTTATAAAATAATTTATGCTAAAATCATTATAGAAACATGTTTTGAGACATTAGGAATCAAAATACACTATTTTTAGAAAATGTATGTATGAATGTGCGTGTGTATGTATGTGTTTGGATGTGGATCAGTATTACTCTGAATACTCAGTCAAAATTAATGTTTTAGCATTCAATTTATTTATTTCAAGGAAGTGGGATCAAAAATATTATTTTTTTGTATTTCGATGTGTTTTAGCGGTTTATCGATTTTTGAGTTTTAGTTTTTTGGTTTCTTTTCTATGTTTGAAATAATATTTTAAAATCAATTTAAATGCATTTGAAAGAGTATGAAATCTATCTTTTCTGACTCGAAATTTTAAATAAGCTATTTTTCTTCTTTGTTAAACACGGTAACGTCATTTTTTTTTTAAACGGTGATATCTGGAAAATATAAGATGGCAAATTTTTGACAAATTTTGAGGTGATTAGGAATATGGAGAAGAATATTCTATAAATTTTCAAGGTTCTATTCTTTTCTTTTTTCGAGAAACAAAAACATTTTGTGAAATAATTATTTTTCTTTGTCCAACGATTATTAGAGTAAATCAGCAGCATTTTATTTGAAACTTTCCAAAAAAGCAGCTTTTAACTATCTCTTGGCTGAGTTCTTTGTCCAGATAATAACGATCTTTATATTTCCAGTCATTTGAGGTTGTTTTTTATGAAAATTGTTTTTGACTGCTTAGATCTCGAGAACGGCGAGGTCATTATTTTCCAACCAGGGCTTATTTCTTTCATTTTTTAAGGAAGATTCGAAATTAAAAAGAAATTTCATAATTAAATGACCTTATTTGCTTTACAACGATTTCTCTATTTTACAACATTCTGAAAACGACAAGGGAAATCATTTTGGTATTTTAGAAAGAATATGATCGCTTCAGTGTAAATGCTTTTGAAATAGCATGAAATTACCTCTCTTTTCCGACACGAAATTTTTTATAAGCTATCTCCCCTTTTTTGTTATATCTGAGATCGTCATTTTTTGTTTAAACGGCGAGATCTCGGAAACATATGATGGAAAATCTTTTGCATATATTGAGCTAATTAGTGAAGAACGTATTTTTCACTATCTCTTGGCTAAGTTTTTTTAATTTTCGTATTTTTATGAAAATTTGGACACAAAATAAAATTTTTGAGATTACAAAATTTATAATTAATTTTTAAAATAAAGAAACAACAGTACCTTGAAGGTGATGTAGAAAACGGTAATTTAACCCTTAGCGGCCACACCTCAGCCAGGCCACATAGCGGCCACATGGGGTAACTCATTACCCTACGCTGAAAAACCTAGTTGTACAAGACATATGGATGTTTTAACACTTGTAACCGATTGTTTCATGTTTGTTGAAGTGTTCTTCAATATTTCTAATGATTTTTATCGGTCAATTTATAGATGGCGTTCTAAAAACTGGTCAAATGTTTTAAATGTTTTAGACCTCCAATTTCACTTTTTCGGACCCTGGGGTAACTAGTTACCCCGTGTGGCCACTAAGGGTTAAACTAAATGTGTAATTTTAGTATTTATCTTGCGAAAGCTTGTCAATGATAAAGAACTTTTTTACTATTAATTAGAAAGAAATATAGCAATTTAAAATAATATATTGAAACGAATAATTTCATAGTAGAACAATTTATTAATTTGAGGAAATTAACTAGGGGGACCACGAAGTCCGGGTCATCGATTTTGATGAAACGTTAGGGATCGTCTACTGGTACCTAAAAACAAAGCCCAATACTCGTCGTTTTATCCAATGGGCCTTTGTACGGTATAGATACGGTGTATTTCATTAACGTTGATAGTATATCTATATATATTCGTTTCTTGGCATTGCCTATATAATACTAAAGTTTTTTTGGCACTATCACAGATTTAAAGTCTCATGAAATAAAACAAAGTTTCATAAAAATCCAAGACCTGGATACCATGGTGTCCCCTTATATATGCCAATGAATTGGCAGAAGTTTTATGAATTTTGATTACGCGTGTTTTAAAATATCGTGATTTTAGTTAATTCAAAAATAATCTTTCTTTTATATACATAAAACATATATAAAAATGTACATGAAAACTCTTCAATTTAAATAACTCATATTTTGTACAGCTATGTTCTTAAAGAAAACCGCTTCCAATTCATTAGCACTTAGCTTCCTCAAACTAAATTAATTGTTCTAATATAAAATTTGTTATTTTTTAAATTAATTTTAAATCACTATATCTCTTTTTAATTATAATCTCAAAAAATGTATGCTGATCTATCATTAATGGTTTATAAAAGATAATTTTATATTAAAAGTACACATTTAGTTTAAATGACATTTTTCCATGTATTCTTGGAGCTACTGTTGTAGGCGAGTTAGGTTTATAAATATTACAAATTTATTTTTTTAACAGGAATCATTCTGTTCTCTTTTTCGATATGATTTAAATTTACTTTTTTTTTTAATTTTTAAAATTCTTTTTATATGTCGTTGAAAATTGTATTGTAGGCATTTTATAAGTGCGAACCCACGAATTCTGTCTTCTATTTAATAATGCAGATGGTATAGAAGGGAAATGCAGATTTTTTTAAAAGCGATTAAAACCAACTCATTTAATATGGATTATAATCTTTTATTTATTATAATTATTGTTAAAATTACATAAAAGATATCAAAACTTAAGTAATTTATAAGCACATTTGCTTATATTTACTCGATCAATATTATTCGCTTACAATTTTTAACATATTATGGTCTTTGATTTTACACCATACACCTTGCATTGTCCGAAAAGGACTCCAAGATTGAGCTGAATGTTGCCGATAACGTTACTGCAGTCTTGTCCACCAACTAAAACATTAAGGTTGAGAGCTTGTCCCAGGATACTTGTGCATACGATGCAGGTAATCTTGTAGTTAGGATAAGTTTTGTTTATGCCAACTAATCCGCCTAGTAATGTGACCTGAAACACAAAAAATAAATTGCAAAATTTTATTACGGTGACTGTATGCAATATGGCCTGTGTATCGATTATGGCCCACTATGGTTATTCTAGCTCTTATGTTATTTAGCCGGTAAATTGCTGCTATGTTATGCATATAATATCCGTCGCGAAAGCATAATCTTGTAAAATTATGCTTATAATCTTATAATTATTATCTTATTAATTATTATTCATTTTATTGGATGGACATGAGCCTTTTTATAATGTTAAGAAATGCTAAGAAATTTGTACATTTAATACAGTAACAGCAGAGCCAAAAATAATGTTTAATTTTCACTTGGTGGTAAAATTTCGTGGCTGTTTAAGAGTAGTATCTGACAATATGTAGATACTCTGTATTCGTATACTCTTAGATAATGTCAGAATATATCTATTAAGGATCGCACGTTATCGTTTAATCGCGAATACGTGAAGAACAATATATCTCACTAGCTATAGCTATTTTTTTGTTACATTGATACTTATAAATATGGCATATTTTAGTACGATTACACGTATACGAATATAAATTTTTTTATTAAAAATTATACTTAGTTACTTACGTCAAGAAGACCTAAGGTACCCAGGTACTGTTGACCTGGTATATTGGGACATTGTGGCGGAATGCCAGTTCCGAAAGCTGCTCCAACCAGACAGAAGAGGATTATGTAGTGGGAAGCTGCCATTTCAGAAAATGTGAGGTTTTTGTTTATTTATATTTAGTCGTATGTGATAGATAGCTAACTGATGCTCGAACCGAGGGAAGTAGAGTTTATATACTTTTTTCATTGACAAAATTGCATACATTACTTTTCTTTTGTAAATAACAAAGCATTGACATTACGATAAACGATTTTATCCTGTAACTCTTAATGCTTCCTTTATCGTGTATTTTACTCACTCGTTCACGTACACGCACACACAGACATACATACATACGAACGGACAGTTTCTGTAGTATATTTGGACTCACCAAGTCATATTACGATATTATCCTGTAACTTTCTCATCATCTATTTTAACTGTTCGTTAAATGATGAATGTAAACATAAGGAATATAACATATATATGGATCATTCTAATACTTTTCAAACAAGTAGGGGAGGATGGAGTATTGCCGGTCACCTAAGCAAACGTGCTTGTTATTTCCACTTTCAAATTGTTTCTTTTAACTTTAAATAATTATTATGTTAGTTCAAACCATTGACTATAAATATTTCTTATTGGTTTAATATAAAACTGTAAGATATCGAAGTTATAAGTCGAAATAAAAAAAAACATTTTGACCGAATTTACTCCACATCAAAGGGTAATACAGGTCAGCCTTGGTACAATTTCGATCACTATTAGAAAGTTACTTTTATAGTTGAAAAATTTCTTTAAATCAATTATATGAACTTTCATATGATCCGTCGCATTATTATTCGCACTTACATAGTGAAACATATAAAAACATAACCACTGTTCAATCAAAAACACTTGAGCAAAGGTACCTTACCTGAGAGCGCAGCGAAACGTTTTCTTAGCCTCACTTTCGGGAGCGTCATATAAATATACTTGTGACCGGGATTACCCCCATTCTGCTTAGAAATTTAAATTGAAATGACAAAAAAGTAATAGGTTTATACTCTTTTTTTCTTCACTACTTCGTATTCTTAGATTGTTCAAATTAATAAAGATGCAAAAAATAACTGCATAAAGCAACAAATAATATGCATAAAAGCTTATTTTATAGACCAGATTTCTTATAAGAAATATAGGCCTACATTTTGATTGTGTATAATTCCTTAATAAAGCTGAATAAAAGGTTGTTTAGATATTTGATTAATTGCATTTTATCTTGCGTTTAATATACTATTCGAATTATTACCTAAAAATGTTTAGATCATTGAAAATAAGGGTGACCGGAATTAGCCAGTGACCGGCATTACCCCGTTCTCCCCTATTGCGCACTCATGTCAGGGAATTTGCCGGCGATTTTTATATGAAAATACTCATCAAAATAAGTTCTCAAAAAATTTTTTAGCACCTAAGATCCCCTGTGCAACCTAGTAGAGTGTTCTGCATTTTCAAAAATGGCCAAGAAACGGCTATTTTCGAAAATTTCGTGGGATTACTCATTAGGGTGATGCTAAACCCCCTTGTTACCGCTAAATACGGGAAACCGCTTTTTTCATTCAATTTTTAATTGTGACGAAATATCTCTCTGGAAAGTTGTTGTTTTTTAGTAGGACTACATTTGTCAATGACTGGTTACTGTAGCATCGCCTCAATACCAATTTGAATGTATCAAAAAAAACTTTTCTTTTTATACGAACTTTAAGAAATAAATATTAGACTCCCTTGTAAGTTCAATAGGTCACCCCTATAGAGCTAAATAGGGGAGAATGGGGTATTGCCGGTCACCTAAGCAAACGTGCTTGTTATTTCCTCTTTCAAATTGTTTTTTTGAATTTTAAATAATTATTATGTTAGTTTAAACCATTAACTTTAAATATTTCTTATTGGTTTAATATAAAAATTTAAGCTATCGAAGCTATAAGTCGACATAAGAAAAACATTTTGACCCGATTTACCCCACATCAAAGGGTAATACCGCCTTGGTACAATTACGGTCACTATTAAAAAGTTACTTTTATAGGTGAAAAATTTCTTTAAATCAATTATATGAACCTTCATATGATCCGTCGCATTATTATTTACACTTACACAGTGAAATATGTAATAACATAACCACTGTTCAAAGAAAAACACTTAAGCAAAGTTGCCCTACCTAAGAGCGCAGCGCAACGTTTTCTTAGCCTTGCTCTCGGGAGCGTCATACGAATAACGTTGTGACCGGGATTACCACCATTCTGCTTAGTAATTTAAATTGAAATGACAAAAAAGCAATAGGTTTATACTCTTTTTTATTCGCTACTTCGTATTCTTCAATTGTTCAAATTAATAAAGTTGCAAAAAATAACTACATAAAGTGACAAATATACATAAAAGCTTATTTTATATAGGTAAGCTTACTTTAGATAGCTGATCCTTAAATCCTTCAATTTGAGTTGTCGGAATATCATTAAGAATATTTGGATAAAAAGTTACGATAGATACAAAATTGTGAAAATATTTAAGCGGAAACAATGTAAGATGTCAACGAATTACGCCCGTAAATAGCCGGCTGTATCTTTAGCTATAATAAATGAATTTGAACGTTTCAAAAAACTGAATTAAAAGTCTTTTAAGGATGAAGAATTTAAAATGCGGAAAACCTAAATTCGTTTCGATTTCGTAAAATGACAAATGACCAAACATAACCTAAAAAACGCAAAATTTTAGGTTTATATTTATCTCTATAGAGATGACCCATTGAACTTACAAGGGGGTCTAATTTTTTTTCTTAAAGTTCGTAAAAAAAGAAAAGCCTTTTTTTATACGTTCAAATTAGTATTAATGAGAGCTATCACGAAACTGTTGAGAATAGCCGTTTGTTTGCCACATTTGAAAATTCAGAACACTCTACTATGTCAAACAGGGAACCTAAGGTGTTAACAAATTTTTTGAAAGCTTATTTTGATGAATGATTTCATATAAAAAATCGCTGGAAATATCCCTGACATGAGTGCGCAAGAATTGTTCGAAAAGTATTAGAATGACCCATATATATATTTGGGGCTCCGCCTCCATCGCGCCTCGCGCGCCAAGCTCCGCTTCTTTACATAATACATAAGATAGATGTACCAGTGACTGGCCACTGCCCAGTACCTGACCACTAAAGGCTATTTTACTTTTTAATAAGCTTTATAGATCTAAGGCTAAGAAAAGTGACATACTTGTTAAAACGATATTATGTTAATAAAAGGTATTTCTGCTTAAGTAAATATGATTATAGAATCTTAGGAACATTTACAATAGATATAAAAAGAAAAATTAGATATTTATTTGTTTTTTTCAATAAATATTAACTTGGCCTATGTACTGGTACATGAAAATCGCGTTTGCTCAATAACTGGCCGCATGACCAGTCATTAGTCAAGTAGCCATCTATATAGCGCGCTTGTTCGTTTGTCCTAGTACCTAGTCACAGAATATTACATAGAGATGTTCCTATCGTATTTCCAATTAATCAGAAAAATAACTCATTATATCAACTTTATCTTGCACGTAGAAGTTTTATTATAAAGAACACTACGCCGCTCTGCTCTTGATTTTCTTCCTGCAATCTATACTTTAAAAGTAATCACTAAAAAAGGCACAATTTTAGCTCCGGCAGCCTCTTATCTGAACATTAGGATAGCTTGATTTGTTCAAAATAGGTATTAATTATGTCCATGCCCCGTAAACATGTGGTAGCATTCAGATGATCCCACGTGTTTAGAGTTAGTAGTATTAGCGAGAGTAATGTAATTTTTTCTCGCTCACTTTTTATCGCCCGCCGGTCGATAAACGGACACTTTAATCCTTCTATATGGGCATAAAAAAACGTGATTTCATGCAAGTGTGACAAAAATAAATTATTTAGTAGATAAAGATTCTAAAAGTGTTAAACTATTTATATAATGAATTATTTATTTAATAGAAAATAAGAAAAATAAATAATTTATCTTATAATTACAAACAAATAGTCTTCACTTTTTAACCTCCGGAGCCTTGAATAACTACTTTACGCAAATTTTTATTATTAAATGTTTCCAAATATTTCGTTCTGTATCGCATTTTTAGTAACGTTTAATACCTTTGCTTTGTAAGATGATTTTTTCCTAACGTTATAAAAGTCATGGTCAGTTACTAGGACATCAAAAGTTGGATACTGGGACAGGTTGATTTTGGATGGCCATTTACTGGTACATCGAACACTAACGTTTTTATTTATAATTTACTTAATGTCGTGAGAAATATTGTTTTTCCACTTTTAAGTGAGCAATAATAGTAATGTCTATCGTTAGGTCTAAATTTGATTTTAATGCTTTATATTTTAGATAAACTGTCCTCGTGTTTTTATGTGGCTAGTTACTGGTACATTTACTTTATATTTTCGTAATTATCGGAACCATAAAATACCGAATTTAATGGAATAATAAAAAATGCTCAAATAATGAAATTATGTTCAACTCAACGTTAAAAATAACTTTAAACATTATAATATAATATAATAACTAATACCTACACATTCAACGATATATGTCTTCCATACTTTACATAAATGATTATAACGTTACATATCATCAAATAATAAGGATAATATGCAAATAACAAACAGTTACGGAGTTTATGGATAAACAGCAATTCCTGAAGGATGTCGGAAATAATAATCTTGTTTTCTTAGGTATTATAATCTACAAGCTATAAATTAACGTAAAATTGATAAGTGATTAAAATGAACGAAAAGTTACGATAGATTTAAAATTGTAAAAAAATTTAAGTCGTAAAAATTTAATATGTCAACGACTTGCACCCCTAAATAGCCGGCTGTATCTTCAGCTATAAGAATCATCATTTGAACGTTTTAAAAAAGGAATTAAAGGTCTTTTAAGGACGAAGAATTTAAAACGAGCGCGCGCGCGTGATACAATGAGAGAGAGATGAATAAAAGGATAACTTGAGATACATTTAAAAATTAGCATTCACACAACCACTCGTATGACTCAATCAGTATATCCATCAAGTTAAAATAATATCCAATACTCATGCTTATAAACACTATCAGATTCATACACATTAAAATTAAGTCAACAATAATAAAATAATGAATTAGGACAACACAACAATACAAGTATGTGGTACATCATGCCAGGATTTAATATTCAGCTCTAAAGCGATTGAAGTATAGGTCTAGGCATGATATACTAAAGCTAGATTATAATTGTACTTTAAATATTCTTTTACGTCCATTATTTTGTGTACATTGTACATCTTATTATTAATTCTTTAATTACCAAGGTTCTTATTTAATCAATAAAAAACATGGGAAAAAGTTTGTTATCTCTAGAATTACCCCACGACGTGCAAGGAATAGTTTATTGAAAGAAAAATGAAATCTAAATATGACTTTTAGAGAGGAACCAAATTAATTGTAATTTAATAAAATTTTAATAATTAACATAATAATAAGTTACTTTGAATTTTTTAACGTAAGTATGCGTCAATAGCATTGCTAAAAGAACATTAACTTGAAATATTAAAGAAATAAACCGCTGCGACATACGCTATATGCATTGCTTTGCCAATAAAGCATTGTCATTTTGAATTAAGGTAGTATTAGCGATGTACTCTCCATCTAAATAAAATAATCAAATGTTTTTTGAAACGTTTATGTAAATTATCAATATTTACGACGGATCAAGGTTGAGTGTTCTTGGGTGCATCTGTGACAAAAACAGGGTTAATTTCCTTATATGTACGGTATGTGACGCATTTTTGATGGAGGAAAGAAATAAAAAGAACATTCATTCTTAAATACAAATCGAGGTGACACAAGGAAAACTGTGCTATATTTATGGTACTGTAAACTATTTAAGGAGGTTACCCGCGTGGAAATAAATTGGGGGAAGTTTTTAGAAAAAACATGGATCTGTTATGGTCAGTAAATATAAGTGATTTATTAATAAATGTTGATTTTAAACTATGGCATGATTGATAATGATTATTTTTTTTTCCATAAATTTATGATGGATAATAAAAATTAAGTTATATTATAAGAAATATGAATGTCTATAAAATCATTATTATAATATAATCGATCAATCAATATTTTTATCATTTTTAATTCTATTTATTACAATAACCATGACATTAAAGGTCTTTTTCTTACTTTTAATCCATATTCAATAATAGCAATAATTTAAATAAAATTAAATATCTTAAAAATATTGACTGATTGAATATAGTATATCTTGATTCTATATTGACATTGATATTTCTTATGAATGACTTTATTTTTATTATCCATCATATTAATATGTAAAGAAAATAATTATTTACAATTTTTCTATAATTAATATTTAAAGGAAAATCAGTACTTTCGATAAATAATCCACTATTTCTCCACGATCTTTTAAAAGTAAAATCAACATTTAAAAAAAAGTGGGAAGTAAATTCCCACAATTTATTTTTTATTTCACCAAAAAAAAAATTTATTTTCTTCAAAATGTGGGATATGGTCTTCAGCCACAAGTTTCCCATATTTACTAGTCATAAAAGATGTTTTTACTAAAAAATTCCTCCAATTTTATTTTCACGCGGAAATTGAATGGGTAGATATATAATGAATAATAAAATGTATGTAATGATATGTTCTCATATATAATATAAGAAACAATATAATAAGAAAGTAGGACACTTCAAGTGATGATAAAAGATTTTTTTAAAGTCATATATTACGATTTCGAGTGATTTTGTCAATTTGCTTAGCGGAAAGGTTAATCCTGTTGCTTACTTTATAAAGTTATTAAATTACAATCAAGGCTCTCTACATCATGTAAAGTGTACCTACATATCATAAAGTGATTAAACTTAATTAAAAAATATAACAAAAAGCATATATGAGGCATATTTTATTTATTAACAGTAAATCTCGTAATACCGCGAGATTTTCAAGCTTGTCCATATTACTGAGCTCTATCATCCGGGCATAATCGGGAGCTCAGTAATATAACGATAGGCATTGGTAGAGCACAGTATGTACAAAATGTATTTTCATAATTTTCGAAAAATCTTGATAAAATATTACCTTCTTTGACAAAATAATATTTATTTTTGGTATAGAAACGACTAAAAATATACACAAGGCAACGTGGATATCGCCGGACGGGGCCACGCACAATCAAATCGATCATTTTCTTATTGATAAGAGGCGCCACACCAATGTGTTCGACGTAAGGACCTATAGGGGGGCGGATTACGACTCGGATCATTATCTAGTAGTGGCCAAATTAAGAGCCAGATTAGTAGCCGGTCCTTTGATATTGATATTGGAAAACTACGAAGCTGGGTAGAGCGAATCAAGTACCAAGTAGAAGTTAGCAACCGATTTCAGGTGCTCGAGGAAACGGATGCACAGACGCGAACAAAGTGCTGGGTAAGAAAAAAAGGCCGAAGAGCAAACCATGGTTTGACGAAGAGTGCGAACTCTGGTTTGAAAGGCGCAAGAAGGCTAAATTAGATAGCGTACACAATGAAAGCGGTAGGTCCGTAGAAGAATACCATGAAATAAGAAAGCAAGTGGGTGTGATTTACAGAAACAAGAAGCGCGAGTATCAGAAAAATAAAATTAGAAAAATAGAAACTAATAGTAAGGAAAATAATCCGCGCGAGATGTACAAAGGAATAAACGCTATTAGGAAGGGTTTTCAGAGTAGATCGCAGTTAATGAAAGATAAGGACGGGAACCTCGTGACAAGCGAAAAAGAACTATTGAAATTATGGAAAGACTATTTCGATAAGTTCTTAAACGTGCATGAAAACTCCGAGGAAATGGGAGACGAAATCCACACTGCTGAACTCCATATAGACGAACCGACTTACAAAGAAGTAGAAGCCGCGATCAAAAAGCTAAAAAACAATAAGGCCGCAGGAAACGATTCTATACCAGGTGAACTACTTAAATATGGGGGCACCGCGCTTACATCTAAAATTTTTGATCTAGTATGTGCTATTTGGAGAAATGAAACATTACCAGAAAATTGGAAAGAATCCATTATCATACCGATTTTTAAAAAGGGAGATAAAACAGACTACAATAACTACCGGGGAATCTCGCTTTTAGCTACCTGCTACAAAGTTCTGTCAAACGTAATACAGGCCGGACTCACACCATTCGCGGAAGATATAATAGGAGATTATCAGTGTGGATTCCGGCGCAACAGGTCGACGAGCGATCAAATGTTTACCATAAGACAATTATTAGAGAAAAAGTGGGAATATTGCGAAACTATACACCAGCTATTTGTGGACTTTAAGAAAGCGTACGACTCTGTCAAACGAAGCAAAATGTATCAAATCCTAGTGCTCCTTGACGTACCAAAAAAACTCGTAAAATTAATTCAAATATGTCTGAACGGAAGCACTGGAAAGGTTCGAGTAGGCGGTAATGTATCCGAATCGTTCATGATACGCGACGGTTTGAAGCAAGATGACGGGCTTTCAACGGCACTCTTTAACTTGACGCTAGAGTATGTTGTTAGAAAAATGCAGGCTAGCGAGCTAGGCGCAACACTCAACGGAACAACGCAGATTTTAGGCTATGCGGATGACTTGGATATAGTGGGAGATAATGGTGAAACGGTGGCGAGAAACGCGGAAATCCTTATAAATGCGGCTAAAGACACGGGGTTAGAAGTGAGCGAATCGAAAACGAAATATATGATCATGGAGAAACTGGGCATTCGCGAAGGAGAGGGGTAGCGAATTCAGATATTTAGGTACAACTATAAATGATCGAAACGAAATTAAAGTCGAGATTAATAAGAGACTTCATTCAGGAAATGCCTGCTTCTACGCTGTGAATATATTACTTAAGTCAAAGCTACTGTCGAAAAATGTAAAAATAAGGATATATAGGACTATAATAATGTCGGTGATCGTGTACGGGTGCAAAACCTGAGCGCTCACTAAAGCGGAAGAAAATCGTCTTAGGGTATTTGAAAATAAGGTTCTGCGGAAAATATACGGACCAAAGAAAGATGAGGAAACTGGGGAGTGGAGGAAACTGCACAATGACGAGCTACATAATTTGTACGCGTCACCGAATATTAATAGAATAATAAAATCACGGAGACTAAGATGGACAGGGCACGTGGCAAGAATGGGCGATGATTGTACGGCAGCGCGCATAATGAAAGGAAAACCGAAAGCAACGCGACCTCTAGATAGACCTAGACGCAGATGGGAGGATAACGTAAAAGCAGACATAACTGAAATTGGGCGGGAGGGCGCGAAATGGATGGGGTTTGCACAAAATAGGGAAACGTGGAAAGCTTGCGTAGATGAGGCGATGAATTTTCGAGTTCGAAATGCCAAAAAAAAAATAGAAACGACTAAAGTACTGATATCAGTTTATAGTAATAGTAAACAAGACAATGTAATTTCATGGTTAATTAATACTTAATCGAGTTGGCACAGTAATTAGACTGAGTACCCTACTTTGTATTTTTTTAAGCCAATCTAAACTATTGGTCAATGTATTTGACAAATAAAATTATAGTAGTCGACTTCGCGTATGCTTGTAAGCACGTATCGATAAATCGACGCCTGAGCGGAAGAACCTCCTATTTCGGCTCGCGCGAAAAAGTTCCTAACTCCCAGCGGCGAAGAAAATCCTATCTCGGCCCGCACGAAGAAGCCCTCATATATTATCCGTATAATATTATTATATAATACTATTATATAATAATAGTAAAATAATATTATATAGATGATATATGAGGATACCTTGCAATATATTTGTAAATAAAAATCTATTTAATAGTTATTTTTAATAAAATATTAGATGTAAGCTTCTTCGCGCGGGTCGAGATAGGATCTTCTTCGTTGCTCCGAGTTAGGAGCTTCTTCGCACGAGCTGAGATAGGATGATCTTCGCTGCGTCGAGTTAAGAGGTTCTTCGCGCGAGCCGAGATAGGAGGTTCTTCACGCGCCGACCGAGATAGGAGGTTCTTTACGCGCAGTCCGAGATAGGAGGTTCTTCCGCTCAGGCGTCGAAATATATTATATCATAAACATATTTATTTCATGATTATTGAACGGTTTTAACAATAGACTAAATTTTTTACTACTTATTTTTCTTTTCAATAAAAATAGTGGCCATCTACTGGGATCACCATCCTGTATATCTAGTAAGAATTTTATTTTCATCTCTAATAGACAATAAATATTGAATAGAAACATTTACCTTGATTCGCTTTCCTTCTTTTATACTCACGATACAAATAAATATTTCTTTTACAGGATTAACAACTACCTAATTACCTACAAAATGTATCCCCCACGTTCTAGATGAATTCATCTAAGACTGTGACATAAGGAGTAATTTTAACCCTTTCCCATTATAGCCATACGGCACATTTGGCTCCTAAAAGATATATATTACATGTATGAGGTTTCTTATGCAATCTCTATAGAACTCCGTGGGATAGTTGCACTGTAATAGGGTAAATCCATAGAATAGATTCTATTCGCGAATGAAAATCGCTATAGCAGTTTTTTCGAGATTTTCTTTTGCGTGAATTATAATGTAAGTACTTTTAAATTAAGCAACTGCTTTTTAAGTCATACCAAAATTAAATATTGTTTAAGAAAGATTTTTCATTGTTTAAACATTATTTTTACGCAATGCCAAAAAT
Organism: Gastracanthus pulcherrimus; assembly: GCA_949152435.1. Taxonomy (NCBI): domain Eukaryota; kingdom Metazoa; phylum Arthropoda; class Insecta; order Hymenoptera; family Pteromalidae; genus Gastracanthus; species Gastracanthus pulcherrimus. The sequence goes on along the minus strand of OX424572.1, from coordinate 23,988,947 downwards.
ATTTTTATTTTCATAAAATAATTGGAATAACGTTATCATAAGAAAAATAGGCATGCTATCTCCGGCTACACCGCGAGGAAAAAACAACCAAAACATATTAACCAAAAGCAAACGCCGAGACTCTCTCGAAAATCAATAATTCCCTCTGTTTCCTATACTCGGCGCCATACAATAAGTTATTATAAGGTGATTCAGGGAAAGCTGCGCGCAGCAACAGTCACGGGACAAAGAATTTTTGTCGGCGGGTTACGTTACGTTGAATCCGCGCGCCGTGCACATTGTTGACTCTCGTTCCATCAGCGAGTTCGTTCGTGTGTACGATTTACGGTCGCACGCTTAAAGATCACGCGTGCAATTGGGTTTTAACATAAATTTTTCTTCGTCAGTGTCTACGATACGGGTAGAGAATAGAAGCCGATTTGCAATTCTGCTAGAATTTTTTCAAAAAGCTTAATTCAAAAAAATTATAGCTTATTTACGTTCCTTTGAATGACGTAGTTACTTCAAAGGTGCCGTGTCTACGGCCTAAGGTTACGAGGATTTTCAAAGCGCTATATCTTCTTTAATTTTGGATATTTTACAAAAATTCAAACAATTCACAAAGAAAGTATGCTATAATCTGTCAAAATATAATATAAAAAAAGATCATGTTAAAACCGAAATTCGGAAGACGCGCCGTGCGCAGAGCACACATTCGAGGGGGATTCTTCAGGAGCGAGGCGGCGCCGCAACCGCGATTGTATTCGCATGTACAAGTCCCGCTGGAGGGCGCTGTTGTTCGGGCTAAAAAGTATAATAACGTCACGTGATACGTGTAAACACGCTTTTCGCAAAACATGTAAATACATTTGCATTGTTTTATTCAACACTTCTATTCAAATTCAAAACAAAAAAAAATATTTATATTAATTATCAATATTTTATGTCAACTTAAAGTAGTGGAGTTATCTTTATGCATTTTTAGTAAAGAATGGATTAATTTCCTTATATTTCATATCTGTTATATGACGCATTTTTTAAACACTCAAACACAAAACGAGGCGATACAAGGCCAAATGTACTATATTTAGGGTACCACCATAAATTTAAATGCTTTGCAAACACTGTATAAAATCGACTTCAGATATTAAATACAATTATTTGCACTTAAATTTGATTTCTATTATAATTGATTATTGAAAATATTAATCTGACACAAATTTCAAAAAGCTGTTATAATCTATTCATAAGTATTAATATTCATTTAATTTGATTAAATTTTGATTTTGACAAATTCAATTGTTTAAATCCACGAAATCAGAGATATTTACAACAAACTCGAATACTTATATATAAGGTGTACTGTTTTATAAATATATTACACTTTTCTGACTTCCCAACATTGTCTGATATTTTCAATGAATAAAAATCGAAATTCGTTTCTCATGATTACCACTGCTAATCATTGACTAGAAAATGAAGACAAACAAGACAAATGCCTTGCAAGGTTACCAAACAAGCACAATACAAATCGAGCCACGTAGTCAGTCGTACTCTATGATTCTCAAGCCCATAACTGCGAAGCACAAGCGCTCGCGTCCGGATCCGGAAAATACTGTACCCTACGCTTGAATCAGCAACTTCCCATGATTTAAGTCCTTTCTATCCTTCCAAAATTGGTTTTAGAAGATTACGAAACTATAATACAATAAGAATAATTTAAGACGTCAATTTTATAGTTTATTTCAATTGTATGGGAGGAAGTTGCGTCGCTACATTTTAACATTTTGTATTCAATAAATCGCTAGAATATGTTCAAGACATAAACTTTTGAATAATCCATTAGTCGATAAAAAAAGTTTCATAGATATTTTTACGAAAAACGTCAAAAAAATGCCTTTTATGGTGTTCTACCTAGGCGTAACCACGTAAGATGTATACCGATGTTGAATATTTCACTTATAAACTGTTCGAAAAATGTTTTGTGTATCGTAGACAAAAGTTATTTGTGCCAGTTGTGCAACTTGTACGTCCTATTTGGTAAAATGCTCTATTCGGTCAAATGTCTTATGTGGTAAAACGACCTGTTTGATCAAAGGTTCTCTTCGGTCAAACATCCTATTCAAATGGATTATTAGTGTTAGAAAAATATTGTATGACAATTCGTAACATCCATTTCCTCCACTCCGTTAAAAAACTTTGTTTTGTTATTCACGAAATCGTCATTTTCTTCAAACGGTTATATCCGTGAAATATAAGAAAAATGTTTGAAAAAAATTGAAATGATTAGGAATATGGATAAGAATATTTTGTAAAATTTTTCAGGCTTTATCTTTTTCTTTTGAAGGGAAAAAATATATTTGTATAAAAAATCGATTTTTATTCAGTAACGAATACTGCAGTAGGGGACGGTGGGGCACGATGGGTTTGGCGGGTGGATTGGGCATTCAAATGTTCACTAAATAAATGAATATTCTAACATGATAGTATTTTTTATATGTTGTAAATAGCTTTTACTTTTTCCCTCTGTAAATCCTAAATGAAAAAAATTAATACAAATCGTATGAGAATTATTAGAAATTGAGGACTTCAAAACGTTGTTTTTTCCATAATTCTAATCTATTTCTCAAGAACAAATAAATCATATGAGCTTCGAAAGGGAATTATTTTTACAGTTTAAATCTTAAATTTTTAATAGCATTTTTGATTGATGATCTCCGATGCTTAGGAAAAAAGTAATATTACATATAAAAATACTCTAAAATGGGGCACGACTGGCACCACTAGCGGGGCACGATTGGCATACGTGAGTCGTCAATTTATATCCGCCGAGTTTAACAGCTGATTTTCTTAACCTTACTTTTGCGCCCTTAACATTTCGGAGTCGGAGTCTTAGATGTTGGTGAAAGAGTCAGTGTTAATGAAATGGTCTGGTTTTTAGTTTTGATCCTCAATCCTATAAAATGCAAATTTAATAGTAACGTCCAATATTTTTTTTTAAATAAATTTTTGATTAATTCACCGTGCCAATCGTGCCCCACGGGTGGGGAAAATGGGCAGTTTTAGCGGTATTGTACTTTGCATTATAAAAAACAATGCAATATATATTTTATAATAAAAAATAATGTATCTAAATCTTGAGATATTCTACTTTAAGAAGCACTTTTAATAATTTGTATTGGTACAAAATAGAAAGTACAGGATTCTTTTGAAGTTAGGGTGCCCGTACTGCCCCACCATCCCCTATATTAGCAGCATTTGATCTGAAACTTTCCAAAATGGTAGCTCGTTACTATATCTTGAAGGAGTTCTTTGCCCAGATCACAACGACCTTTATATTTCGAGATATTTGAGGTTATGTATTTTTACAAAAAATGTTTTGATCGCTTATATCTCGAGAATGACACACGGTCAGTTTTTACCAAAAGGGGCTCAATTTTTTCGTTATCTAATGAAGATTCGAAATTGAAAAGAAATTTCATCGACTCGTTCATTTTTATAACAATTTTTCGATATTTGGATTTTTGAGTTTTAGTATTTCCAGTCTTTTGGTATGTTATAAATATTATGATCAATTTCGTGTGAATGCATTAAACAGAGCATAAAATTACCTATCTTCCAGAACCACAAATTTTATATATGCTCTTTCCCTTTTTTTGTTATACACGAAAAAAGTCATATTTAGTTTAAACGGTTATACCTCGGAAATATATGATGGCAAATCGTTCACAAAATTTTATATGATCAGGAATTCAATGAATCTACGTACTAACAACTGATTACAGTTAATTTAAATATTTCAATAATTTTAATAAATTACGTACAGAGAAAAAACTGCTGTGATAAGGGTTATTACCTATCGTTCTGTAATCTTAGTAATAAATTATCTTTTATCAAACCATCAATGATAAAATGCACACCCTTTTTGATCTATTATTTAAAAGAGATATAGCAATTTAAAATTATTTTATTAGAATAATTTCATATTAGATCAATTAATTTACTTTGACAAAGCTAAGTGCCAATGAATTGGCAGCGGTTTTTAAATAGTTTAAACTAAATGAACTATTTAGTTTTTAAACATTGATTCAGACGAAAGTCATTTTTTTACATAAACAATAAATTTGTATTCTTAATTTAGTTTTAAATTAATTTATTAAGTTAATTAATTAATCGGCCTGGTTATTCGCAAGCCAGGCACATCTGACGACACTCTCACAACTTGCTCAACTCAATCCTTTGCGTACTTGACCGGTGAGTCTATTGCCAGTAAGAATCATAGATACCATTTCTTGAAACCGTGATCCAGCTAGAATTTATTAAGGCTCAGCGATCATAGCTCAAAATATTTACTTGATATTTTAATAATGAATAATTAAGTAAGACCACATGCAGTTAAGGGAAGAAGGTTCTTTCTTCTTTACAAAGAGATGGGTTTATGTGTAGGTAACATATTTTTTTAAGTTTTCAAGTCCGTATAAAATTTTTTATATACATACAGTAAATCTATCAAAAAATGTTTAAACCCGTTTTTCTTAAAACTATATTTTTACAACTTAGTTTGGACGTCTACGCACTAGTTTATATGGATCAGGCTAAAATTTATTTTTGAATTTCTTTTCAATATATTTGGAATAAATGTAGAGAGAGTTTTTTAGGTTTTGAAGCAAATTACCCTTTTAATAAATACTTGATGATTCTTTTATTGATTATTGATTGTTTTAATGAATAAAAATAATTCTAAGGAAATATTGCTCTTTATTTCTCTTAAGCAGGTTAAAGCGCTTATTATTTAACATCAGAAAAAATATTACATAAAAGCTTGTAAAGATTATCTGATATAAATAATATAGTATGTTCAAGAAGGGTACTTAACGAAATGGAGAAAAATTATTTTAACAAAATCGTGACGTCAGAAGCGTAAATATTAAAAATCTAAAAAAATTTCACTTAAATTAAAGAATTCTCTTTATTTGTCAATCATTTTTAATATTTCGGGTCTTATGTTCTTGCTTAAACATTTATTAATAAGTTCACCGTTTAAAAATTATAAAATAATTTAACTTTAATGAGCAGCGGCTAATTGTTTTAGGTAAAGGCACCCAATACCGGGGACAGCGCGGAAAATGGTACCAAAACCTGGACGTTCATAAGTAATGTAATTAGATAATTATAATACTAGGTAAATACTGTAAAAAATAATAAAAGTAAAATTGAGATTGTAATATTTAAATTAAGATAATCTATTAATTTGATAAGTTTAATTAATATAAATGCACGATCTCAAATGCGACTCCGAAACTGCAAATCATGACGCAATATTTCCCGTATTTCTTGTATTAACTAAAATCGCCTATTACGATGAAAAATGTTATTATGCATTTTTATATAATAATAAGATCATTATTGAATCACAATACACTCGTAATTAAATATCTCGATAGATCTGGTATAAAAAATGAATTATTTATTTAAAAATTGCGTGTCCAACTGCACCTCCGTTGTATGTAGTACATGGACAATGCGTCATTAGTGTCCCGATTTGGCTCCTCATCATTGACACGGGGATTATTTAACTTTTTTATCTTAGAAGGTCGAAAATGATTAAAAAGTCAACATGGTAAGCTTTTTATATTTTATTTAACATGTAATATTATTTTGTAGTAAGAAAAAGTAATAAAATATTTATTTATTTCAACAATGATATTCCAGACCTAGTGTAATTTTAAAAATGGCAAAGACACGCTCAAATAATTAGAGGAGCAATAACCGTTCAAAGGCAAACGCTAAGGAGGAAAGTGTACAAGAGAAGGAAAAAAATGTAGTTGGTAACAAAAAGTAGTAGTACATGGACGCGTGTGCGGTGTTTATACTCGTACGACTTTTTAAGTGAAAAATTATTTAAAGGACTGCTCAGTGTTTGAGTATTTTGAGAACAATTAAAAGTTAAACCTAAGTTATCAAGATTTTCGCAGAAAAAACCTCTGACACATCAACAATATGATCTTGCAACAATATAACCTCAAAATTTCAATAATGAGTAAGTAGATATAAGTATAATAGAATAAATTTGAAAGATGGGGAAGAAGAAATATATCAAGAAAAACTGTGTTAAGAAGAAGGAAAAAATACACAATTTTATTCTGCGCTGAAAATGGTTTTCCCGTAACCAAAAGTTAACTATTGGATTGTGTGGAAAATCCAGTATGTGGTCGACGGAGGGGAGAAAGGAGAAAGAAGCACTCCATTTAAAAATCATCGTCCTGGGAAACATTGGTACAATGCTTTTATGAGAAGACATCCCAATCTGAGTAAAAAGAATGCTCAAAATCTAAGTAGTACAAGAGCATCCGTTACTGATGATGACCTTCGGAAGTGTTTTTCTAGAGTGAAGCTTACTCTTGAGAACAAAAATTTATTATCTGTAGCACCTGAGTGTATCTATAATTTGGATGAGAGCTCATTTATGCTTGTTCCAAAAGATAACACTGTTATCACAGAAAAAGGTGCGAAATCACCTTACCAAATTGTTTCAGGCAACGAGAAAGCTTGTCTGATTGCTCTGTTTACAACTGCTGCTTCTGGTGATATGGCTCCTCCAATGATCTTGTTTGATCTGAAAGCCACTCCTAAAAATTCTACCTGAGATCAAATACCAAAAGGCTTGAGTGTTGGGAATACGAAACGGGGCTGGATGACAGCAGACAGCTTCTTGTGCTACATCATGAATGTTTTCCACAAATGGCTAAAAGAAAAAATTACATAAGGTAAAGTACCCAATACCCGAACAAAGCGAAAAATGGGACCAGTACCCGGACATTGATACAAAATTAATATTATTATCAGTAAAAGTATTTTAATTGTAAAAGTAAATATTGATTTGCATTGCTTAGGGTCTTGGTTATACTAATATACCGAAATATAAATAAATTTTAATTTAAATTATATTATAAAACTGCTTTTAAAAATATGATATGAGAACTCCAAGTAAATTCATGTTTTTACTCATTTTTAATCGAAATCGCAGTGATCTCTTTTGGCGTTAAAAAAGTCAATAGTTTATTTTTTTGTGCAGAAAAATTGATTTTACCAATAAATAAGTGAATACTAAACGAAATCCATAGTATTTCCGGTAATTATAATAATTATTTACATAAATATTACATGTCCGGATATACCTGCCAGTTTTCAAATAAGTACGGTATACCCGGACGAGATGGCACGCTTGTCCGAGTTTACATGCCTCTGACTCGTACGGGAAGCAGTACTCGGACGTGCATTCAGAAAGTTGACTTTTTAATCATTTTCGACCTTCTAAGATAAAAAAAGTTAAATACTTACATGTGAATTGAAGCAAAGTGCGGTGTTTTTTATTTTCAAAAAGCTTTCATTATTTTTTTTACAACAGTGCTTTTTGAAAACCTGCAATTCTAACCTCAAAATTTTAATTCTATGGTAAGCTTTTTATATTTTATTTAACATGTAATATTATTTTGTAGTAAGAAACAGTAATAAAATATTTATTTATTTCAACAATGATATTCCAGACATAGTGTAATTTTAAAAATGGCAAAGACACGCTCAAATAATTAGAGGAGCAATAACCGTTCAAAGGCAAACGCTAAGGAGGAAAGTGTATAAGAGAAGGAAAAAAATGTCAACAGTGAGACTAAGGTCAAAGAAAAGGAGACTATTGAAAAAGCAGTGAGCAAGAAAAAAGTTGTGGGAACAGTGAGAAAGAAGAAATTAGTTGGATCAGCAGCGAATAAGAGAAAAGTGAAACGAGTGGAAAAAAAAATTAAGTGCAGATATTATTGCCCAGGCTCTTGACGCAGTGAATAAAGGACAAACCATCAGATAAACTGCGAATGAATATGGTGTTCCAAAGAGTACACTGTACGATAAGATGAAGAATTATTCTCCCATTAGCTGTAATAATGGTCCGCCAACTGTATTAAGTGAGAGTGAAGAGACTGAAATAGTCAAATGGATTTTGTATTGTGCGGAGCATAGTTTTCCTGTGACCAAAAATCAGCTTCTGAATTGCATTAAAAAAATTTTAATGGAAGAAAAAGGGAAACTCCGTTCAAAGATGGTAGGCCAGGTAAACATTGGTATCGTGCATTCATGAAAAGGCATAGCAATTTAAGCTCAAGGATTGCTCAAAACCTTACTTCAACTAGAGCATCAGTAACAGAAGATGACCTTCAAAGATGGTTTGCTCGTGTAAAAGTTTATCTAGAAGAGAAGAACGTACTAGATTTGGATCCAACGAGAGTATTTAATCTAGATGAGACTGCTTTCATGCTGTAAAGGATGCGGCTTATGGTTAATATGCTAATCGCTATAATAAATATTTATGCACACAATTTAGAATAGAGCAAATATAAATTGCCTATAATAATTTTTCCTTTATTGCCCTATAAAATCAAATAAAATATAAATAATTAAACGCTATATACGTATCGCGGCGCAGATCCACAATCTTTAAAAGAAAATCGCAACACAATCTACCCTAAATGTAACAAAAAATATATCGCCGCAATGCACACACATTCACACACACATACCGGTGCTTTCCTCTTCGCTCTTGGACGCGGTGTAGGTTGCGGTCTATGCCGTGGCTGGCCCACAGCGTTGCGTTGGAGTGACGAAAAGTGAATGTTGTAGGCCCTTGACGACGTTGCTTCTATAAAAGCCACAACTTAGATTTCTGGACGTCTCCAGATGAGCTCGAGCGCGGATGCCAGTGGCGAGATTATGCTCCTTATTGATTGTCCCACACAGATGACTTGTATGGCACCGCTGATTACTTGTATAGACAAAATAAAAATGCCAGATTGCCCAAGAATAATTCGGGCACAGAGAGCGAATGGAAAGGAGATGCTCAGCCCTAGGCTGAGCGATAGCCAGTGATCCTTCGACCTTAACTCCTCGACAAATCTCGAATGCTGGCGTCATTTCAGCCTTTGAACATTAAAATTTCTGAGAATGTAGACTATTTGAATCTTGGCTTAAAATGCAAAGACTTTGTGGTAAATAACTATAGTAATAATTTATAAAATTTATATATTACATATACTACTATACTTATAGATTGATAATCATATATATTTTGTACTCTATTTACAGGTAAGAATGCAGAAGATAGCATGCCAGATATCAGATTAAGTGAGACCACATCTGGTAATAAGTTGTATGAGTACTGAAATACTTGCAGACCCGCTCTCTGTGATAAAATATTCTGATGAACAGAATGCAGATTTTCCTAGCATAGACAACATCCATGTTATGCAAACAGATGATTTTGATGACCACCAAGAAATCTGCTTTGAAGACAATAATTCACTTAGCCAACTTATGGAAGAAACCGAAGTAAATTCACCAACTGGAGAAATAGACGTTTACGATGAATCTGGTCAGCGTAGAACAGCATATGTGATAGCTGTGGTTAATTTACAAAAGTTATTTACATACTTATTTACAAACTTATTTACAAACTTATTTACAAATATGTATTGTCAATTAATACATATATTATTATTGTAGAAGAAATAACTCAATCGCCAGAAGATGGAATTACTCACTCGGTAGCAGATGGAATTACTTGCTCGACAGTAGAGTCACTCATTTGACAGTAAATAAAGTCACTCCATCGACAGTAGATAAATCATCAATTAGTGAAGAAAGTAATGTTCCTGTACGGCACAATGATGAAAGTGTTCCTAATACTAGTTTGGAAACGTCATACGTATACGAAGGTTTGTATACATAGCTTTTAAATAAATCCTTTATTTATTTGTAATTAAAACTATAAAAAGTTATTGATATTTTGCAGATGAAGTTCTTGATTTATCAGATTACAGTCGTCATTCAAAAATCGATTTGTCTGATATTAGTATGGATGTCAGTACGAATGCTAGTATAGATGTTAGTATTGATGAAGCAAGTAACAGTTCCATAGATTCTCATAAGCAATCTGATCAACTTCAATCTAAGAATACTTTTGGTAATATAACTGATCATTATCTAAAAAGAAATTGTATAAATATTCTTACTTAAATACTGTTTAATGCATAAATGTGTTTCTTTTCTAGTTGAAAATGACAAGGGCTCTGTATCTCAAAAATTCGTGACGGTATTTTCTTTACCTAATTTTACTGTGAAGAAGAAAAAGAAAACCAAAGTACAAGATGTTCCCCCTGTAGCAGTCATGGAGGACTTGCTTGAAATTTTGCAAAAAAAGAAAGATAAGAAGAAATTAAAAGAAATTCAAATTTTACAAAATAAAGAAGAGAGAAAGAGAACAAAATTAATTAAAGAAAAAGAACAGGAAGTTTTTAAAAGTTTTAAAGAGAATAAAAAGAAATTACAGGGAGAGAAAAGAGCTTTTAATGCAGAGTTAAAAGAACTTAAAAAGACTATTATAAATGAAAAGAGTAAAGAAAATATTACACAATTGCAGGAAAAAGTAAAAGAATTGACTAACAAACTCGAAGAAATAGATAAGCTATTGCTTTCCGAAGAACTTCAAGCAATATCGAAAAAAATGAAAATAATAGAAGAAAAAATGCAAATAAAATTATAATTTATTTAATAATTTATGTCAAATATTATATTAATAAACTGCATGTTATTTATTATTTATTGGCTATTTTATTCGATTAATTTATGATTTATATAATTTGTTTAATTAATTATAAATAAACCGTTTATATGTGTCCGGGTATTGGTCCCGTCTTGTTAAAGTACACCAGTCAACCCGAAATGCCTGTCCGGATACTATAGCCAAATATGCTTTTTAAAAAAACATTATTATGCCAGTTCCGTAAGGTTTATTGAACGTTTCTTATTTTTAAACAGTGTAGAAAAACCTCGTCTTTGTGATAAAAAAAAGTATAATTATAAAAAACGAAGTTTTTCCTTCGAAAACTTCATTTGAAATCATTATACCACAAAAAGTGTCCGGATATTGGGTACTTAACCTTATTTCCTATTATTCTGTATGTGGACGGTCATTCGTCTCACCTCACACTGCCACTACTCAAGTTTTGTCAAGAAAATGGTATTGTATTGATGGTGTTATACCCTAACGCAACACATATGATTCAATGCTTGATATAGCTGTATTCCACCCATTGAAGAAGGCTTACAGAAAAGTAATTCGACAGTAGAAGATAGACAACGATGTTATTGATGTTAAAAAGTCTATGTTTACTCCAGTTTTAAAGATGGACTCTATCAATTTGTAAACGAGTATTCAAAATGGATTTAGAGCATGTGGATTGTATCCATTGAACCCGGATGCTGTTAACTATAAAATCTTAAAAAAGAAAAAAGACAAAAGATTCAAATATTCAAGTTTGTGTTGGAACTGAAACCAGTGATAACAATATGTGATAATATGCGACTATTCAATTTGTTTGAAACAAGTATTATTTCACCCAGTATTTTGGAAAATTTCAGCCAAGATGAATTCAAAGAATCATGGAGTGGCGAGCTGAAATATCAAGAGCTTTTTAAATCTTGGCGGAGGCTGAGAAGGCTTTGTGGTATGTAAATTCACATTCAATTATAATCAATCAATAGTGTTTAAATATTCTATTTATATTTTTTGATATTTTATTTTTTTATCACCAAATAATATTAATTGGAAATGTTGTTTGACAGTTGGAGAGAAGGATGCACGAGATGCCACTTTATGTGAAGGTGCAGAAATTTTAAGTTTCTCGAAAACTAGTCTTTATGGACACCCAGAACCTGATACAACTGACACTCTTCAGACCATCAATGACCATTTCTTTGATCCGAACAGTCATGAATATTTCGATGAATGTATTAATGACTCGAATGCGACTCCAAACATTACAGAGAATAGTACTCGAGCAGTTCATTTATAATGAATGTGGTAACCGTATGACAGCAACAGTTATCACAGTTATACCTGATGACATAGAGCACAGTAACATGTCACCAGTTGAACTAATTTCTATTTCACATGATATGTTTTTAAGTGTATTAAGTTCTGAAGGTAAGTTAATAATATTTACTAAATCAATATGTCTTTATTAGCAGAAGCTATACTACTTTTTTTTTTAGAAAATAGCAATTAATCCATTTTGAATGCAATAAGTAACGATGAGATGATTGTAAATCATCAGGATGTAGCGGTATGTACAGAAAATAATTGTAGTTTTAGTAGCATTCTTGAAGACGCTTGTAATACAGGTGGTAGTTCAGAAGTTTCTAACGATGTTAAAGGTATGTAAGAATTATTATTGCACTGAATTTTTATTGAATTAGTTTTAACATATTTTTTAATAAATAATTGAATGCTTCTAGATGTGATTCATAATTTAACGAAGGGTGGTGCTAGTGAAGCTAAAATTTACTGTTCTAAACATGATAATATGGATGGAGTAAATGATTCAGTACAAGGTATTAGCTATGTAAATATGGATAAAATTGATGATACTTCTGTACAAAGTTCTAACGATGCCAGTATGCATGAAGATCCATTTGCAAGTTCAAATAAAGATTCAACACAATCGTTTAACAATAACAACAACCAAGAATCTATTTTAATGGATAAAGAAAACTCTATAAATATAAATATGAGTGACGATTATGAAAAAAATAATAATACATGCAAGTCTATCAATAGTTAATATATAATATTTATTTTAAAAAACTTTTTTGTAACAATGGATTTGCTTATTGAGTTGAAAATTTATTTTTTATTATAGGTGAAAAAAGCAGAAGTGCCTTAGACATTTTGCAAAAAAGGGCTTTTCCTGTGCCAAATTTGAATTTGAAGAAAATGAAAAAGACTAAGTCTCAAGAAGTTCCGTCAGTTGCCGTAGTCGACGAGTTACTTCAGGTACTTCAAAAGAAAGAAAATGAAAAGAAATTAAAAAAGCAGCAAGTTTTACAAAACAGACAAGCAAGAGAAAGAGCGAAAGTTACGAAAGAAAAAGAGCAAGATGTTAAAAAAAGACTGCTAGAAAATAAGAAAAAATTGCAACAACAGAAAAAAGAAATTAAATTACGAGATACAACGACTTAAAAAAATGATAATAAAGAGAATATAATAAAGAGAATAGAAATACATTAAAAGAACAATACCAGCAGTTAGCTGCTCAATTAGACGAAATTAAGCAATCAGTAATTGATCAAGAATACAAGCTTTGCAAACAAAGTTAAAAATCAAACAAGAAAAAATGTCGAATAACAAAAAAAATTATTTATAATAATTTTATAATAATAAGTACTTGATAACATTTAAAATTTTGTAAATTTTATTTATTTCATTCTTGTTGAAAAAATTAATTTATTAATAAATATATGAAAACATTATAAGTGGCTAAATATATAATATATGGTTGTCCCACTATTGGTGCCAATCTATGTTTAACTACTGGATCTACCTTTAAAGGCTGTCCCACTATTGGTGCCAAACTGTGTCCAACTACTGGATCTACCCGTAAAGGCTGTCCCACTAATGGGGTATAAGCGTCTATTGATTAAAACGTGGTATTTTGTCATTTAAAAGGACTATAATAATATTTTTTTAGTTAATCGACTTAAAAGAGTCCAAATGTATCGTTGAAACGAAAATATTTTCAATTTTATTAAATTTTGTTTTATAAATGACAGTATTATATGATATGTTCACAAATGTGTCCAGGTATTGGATACTTTACCTTATAAGTTTTAATATAAAAAGCGTTTTTGTATATAAACAATAAATCGTTGCTCTTTAAAGTTTAATTATTTTATAACTCTTGAACGGTGAACTTGTAGATAAATGATTAAAGAGGAACATAAGCCCCGAAATATTAAAAATGATTAACAAATAAAGACAATTCTTTAATTTAAGTGGCATTTTTTTAATTGATAATATTTACGCTTCTGACGTCACGATATTGTTAATAGTATATTATGCACCTAGAGAATAAAGTGAGCCGGTATATGCCTGCATATGGTTCGTCCCCGAGCTGAGCGAGGGCGTTATACACGCTGTCAAACGCTGGTTCACTTTATTCACACGTGCAATATACGATTTTTTATCACATCTACCAAAATGTTCGTACTCGTTTACCGCCGAAGAGGGAAAATAGTGCTATATATTAACTTTCTAACCTCACTCTAGTCCCCGCCGCCACGTGCTGTTTGTGCCCGAGCCGAAGGCAAGGGCACATACGCGTAGCGGCGGGGACTAGACAGGGGGTAGGGAATTAATGTAGCCCGTTTTTCCCGGCTCGGCGGAGTAAAAGTATGCACTTTATGGCGGGGTGTGTTAAAAAATAATTTTTCTCCATTTCGTTAAGCGTCCTTCTTTAACATACTATATTATTTATGCTATATAATCTTTACAAGCTTTTATATAATTATTTTCTGATGGTAAATTGTTTGATATATACATATATATATATAAAGCCCCTGTTCCTTGTCTATGCTTTTCCCAGTCTCTCTTTCTATCCCCCTACTAAGCCCTCTATCTATATTTATAGCGCTAGCGCGCGCCACTACTGTGCAGCCATTTCGTCTTATACGTTTCTTTATATTCAAACATCTCGTGTCAAAAGCCCGTCCCTCAATCTAACAGGTTATAGGCCTAGTCGCATAATGCTTTTACGCTTCCACTATGCGTATACGAAATGACGCAAATTCTCACGAGTGATATTTAGTGCCTCAAAAAATAAAGATTTGTTCACCATATCCGAAAGTACCACATTTTCTTCCGGCTCCGAAACTGAAATGTGTCATTTTCGGCCCGGGTATGGTGAAAAATAGTAACACACCACGGGAAGAAAAATGGCTAACCCATAGCACGTGTTTACCACCCTCGCCTTCGGATCGAGTGACAATTTACACGTACTATGGACTAGCCAATACTTTTCCTTCCTAGATGCGTAATATATTATTCTCTTCGCGGTGTGACATGAGTGAACCTGCAAGAAAAGGCGATCATCATATCCGTGAGTGAAAAGTCAGGCGAGCTTTTTCTCAATGTCGGCAAACTAAAGCGGATTATCTTCTCCGCGAGTAAGTGCAAGAAACGGCGATCGTTTCCTCTTGTATGAACCGGAGAAAGAGAAGGCCGCAGTCTTTTTGCCTTCTAAACGTACGGCGAGAAGCTCGTGGCGGGAGATGAGAAGACGAAGCCTTGGACGCCACGGAGGTGACGGGTATGTATTTATTGGTGTGTAATGGAACAATAAGTGATTCGTTATTTTAGTGAAAATAAAACGCGAGTTGGTGAATGTTGTAAAATTCCCGAGAAAATTGAAAATGGCGGAGTGCGATAAAACGTCTAAATAATGCTAAGCTTTGTACGAAAATCGAGGTGCGAATAAAAACGTAAATTAAAAATGACGAAATAAAATAAGCGAAAATGCGATTCAAAGAAATAAAAAGAATAAAAATGAAAGGTGCGCATCAAAATATAATTTTCGTTGTAAAAATAAAAATGGCACGATGTCGGTAAACAAGGCACGACATTGTCTAACAGGTCAAGACGTGTTGGCCGCGAGAAACCTGGTCGCGAAATTCTTAGAAACAGAAGCGAGAGAAACATGAGCGAGCCGGCGCGCGAAGGGGACGAAGGGGAAGGTTTGTTTTAGTCACGAGGGGGACGAAGGGGAAGGTTTGTTTTAGTCACGCAGACTCGAAGCCACAAGCGAACGGAGATAATATAAGATAAAATAAGATAAATATTTATTTTTGTGCTCGTCAAAAAACAAAGAAAATATACAATTGGGCATATATTTCATAGAATACATTATATTATCATAGTCGTCATATCACAGTAGTCCATCATCAGATTCTGTCATAATCATTATTGCACAATTTCTCATTTGCTTCTTATCACTATCATGTCATAATATAATTACATAACATAACAAATTACAAACATTGGTCTCGCATTTACCTCGCATCACTGTGCTCAAAAATATGTCTACTTATTGCAATCTTAAATCTCGAGAGTGAGGGCAGGTACCTTATACTATGGGGTATTGAATTCCAAAGTCGCACGCCTTGGGCGCTAAAAGACTTTAGGCCAACAATAGTACGATACCCTGAAATTTCAAGTTCTCTAGAATTCCTACCAGAGGTTCTGGACTGATATTTTTTTAAAAGTGCCACAAGATACGGCGGTTGCCCCATGCCAACAGCCTTATACAGCTGGATAGCCATAAAATACTCCCTTCTTGCTTCTACGCTTAACCATCCCAGTTTCCTCCTATAGGGAGTAGCATGCTTGTCCTTTCTAGCACATCATATATATCTCACACAGAAGTTGTGTAATTTCTAAAGTTTAGTTTGAAATTCGCCAGACACGTTAAGGTACACAAGGGATCAATAATCTAAGTGAGAAATGAGCTGTTACTCGTTTCCTCATCAAGAAGCGATACGTTGACTATTTTTGTATTAGAGGCAGTTATCTTACCTTTCGCTCGCATAATATTTGTAACTAGATCGCGACTAGAGAGCTGGACAACCCATGGAGTTCGGCGACTTATAGCTACTTCGCCTCGAGCGGCCAACGGTGATAGTCTCTCGGTTTGAAGCAAGCGTATTGACAATATGTCATCCCTCGTAATGGATGAAAGTACCATGGAGAAGATCGCATGAACAACGTCCTCACGCTGCTTTTTTGCCCCTTCATAAATGTTGGAAATTATGATTTTATCCGATCCCTCAACACTTTCCTTTCCGTCCAGAGGAGATCAATAGTTGGTCCGACATGGAAGACGGTAACTATTGGGACAAGAAATTCGAGGTTGCATGCGTCGCCGGTGGCTTTGTACGCAAAAATAGTGAGGTAATTGTTCTGCCCGCAGTTAATCATCTGATAGAACATCTGTGACGTCGCCACAATTTATATTACAGTGGTCGTTATTGTTATTGTCTTAGTGAGAGTAGATAGAGAGAGAAATACATATAGCGCATTGTCGAATTCTTTCTATATGTTCCTGCGCGCGTTCTCTCTCTCTTTCTTTCTCTTGCGTGCTTGCTATTGCAACAATATTCTATCCATAGAGGCGTGTGTTCTACGAACTTATTTTAGATGGAGTGTAATATTTTGTTTTATAATATGTCCAAGTGCACATGACTGTGTATATATGTGTGCATGTAATAATGAGAGAAGATTTGATGCGTGTGATGAGAAGCACGAGACAGCGGCGAGTGCGCCGAGTGCCGTGACTATGGCGAGAGACATCAATATGATAGAGCAATGAAATCAGGTACAATAATACCATTCATTACTGATGCAATGAGGTTGAATAACAACCCTGAATTATCTATATTGTAAAATTCCAAAGAGTCAACCAGGATGTGTGTGCTTGTTGTTCGGTATTATATGAACTGGATGACTCGCACATTGCATCATAATAGTACATTATGTAACAAGGTAATAAAATAAAATATTTCTCCGAGGGTGGGTTTTTTCCTCACTTTGTAGATTTTCGGGAATCATATGCTACTTTTGTCCCACTTTTGAGGTCAATAAAGTGGCCATTACGGTTGAGTCGGGAATAAAATTATTATTTACATAGTAAATAAAAATAAACCTTTTCTCGAAAATGAGAATTAACAGATGTTTATCTTCAACTAAAATAAACATACAATTTTGGTTTTGGTGAGATTATATGAGCAGGAGAATAACTTAATAACAGTAGTAAATAATTTTGACTCTGTTTCTGCTTGCACAATGAAGCCGTTCGGCGTGACACTGTCACATATTGACACACCAGTGCAAAACGCAAATAAGATTATGTCAAAGGTGTGTACCGATTTAGATGAGTAAAGTCGAGAACATAAAGAGCATATGAAAGCAACAGAGAAGCTTATATATAGCACTCCTGACTCTTTATCGTAATCATTAAACTAAATGATTAGAAATGTAAACTCGATTATGGAGATGGTGATCGATTAATTTGATTTAGTCGATACGAACGGTGAAAAGGCATAAATCTTAAATTAATTTATTCTATGGAGAGGTAGTATTAACTGGGATATTTAATTTGAGAGATGAGATTCCAAACATAAATAAAAAGCAATTAAATAATTTGAGGCGACAGCAAATGTCACATGCGGTGCAATTTTTATGTGAATTTTGAAAGCTTACCATTTTATAACAAAATAGTATATTTTACCAGAATAAGTTCATTTCTTTATAATTCTTTATTTTCTACACGATGAAAAGCATAAAACACCAAGAAAATCAAGCTTTCATACAAAAAAGGTTAGTTACGGCGTTTTCGTTATGGCATTAGAGCGAAACCATAAGCAAGAAGGCCGTAATATACAATAAAAATGAGTATTTTTATTAATATTAATAGCCAATAATTTTATTAAGGTTTTAACCAAACTTTATTTTATTAAATCACTATTATTCTAATAGAAAATAAATTAAAAAGTTGATACAAAGTCCTTACTTTTTCATAAACAAAATGCTGTAAACTTCATTTGTTTATAACCAAAAAACCATAATTGCACAAAAGTTACGTCTTTCTGCTTATGAAAGTACCTATACGGCGTTTTTGCTTAATTAATGCTAAATATAATAAAAAATGTAACTTTAAATATCACGTTTTTACACAAAAATTTTTTTCTCTTTTATTATTAAAGATGCAATAAAAAGCAATCGTAATAACCCAATACCTCATTTTTTAATCTTTTTTAGTTATGGAGGTTTTTGATTAAGGCGTCAAGATCGCGCATGTCTGTTGCATGTATACTGCGCATCACAAACCCACTATATTGGACTTGGCACCCGTGCGAATCTGGGCGAAGCTTTACACCGGCATTCTAATTACCGGATTACTTTTTACATACGTCACAAGGTTAATCATACAAATATTAAATCACGAATTCACTTACTGTACCCGCATTCGCCCAGGCTTACAACTGTGACATAGAGAAAACTCAACGAGAAAACTCAACGAGAAAACTTACGCCGGGAACAGTTGCTATATTTACAAAACAAAGATGTTGGCATTACACGTCGCTGTCCTGATGAAAATGTAATCCTTTGCGATCTACTGTAATTTATTTTCTTCCATTTTAGTTAACGTTCACATTTCATAATGTACATATAAATGCAGTAATATTGCTACTGGGCAAACCATCATTATAAATTTATAGCAATATGCTTAGCACCAAGTTCACTCGACAAAACTCATAAAATCATCAAAAATGTGGAAAATGCTGTTGTTTAAAAAATTTATATTAATTATGCCAAGTTTTGTACCATATTTTAACAAAATTTTGATTAAATATTATTACCAAAAATAAACTTTTGGGAGCTGTAATCTTGAAAAATATCGGGGCGGTAACTCATTAACGGTGTCTAAACAGATAAGATAAGGGGATACAAAATTTCTTTTTTTTAAATCTTTCCTAGAACACCTTAAAAACTTAAACCCAAAAATCGAAAAACCACTAAGAGACAAAACTAATTCGAATAACTGAAGAAAATTATTATTGTAAACCCTTAGTGTAAAAAAAAACAAACAAAATGAGCCCATGAAATTTAAATTTTACCGTGAACTACTCGAGATATCGATGCCCACACACATACACGCACGTAGACATGCGCGCGCGTACACACACGCACATACACACACACACACACACTCACACACACATACACGTACGCACGCAACCACGCACGGACGGACGCAAGTACGCACGCACACACGCAAGCACACACACACACACTCATGTATTCATACGGACTTTAAAATAAAAAAATAGTGTTTTTGATTACGTAAATCTCAAAACATGTTTTGTAACATGTTCTGGATTTCGAGGTTAAGTTAATTTAACTTCCAGAAAACAAAGTAGCATCGACTGTAAAAAAAGGAGCAACTCAGGAGCAAATTTTGCAATAGAACAAAAATTTTTTCTTTTTTTTTGAAACACTAATTTTTGTAGAAAATTATCTCCTGAACATCTTTTATAGAGGAACTTTTTCGATACAATCAATATTCAAACCTCTGACTCCCCGACTATTTAGTTAATTTTACAATTCAGTGTATTGAATAACGTTTTCTAATATTGAGTTTTTATCGAGTGTTGTATTTTATATGTACGAATACAATTACACATCCAATCTTTCCTTTCTACTTTTTCAATCTTTTCGTTCGCCACTCTGTGTGTATATAAGGAGTCGAAACCTTTGCATCAAACCCTTGATAATTCTGGGAATGGTCAACGAATGTCAAAGTATGTACTGACGCAAAAGGTTGTCGATCTCTTTATTGAATAATGGCAAGGTTTATTAAAATAACCATCAATTTTTCTATTACAGAAATGTTATACCGTATTTTTAAATGAATTTTTTTTTTAACTTGTTCAAGAAAAAGATCCTTTTTTAGGCATAAAAAGCGGATGAAAAATTGCTCATTTCTTCCAACCCTTGGTTAATGATTTTAGCACTCGTCTTTGCAAAATCATCCTGCCCTTGAAATAGCCCATCACGGCAATAAGAAGAAATACGGAGGAATAAGAATATTATTTCCTTTTATTCCTTATTTCTCTCTCATATTTTTCTTAGCATGCAAGTGGCCGTACTGTTGTTGGTTGCGGGCGTTCCAGTATTCTCGAGTTTTGTCCATCACTTTGACCGTCGATTCTTGCTTCAAATCTTAGACAAAAAGAATCGACCTTCAAAAGAATCGATTCTTCAGACAAAGAATCGAGTACTTTTGAAAGAACCGAGTACTTTTGAAAGAACCGAGTACTTTTGAAAGAACCGAGTACTTTTGAAAGAACCGAGTACTTTTGAAAGAACCGAGTACTTTTGAAAGAACCGAGTACTTTTGAAAGAACCGAGTACTTTTGAAAGAACCGAGTACTTTTGAAAGAACCGAGTACTTTTGAAAGAACCGAGTACTTTTGAAAGAACCGAGTACTTTTGAAAGAACCGAGTACTTTTGAAAGAACCGAGTACTTTTGAAAGAACCGAGTACTTTTGAAAGAACCGAGTACTTTTGAAAGAACCGAGTACTTTTGAAAGAACCGAGTACTTTTGAAAGAACCGAGTACTTTTGAAAGAACCGAGTACTTTTGAAAGAACCGAGTACTTTTGAAAGAACCGAGTACTTTTGAAAGAACCGAGTACTTTTGAAAGAACCGAGTACTTTTGAAAGAACCGAGTACTTTTGAAAGAACCGAGTACTTTTGAAAGAACCGAGTACTTTTGAAAGAACCGAGTACTTTTGAAAGAACCGAGTACTTTTGAAAGAACCGAGTACTTTTGAAAGAACCGAGTACTTTTGAAAGAACCGAGTACTTTTGAAAGAACCGAGTACTTTTGAAAGAACCGAGTACTTTTGAAAGAACCGAGTACTTTTGAAAGAACCGAGTACTTTTGAAAGAACCGAGTACTTTTGAAAGAACCGAGTACTTTTGAAAGAACCGAGTA
Source organism: Gastracanthus pulcherrimus (assembly GCA_949152435.1). Classification (NCBI taxonomy): domain Eukaryota; kingdom Metazoa; phylum Arthropoda; class Insecta; order Hymenoptera; family Pteromalidae; genus Gastracanthus; species Gastracanthus pulcherrimus. The sequence goes on along the minus strand of OX424572.1, from coordinate 23,967,529 downwards.
CTTTTGAAAGAACCGAGTACTTTTGAAAGAACCGAGTACTTTTGAAAGAACCGAGTACTTTTGAAAGAACCGAGTACTTTTGAAAGAACCGAGTACTTTTGAAAGAACCGAGTACTTTTGAAAGAACCGAGTACTTTTGAAAGAACCGAGTACTTTTGAAAGAACCGAGTACTTTTGAAAGAACCGAGTACTTTTGAAAGAACCGAGTACTTTTGAAAGAACCGAGTACTTTTGAAAGAACCGAGTACTTTTGAAAGAACCGAGTACTTTTGAAAGAACCGAGTACTTTTGAAAGAACCGAGTACTTTTGAAAGAACCGAGTACTTTTGAAAGAACCGAGTACTTTTGAAAGAACCGAGTACTTTTGAAAGAACCGAGTACTTTTGAAAGAACCGAGTACTTTTGAAAGAACCGAGTACTTTTGAAAGAACCGAGTACTTTTGAAAGAACCGAGTACTTTTGAAAGAACCGAGTACTTTTGAAAGAACCGAGTACTTTTGAAAGAACCGAGTACTTTTGAAAGAACCGAGTACTTTTGAAAGAACCGAGTACTTTTGAAAGAACCGAGTACTTTTGATAGAATCAATGTGGCGCTGCAATGTGGTTCCTTCGATGGTACAAAAAAACCATTATCGTCTTTTGGAGTGGAGAGACGCCGTGAAAAAGGGGGAAGGTCACGCTATTACACGGTGACAGGGGGCACCTCGATTCAGCGGGCTTCGCGGCACTGCGAAACATAGGGAATACATTCATCCTTGTAGTGATTTTAGCCGGTGGTTGGCCCTACGGAAAGGAAAATGTCTCAACGAGCTTCGGGGGCGGCTATTGGGTTAGTTTGGTTATTTTGTATGGGTACTTACTGTAAATACTAGAGCTAGCTCTATAGAATTTTTTTTTTAATTGGTGGTTATACATATTATCTAAGAAGAAAGATTTTTGTAAATATTCATAAATTTTTAGACATTATACCCATAGTTATGTAGGAAAAACTAGCAATTGAAAAAAATTATGTAACTAACACCTGCACCACATAGAATTGTGAACTCCAAATTTTTAAAAACACAATTATAAAGAAAAATAAAATTACATTGAATTCTTATTGTAAAATTAATCTAAATAAAGACACATCTTTAACTCTATTCATGGGCAAAACTTTCGTAGAGGTTGGCAAGATGAAATCATATAGGACCGGCCGATTAGGCACTCGATACCCATGTACTCACTCGAGTATATTGCCTAGTAACGCGTAAGAGACGACTATAGGACATATTCTAAGAGTGGAGAAATAAATCACGGAGTCAATTAAACTTATTATTTAATTATTTTGCTTTTTCCCCTTCTCCTTTTACATACATCTATCTGTTATACATCATCTATAGGTTGACCATCATGAGATTGTCTCATCGGCGACATCGTCGATGGTTTGCTCCTCTGGATCAGCTCTAGGCTCGTAGAGAGCTAGGACGAGGGGCTAGTTCTGTGTCCTCCCTCTCCCACCGTAGAAGCAACACCGTGGGAAGACGATCCAACCAGTCTACACATCGAGTATCTACAGAGTGCTCGGCCAATCCCTTCTCACTGGACGACAAAGCAGTCTACATGCCGGCCTTCCTGTAGAGCGCTCACTTCTCTCCACAGTAACGCCGACCATGGGGCCAACCTCCGGAGGACGACGAGCGCCGCCAACGCTCTAGCCTCTCTGCGGGCCTTCTGGCACCGCCATACCAAGAGCGCCGCCAACGCTCTAGCCTCTCTGCGGGACTTCTGGCACCGCCATACCAAGAGCGCCGCCAACGCTCTAGCCTCTCTGTGGACTTCACGGAGAGAAAAACTCAGCTACATCTACCGGAGACCCCGGCACTTACAGCATTGGAAGCAGTGGAATGACATGATCACCAAGCAGTGTCGGCTGTGGAACAAAGCAGTTATAGCTTTGCGATTCAGAAACGGGTTACTGTTGGGAAGCGAGTCAAGCTAAAACTGCTTTGTTCTACTGCAGCAGCGCTGGCGGTGTGATCCTACCGCTGATTTGACTTACCACAACAACGCTAATACGGCGGAGTTTTTCTCTCCGTGTTCTGGCACCACCATACCAAGAACACCGCCAACGCTCTAGCCTTTCTGCGGGCCTTCCGGCACCGCCATTTATCGGTAAGCGGCGAACAAACTAACCCCGCTCTTAGTTTCATCGAGCGCTTGCCCGTCGGGGGATAACCAATATGAACCAGAAATTACCGAACGGACTCTTCATATACCTCGATGACATCCTCCTTTTGGCTGAGGATCTAAGGAAGCACTCCAGCCACCCACATAGCCAAAGGCGCTCACCTTCCTAACACCCACCATCAGACGCACATAAACTTGCTGACCATTAGAAAGTAATAAATGAAGAAAACCGTACTATTGTAAAAATAAGAAATAATTTTATAAATAATATACTTAATCAATTCAATTTAAAATGCATTTGAAGGAGTATAAAAGTACCCATCTTTTCTAACCCTAAATTTCGTATAAGTTATTTGCCTTGTTTTGGTATAACGAAAACCTCATTTTTTGTTTACACTATGATGTGACGTCTCCGTGAGGCGGAGCGCGTCAGTATTTTTAATTTATATTTTGCGCCTACACTTCCGTGTAATAGCGCGGGATGCTAATTGTTAATGTTCTATTATAACCCTAGGGGAAATGTTGTTTTAAGGAAGTAAAACTAATTCCTGTACCGTTTAACGGAACTAGGTAAATAGTTGCGGGAGAGAGAGGAAAGGAACACGCACAAGTACTGCTGTCGGAACGTTGTGCGCGCGGAGGAAAATTTCTAAGATATATATATATATATAAGGGTAAAGAACTACAAAAAAATAAAATAGTTAAGTATATTTATGAATTTTGACTTATTTTTATTTTATGACAATTTCACAGGTCTCTCTCTTTCTCTCTCTCTCTCTCTCTCTCTCTCTCTCTCTCTCTCTCTCTCTCTCTCTCTCTCTCTCTCTCTCTCTCTCTCTCTCTCTCTCTCTCTCTCTCTCTCTCTCTCTCTCTCTCTCTCTGTGAACTTCAGTACTGCGTTTATGCGTAGCTGGCGGATGGTATCGTCTTCTGGGGTAGGCTTGGCTTCGGAGTCGGTGTAGTTGAAGAGATGGTTGCTGTTGCTGTTGGCTACTGAATTCGGACTGACTGCTGGAGAAGAAGCTTCGGATTTGTGCTGCAGTCGAGATGCACTAGGATGCACCTCGACTGAGACTGACTGTTGAGTTCACTGAGTCGGATGATGCTGCAGTCGAGATGCTCTAGGCTGCACCTCGACTGAGACTGATTGCTGAGGACACGTGTGGTGGCATGAGCCCTCTGAATATCCTCTCCTTTACCCTCTACATCTCTTCTTCATTGGATGGATCGATATAGATCCGCCTTATTGAGATATGTGAAGACTTATTTCAACCACTTTTTTCATTTTCTATACATTTTGTAACAAACTTTTAATTTTGAAACAGCTGTAATTTTTAAGTCAATTATACACACTCAATTTGTATACAACAGATAATGATTGAATAATCAGTTAATATCTACTAAGGGAGAGTTTATCTAATGTGTATACGGTAATTTTGAACACTCCAATTAATGACGTTAGCGAAAATGTTCATGCGATCCAATGAAATTGCAATATTTCAAGAAAATTCAAATCGTTCGAATCAGATATTTTATACGTCGCGTGTGCATACAATGTAAAAAACATTATTTCTGTTTTCTTAAAGCAATTATAAAGTATAAAATTCAATTTAGTTTTATTTTTATTTAATTGGTCGCTTATTCAGAAATAAAAATGAATGAATAAACACTAATAAATGTAAATATTTGGAAAAAGTGAATTGAAGATTTTTTGTAATTATTATGTTTATTTTTAAATATTATCTTTTAATTATATTATAATTATAATCTTGATACTTGTATCATTATATTTTAAGAAGTTTAAAGACAATTTAATTGTATTTCTCCATTAATCAACGTTTTGTGCTACAGCTTAATTATTAGTTATTTTCGTTTTTTAATGATTATATAATATAAACGTTATTTTTAACATTGAATAAGTGTTTCATATTTTCTCGTTCAAATCGTGATAACTTTTTCAATTATTAATTTTTATGTAAAACTTTTACCTAATAATCTTTAATATGTTCTTTGAGGTCTGAAACGCTCAAAAACTTGAAAAAATATTTTAGATTATACAATCGATAATTTTATAAAACTATTTTTTTAAATTCGGAATTGATTTTTACAATCGCAAAAAATTATACATTTTCTTCCTGCCAAAAATGTTCTTTGGACATAAAGTGAAGTTTTCAATAGTTATTTTCCGATTCTCCCGTTGATTAAGCTTATGATCAATGATGATGTACATACATATACATTTATAAGAACTGCCAAAGAAGATCGAAACGTATAAAGATCTTTTTCAATCCTGTTTCAAAGTGGGATTGGCGATGAAGCTTTTGACGGAACAACTTGAAATCATGTATAGTGTTTTCTCATTGTATAGGCAAGAAAAATATGTAAGCTTCTTAAAAATTACAAAAGTTTTCAAGGTCAAACCTACAATTATTAAAAAAATGATATACGATATATATGATAACTAGCCTTACCCGTCGCGGCTTCGCTCGCGAAAATTACTGACAGTAAATTATTGCTATTCTCCAAATAATTCGAAATGCAGGATTTTATTGCAACAGAAATGTCATAATAGCTGCGAAATTTTTGTACTTCAGAATCGAAATTTATGACCTCAAAAACCCCTGTATACTCATATCTGGTTTATTTGTTTTTGATTTATAAGATAAATAGTTCAAAATACACTATTTTGACCAAACAGAACCGCCATATTGAGTACGACATTCTTTTTTTAACCCCCACAAATTTAAATCTTTACTTTGTTGGGACATCTACAACCTCTCAAATTGAAGCTAAATAGTATAGCTATTATTTAGAAAATGTTATGAATTTGCAAAAAATATTGTTGCAGACTTACATTCGATCTAGTCCATATACACGTAAATAAACTTCTGCGCAGGAGGGTTAATGTAGTGTTCAGATTCGTAATTTGCAACCATTTTGTCTTTTTTTAAATTCTGACTTCAAATTCGGTATCTGCAACCTCAAAAACTCTCCGATCCATACTTTTGGTTTCATTGCTTTGATTTGTAAGAGAAATAGGTCGAAATACACTATTTTGCCTCGAAAAAACCGCCATATTGACTGCGCCATTTTCTTTTTTGCAATTCTGATTTCAAATTTGGAATCTACGACATTAAAAAGCCCTATATCAACATTTTTTGTTTATTTTCTTTGATTTGCAAGAGAAATAGTTCGAAATACACTTTTTTGCCGCAAGAGAACGGCCATATTGGCTGCGGCATCATGTTTTTTTTTTGTAATTGAAACTTCGAATTCAGAATCTGCGATCTCAAAAACCCCTATATACATATTTCTGGATAATTTACATTTGATTTGCAAGAGACACCTAGAGTCAGAAGTGAACTTATGTTCGGGCTCCAACGGATATAGTACTTTCCGATACGAGTGCGATAAAAATAATTCTTGTACGAGTGTGAGTTTCAATCACACTCGAGTGAGAATCATTTTTATAATGTATATCGAACATTATGCGTCGATAACGGATGGATTCTTAGTTTGGGATCGTTTTAAGCATAACTTAACAGAAAAAAATATTCCTCCGTATCAACAAAGGTCCGTCGGCGTTAAAGGGTTAATGATCGAACGTTATTTTAGCGTGCAGCTCGTTTTAGCGAATGTTGTTTTAACGAGAGTCCAGTGTACCATATTCCAACTCAAAACTTCATTTTATTATTTGTGGGTTGCCACAACTTTTTAATTTTAAAATTTCAATCCTTCCAGTTTTTCATAGAGCAGGTCAAGTACAGCACTTTTTTTAGTAAATACTTTATAAATACTTTATAAAATATATTATAAATGATTGGCAGTGATATTTAATCAATTTCAGCAATAATAGAACTATGAAGAAAACTTTTCGCATTGCTCCGTATTTTTGCTTTATTTACAAACCATTCGCTGTGATAGATGAAAGCAGAATTACGCTCTTTGAATGAGAATGAAAATTTCATACCTTTCTTAACACATATAAAACTTATAAAAACATGTAAGTTTGAATACTAAAATTTTAATCGGTCGCCATTCTGTTTAATTTTGAATAAATAAAATCTATTCCGCATTAAAGTCTTTTTTCAAAACGTGAAATTGGGTGCAGTTTTTGGACACCAAATAATTGTTAAAATGAAAAAACGATTTTTTGTACAGTATTTTCTTCAAATTGAAAAATTGTCAAAGACAAAACGTCAATTTATTTTTGTTTATGAAAGTTAATCCAAATTGTTGTTTGGGCTAAAGTTTTCTGTAACAGTGAAATTTTTCTTAAAGAGCCAGTAATACAATTCATCTTTTCCACCCTAGCACTTAAATAGAGTCTCCTATTTAATAATGCAAATGATACAGAAGGGAGATGCAGAATATTTTTTAAAACGATTAAAACCAACTCAGTTAATATGGCTTATAATCTTTTATTTATCATAATTAATGTTAAAATTATATAAAAGATATCAGAACTTAAGTAATTTCTAAGCACAATTGCTTATATTTACTCGATCAATATTTTTCGCTTTCAATTTTTAACATATTACGGTCTTTGATTTTACACCATACACCTTACATTCGCCGAAAAGGACTCCAAGGTTCAGCTGAATGTTGCCGATAACGTTACTGCAGTCTTGTCCACCAACTAAAACATTAAGGTTGAGAGCTTGTCCCAGGGCACTTGTGCATACGATGCAGGTAATCTTGTAGTTAGGATAAGTTTTGTTTATGCCAACTACTCCGCCTAGTAATGTGACCTGAAACACAAAAAATAATGTTATTTAGCCGGTAAGTTGTTGCTACACTATGTATATAATATCCGTCGAAGCTTTTTGATCGAACTATTATAGCATGAAAGCATAGTATATTTTATCGAACGGATAATGTGCCCTTTTTTAATTTAAAGCAATGCTTAGAAATCTGTAAATTTGATACAATAACAGCAGTAACAAAAATAATGTTTAATTTTCATCTGGTGGTAAAATTTCGTGGCTGTTTAATCGTGCTTCGAAAATTCGATTTTGTTTTATTAGTAAAATATTTACGAAGTTATAGCACATAGACTACGGCGTGCTGTTAATGCACACTATGATCCGTGCGGCAGCTGCGTCGGTCTTACCTCTCTATTATTAGCTGATTGGTGTAAGTTGTAAGTATACATTTTCTACAAAAAATCTGTTACTTAAACTTTATACGCGTTTTTCTCGAAACAACATTTTTGCGATTGGCCATGTCGATTGAGAAAATTCTATCCGACCGATTGCGCTCATATTTTCACACCTCATTCTACACACCAATGGGTAGCAGAATTACTTATTTATAATAATAATTTCTTATTTTTTTTCCCGACTTTCAACGAAAAAAAAAGATTATTGAACTTCTTTTTTTAGAAATCCGCAGATTTGTTGTTTATTAATAAAATTGTTTAAATCTTCTACGGGACAGAGCGACAAGCCAGCAGAACAATAATCAGTTGGATTTTTTGTTTCAGATGACTAAAAGTGCCGTAATCACCATGGCCAACCACCTACCTCTTTCTTGAGACGTCCACTTTCGCCGCAATAAACATTAACTAAATATTTTAAAATTAAATAAAAAATTTTCTTTTTAACATTTTAAGATGTCAACAATAACATGTAAAACAACTAAAATGATTGTATTTTATTTTGTTGGAAAAAAAATTCATGAAATTAGCTTCTAAAATAGGGGGGCACATAAGACTACACCCTTAAGAGTAGTATCTCACTATATGTAGATACACTGAATTCGTATACTCTTAGATAATTTCAGAATTCATTCATGAAGGATCGCACGGTATCGTTTAAGGGGGTGTCAAAGTCAATTTTTATTCTTCCTACCTTACCGACCCGAGAATTATAAAATCTTGGCTTTAATTAAAAGAATAAGTATAATTATGAAAAACTAAGAGGTCATTGCCCTCCGTAATACAATTATCTATCACTGTGCGAAGTTTCAAACAAAAACTTCAAAACCTCTGCGAATGGCTTTCGAACGAAATTTGAAGGTTCGAGTCTAGACTAATAGACTAATATAAATTTCGTTCGAATGGCATTCGTAGAGGTTTTGAAGTTTTTGTTTGAAACTTCGCACAGTGGTAGATAATTGTATTATGGAGAGCAATGATGTCTTGGTTTTTCATAATTTAGTTTATTTATTAATTGTAATAAATAGTTAAAGAATTTGAGGTTAGGAATTTCGGCGGGAAATTTGAATGGTTTGACACCCTCTTAATCGCGAATGCGTGAAGCACATTATAGCTCACTAGCTATAGTTGTTTTTTTTTGTTACATTGATACTTATAAAAATGGCATATTTTAGTACGATTACACGTATACAAATATAAATTATTTTATTAAAAGTGATACTTAGTTACTTACGTCAAGAAGACCTAAGGTACCCAGAAGCTGTTGGCCTGGTATTTTGGGACATTGTGGCGGAATGCCACTTGTGAAAGCTGCTCCAACCAGACAGAAGAGGATTATGTAGTGGGAAGCAGCCATTTCAGAAAATGTGAAGTGTTTGTTTATTTATATTTAGTCGTATTTGATGGATAGCTAACTGATGCTCGAACCGAGAGAGATACAGTTTATATACTTTTTACATTGTCAATTTTGCACACATTACTTTTCTTTTGCAGATAACAAAGTATTGACATTACGATAATCGATTTTATCCTGTAACTTTTAGTGCTTTCTTTATTATGTATTTTTGCTGTCTCAAAGAGAAAGCTTTGTGATGGTAAAAATTTATTTTGTGTTTTTTAACTAATATACATGTCTTATGCCTTGGGGAGTCCGAATACACTAGTCTTATAAATTGTCTGTATATATGTGTGTGTGTGTCTGTGTGTGTCTGTGTGCGTATGTGTGTGTATGTGTGGATGCGTGCGTGCATACGTGTGTGTGTGTGTGTTTGTGTGTGTGTTAGTTTGTGGCATATCACCACTCATTCAATTTGCGGTATAAATTTCCCAAACTTTGCACAGATGTATGCTATCAATACCCGGTGTGCACTCAAAAGTTGCGAAAATGGTCGAATACATTTTTTTTAATTGTCATTTTACAAAATTTAAGAATTTTCAAATTTCGGTTATTGAATTTTTTTCAATGCAGGAATGGTTTTAAGGAAACAATTTTTTTACATGATAAAGTACTCATAAGATCCTTCATTTTATAACCAGAAACCATTTTATATGAATCGTTTTTCAGTTGTTATACTGTGTGACAATTTTTTTAAAATTAGAATTAAATTAATAAATTATTAATAAATTTAAATGATTGCTTCTAACGACAAATTGTAGACGAGATGGTTAAAACTTAATAAATATGTTGAGAACGTTTCGTGCGTCTTATACATTCTTCATCAAATCCAAATACATGGATATATAATTTTCTTATATATATCTATATTATAAAAATATCTCGCTACCACCGCCGTTTCAGGCGTGCCCCTTCAATTTTTCGTTACTTTTACGTTATTTATGCATCTTTTACGTTATCTTACGTTAATTCACGTTATTCTACGTTATTTTACGTTTGAGGATTTAGGTCTCCTTCATATCTCCCTTTTCCTACGTGATTTTGGCCTAGTTTTCGAAATTATTCGTGATTCTTACGTTATTTATGAACCGATTAATGCTACGTTACGTTGATTGGCGTTATTCTACGTTATTTTACATCTAAGAATCAAGGCCTTCTCGATATCTCCCTTTTTCTACGTGACTTTGGCCTATTTTGTTTTATTTTTCGTTATTTTTACGTTATTTATGAACAGCTTATCTCTATTATATGTTGATTTACGTTATTCTACGTTATTTTACGTTTAAGGACCGAAGCCTCCGTCATATTCCCCTTTTTCTACGTGATTTTTTCCCATTTTTCGAAATTTCTCATAATGTTTACGTTGTTATTTAACTGAACAACGCTATCGCACGTTGATTTACCTTATTCTACGTTATTTTATATCTAAGGATCAAGGCCTTCTTCATATCTCTTTTCTTCCGTAATTTTGACTAATTATTGGAAATTTTCGATATATTTACGTTATTTTGGCGTTTTTTTACGTTACATTACACTAATTTACGTTATTTTACGCTCATTTATATTATGTTACGGTCATTTGCGTTATACTACGGTCATTTGCGTTAATTTACGTGATTTTTTCGTGAATTTGCGTTAATTTCCACGAATTTACGTTAATTTGCGTTAATTCACGTTATTTTACGTTATTTCACGTGGATTTACATGAATTTACGTTAATTTACGTCATTTTACTCTTAATAATTTTTTATGGACGTAGCGTGATAGCCATCCTGGTAGAAAATTGACAATCATTTATGGCCTGTTCGCTATCTATTGATCAACTTCCGTGGTTAATTTGTAGCCAACAATTAGACCATAAGTTGACCATAATATGGGTAAAGATACATTTATAACCTCAAATACATGTATCAAAATTTAAATTCGCACAATGCTTTTTATGGGTTTAATCGAATTTATAAAAAAATGTAGTTTACTAATGCGAGATATACAAGCGAAGTTGCAGTATTGCATGAATTCTAACTCCGATTCTACACATAAAATATATACCCATGATGCTCAGTATAGGTATAGTAGTGCATGCGCACGCGCACGGCGTCGGGCGCTTAGGTGCTTTGCACGCTGAAAGCATAAGGACATAAAACATAAGAATAACGTTGATTAGTATATCAATATACACAAGAAATAAGAGAATAGTATATTACACATCTGGGGAGGTAAAGAACTGGCGAGTCCGTAGCACGGGTAAATTGCCACCCGAGTCTTCGGCCGAATTTGCACGTGCTATAGGGTCGCCATTTTACTCTCATGGTTCGTATACTATTTTTCCCCACACCTGCACCGAAAGTGCCACTTTTCCTTCTGGACGCCTGGAGAGAAATGTGTATTTTCGCTGCTGGTATGAGGAAAGAGTATATTACGCATCTAGGAAGGTAAAATGGCGACCCCATAGCACGTGTAGATTCGGGTCGCAACCCTAGTGTGAGAAATCTATTAAATCCTATTCACCAATACAAAAATTGCATATACATCCTATTCACAAATAGGATCATTTCATATTTGGAAAAAGGAATTAATAGGATTTAATAGATTTCTCACACTAGGGAATCTACAGGCGGAGCAGGACAATCTTCGGCTCGGGTTGATATTTACACGTGGACTCGCCAATTATTTACCTCCCTAGATGCGTAATATACTCTTACCTCATACCAGCAGCGAAAATACACATTTCTCTCCAGGCACCCGGGAGGAAAAGTGGTACTTTCGGTTCAGGTGTGGGGAATAGAATATATTACGCATCTATGGAGGAAAAGTATTGGCTAATCCGTAGCACGTGTAAGTTGCCACTCGAACCTTTTTCCTCCCGTGGTACGTATACTATGTTTCACCATACCCGGGCCGAAAATGACACATTTCAGTTTCGAAGCCGGGAGGAAATGTGGTACTTTCGGCCAGGGTATGGTGAAAAATAAGTTTTCCCCACACCTGCACCGAAAGTACCACTTTTCCTCCCGGGCGCCTGGAGAGAAATGTGTATTTTCGGCGCTGGTGTGAGGAAAAATAGTATACGCACCATGGGAGGTAAAATGGCGACCCCATAGCACGTGTTTGCCATTTTACACGTGCTATGGACTCGCCAATTCTTTACCTCCCTAGATGCGTAATATACTATTTTATTCCTCTTATTTGTCGTATACAGATATACCAATCAATGTTATTCTTATGTCTGTCCTTATTCTTTTAGCGTGCAAAAGTTATTTACTCTCCCAATACACATGCAGACATTTATACGTACACAGTGTGTTGACAACTGGGAGTTGGGAGAGAGAGCAGACCCTTACCTGTTTGAAACATTTAAAAAAAACGTAATTTTGCCTTCTGAGCAGTTTAGCAGATTTAATTTAAAAAGTTGAGCAGGATTGCTGAGTACAATTTGCCTAACAGAGTCAAGAAAATTTGACTTAACTACTAAAGCAAATTTTACTTAAGTCGTTGAACTAGAATAGTTGGACAAGTTCAACGCAAACAAATAAGCAGCGTTTGGTCCAATTTATGTCTTTTTTTATTTGTTAATTAATATATATTTATTAATGCAGACGATTAAATTAAACTAAAATTTATCGTACATATCTTAAAATAAATACAAGAAAAAATATTTGTAGGTTAGGTTTGAATATTTTCAGCATGTAAGCTCGACGTGCCACATGCTAGTATTATTTTTTAATTATTTGTTCTCTTTTAAGTATCTAATTCGTATTCAATTATTTCAGGTTAATTAAATTTTATTTATAAATAATTATATAAATTACACCACCTTTTGGCCATAAACCGTCTGCCATAAGCTGGGTTGTTGACCATAATATAGCCCATAAATTGACTACACACCATAAAATTAAGCATTATATGGCAAATAGTTGGTCAATCTTTCTATCAGGCTATCCGTACGATATTAAGAATTTCTTTGGTGTTTTAATTTTAGATCACCCAACCTAAAATTCTGATAGCGCTAGTCTAAGGACGTTGATTTTTACAGCGAATGCGCTAGCTAACTTTTATTTCTTTACATTGTGACATTGTCTTATATAAATAACATTATCAAGTTTGTCTTATTTTAGATTGATTTGACGAACAGGTAATCCGTTTCGATCAAAGGTCTATTTCGGAGAAACATCCTATGCGTCCTATTTGGCCAAACGTCCTATTCGATTAAATGTTCTCTTCAGTCAAACGTCCTATACGGTCAAACATCCTTTCGACCAAAAGTCCTATTCCGTGAAACGTCCTTTTCAGTCATAGATCATATTTAGTAAATTGTCCTATTCCGTCAAACGTTCTTTTGGTAAACATCCTTTATCCGGTCAAATATCCTTTCGATTAAATGTATTTTTGGTTAAATATATTTTCGGTCAAACATCCTTTCGGTCGAAATTCCGGTTAAACGTCCTTTCGGTCAAACATCGTTTCTGTCAAATGTCCTTTCGGTTGAAAGTCCTTGGTCAAATGAGCATTGGTTAAATAGTTTTTGATCAAGCGCCCGTAAACCGTCTTAACAAATATCCATTGTATCTCCCTATCTTTAGCGATTTTACGCAGTGTGTATACACAAGACGTAAATTTATAATAGTATCCTAAATATCGCACACTTATCCTCGTATCATCTCATAATTATCTTAAAAATGAATGTTCTTTTTATTTCTTTCCTCGAATAAGATTTTACATTCGAATGCGTCACGTAACAAATACCAAAGACAAGCAAATTAACTTTATCTTTACCAAATATGCATCCAAGTACACGCAACTTTGAGCCGTCGTAAAATATTGATAATTAAAATGAACGTTCTTTATATAATCTGACTCGTATATTCAGAAAGAGAGGACACCATCGGTATACCTAACATTGATAGATTCTTCCGAGACCTACTTGAATTTCATCCACAAAGTATATCTATGTATACCGCATACAGTGGACTCACGATAACTCATCACACCTTCCAATGAGAGACCGTTATAATAATTAGAGTTTAATTAATATCCAAAGAATAATTTAGAAAGCGGGACTAATGGACTTTTAAAAGTCAATATTATTAAAAGTCAATCGAAAATCAGGGTTATTGGTAGAACTTGATGAAATAAAGGAATTTGGACTAGTTTCTAGAGAAGTCACTTTTTTCCCGCTAATCATTTTTGCGGGCAAAAAGTGTAATTTTGGTCTCGCTTTTCAGGGCAAAAAGTGGCCATTTTAGTTGAGATGGGCATAAAAAGTATTTTTAAAAAATTGACCTACACACAATATCTCGTTGATCTCGTAATGTATGGTGTGATGAGTAGTAATGCGTCCGTAATTGACTCCGTGTATAAAAGTCAATATTCTTTACGTGTATAAAATCACGTAGAAAAATAGCCCTATTTTTTACACATGTAAATTACAGTATACAATTAGAGGTCAACATAATCTCATAGTACACGGAGAACAATAAATAATAAGAATAACAGTGTCAGGAATGCTAATATAACGTATCGAAGAAAAAATAAAAACTCCTTTAACAAAACACAGCTAATTGCTATGACACTATGCTTTCTCAAAGTGAGATTAATTTTTTACTGTAATCAATATGTACATACATATAATATGTAAAATATATTATATTTTGGTTATGTGAAGAGCACTAAATATCATATAAAATCTAATATTTACCAACATATTATCATAAAGCAAATCAATATCAAGATATCCAGGGTAAGAACAGCAGTTTTTGCAATAGAAAGGCGTAAAATTAAATTTTGCGATTACGCTACAGTGTATGTTTTACGCCCGAGATCCAAACATTGTTTTTTGATGTAGCTTTATGCGTAAGAAATGTTGATTTAACACCATTGAACACCGTTTTGAAGCCATACAATTCAATTTTACGTAAACATAAAAAAGTAAATGTTTGCCACTCGGTCGTTGTGTTTTGCGATTCGAGTGGTAATTACAAAACACAAGGACCGGGTAAGTCAGACCAGAGTAAAAATGACTTATAAATATATATACTTATATATAAGTCATTTTTACTCTGGTCTGACTTACCCGGCTCTTGTGTTTTGTAATTACCACTCGATACTTATATATATGTAATTATATATAATTATATATAGATTTTGTCTCTATATAACTATAAATAATTATATATAATTAAGTATATATAGGGATATATAATCAGATCTGAGCTTAGAAAAACAATATTATATATAATTACATATAACTATATACAGTTGTATATAATTATATATAGTTATAGTTAGTTATATATAGTCATATATAATAATTATTTTTCGACAGATTGATCTGATTATACATCCCTATATATAATTATATATAATTATATACAATTTTATATACTTAAAGGTTCATTTTTAATGTTCATATTGAACATTTAACAATAAATAGCAATAAATAACAATTAATAAATAATAAAAATACTGATTATGCCAATAAATCACATAATTCACATAATTTTATTCAGAAAATTTGGAGATTTACAAATGTAATTACCAACCCGAACTTGTGTACATATTCTTATGTCCGGAGAGTTAATAACTGGTACACGTTCTTCATTGATTAGTAATATATTCGAAAGTCTTGCCATGGTTTGAAAAATAATCCGTTTTTGTTCAATCCCAAATGACTGAAGGTACATGCAATGAACTTCGATTTTGTATAAAATAAAATTTGACTTCGCCGGATAGTGTCGAATTAGTTTCCGTTTATTTCATAATTCATATGTATATGTTGTACCAGCTCTTACTATAACCCACGCATACCTATACTTTTATAAAATTGAGATTGAATGCTAATTCTTCTAGCTTTTGTTTATCTAAATCGTGTAACTTATTTAATTTTATTTTGGTCCCTGTCAGCTTGAAATTATAATTTTTCTCAAAAACAGAACTATAACAGAACTATAACGGAACTATATACAACTATATATATATATATCTAAAAACTTTTAATCTTAAAATCTCAATAACATAAAAAGTGGACTTAAGTCGTTTTCCCGGGAGTCCACATATATAAGCTTATATATACTTATATATATATATAAGCTTATATATGTGGGCTCCTATATACTTATATATACTTATATAAGTATATATAAGCTTATATATGTGGGCTCCCGGGAAAACGACTTAAGTCCACTTTTATGTTATTGAGATTTTAAGATTAAAAGTTTTTATTTTCCATTGAAACTAATGTTAAAAAAAATCTTAATTAGTAGATATGGTTATTTGTTTTCACACTTTTCCGATTATTTGCATTATTATCAAAAAATATACTATGTCAGGATACCAATATCGCTCAAAACTCAATTTTCAAAAAATCGACATTAGTCGTTTTTACATGTTTATATATAACATTTTATATACGAGTAAATATAACCAACTACTTATAACTATATCTAGCTTTTCATTGTTTTACTGAGTATATTTTACTTTCTTTTCAAAAAATGTCTAAGTCTATTTATATATAATGATATATAACTATATATAACTATATATATATGTGTATATATATAAATAAATAAATAAATAAATATATATATATATATATATATATATATATATATATATATATATATATATATATATATAAGGTGACTATCGGTACAGCTTATGATGTATTTTAGATACTATACTCTTACAACAATACTGTTGGGTTAGTGGTTAAGGTAAATGGCTTGCCACCTAGAGGTTTTATGTTCAAATCCACTTTCAGGGCAAATTTATTTTTTCTTTTCCTTTGAATAATTTATTGTATTGCGATGTACCTATAAAACATCAATAATTTTCAATAAAAACAATTATATATTATGTTGATTTTGCACTAATTAATTTTAAGAGTAAAAACAACTTATATATAATTATAAAAATCTCTGTGCGGTCTTTATGACTTATTTGGGTACAGATCTGAGTTTCTTAATTTTTTGCGTAAAAAATATTCGAAAAAGTATTATTTTCCGAATATTCTTGCAAGTAGTGTATATTGAACTTATTTTTCGTTTGAGAGCCCAAGAAAAACGAACTTATTTTTGAGGACTTGTAACTTCACAAACAGTTACTATGTTATACACGGAGGGATTTTTCTTTACCTACCTTACTTCTGCTTATAGTGTCGTTTATTATATCGAAATTTGAGTTTTAATAATGTTACGGAGCTAACGTTTGAAACCTAATTTATTGTTTTGTTTTGAAATATAATCACTTAAGTCTATATATGTTTCCGACTTTTTACGATTATAGTTGGTTATGCCTTACATGTGTAAAAATTACGAAGGACTTTTCTTCCGAATATATAAGTGTCTAAGAGGCCTCGACGCAGAGTGGGCAAGTTACAGAGCTCTCTCTTTGAGAAAGCAATAATAGCATGATTTTTAACTGTCATGACTAAATAGGGTTGATACCTACACTATTGGTAAAAAAGTATAGATGTTCAATTTACCAACAAAGAAACTTGGTGTGCAATGCCTGTTAGCAACAATCAATCGTAACTTTTTTACAATTATTTCATTTTATTTGTAAAATGCGAAAACTAATTAATTTCAGTATATGAAAATTCCCCTACAAATTTATTTGTTCTTTTTTTCGTATTTCAAAAAAGCAAGTTTAATTCATAAAAGGCGTACGACCCGTATATGGGTCGTACAGTACTATAGGTAGGAATTTTACGATCCATTTATGGGTCGTGCCGTACTCAAAGTGTTAAAATAATACCCATAAAAGAAAAAATCAAAAGACCATATTTTCCCGCGCTGGCGCTGCGCGCAGAGTTGTTTTTCTCTTCCTTCGCGCGGGATTTCGACTGTATAATTGTGTCGTCTGCTTGCCGGTTGTGCAGATTCGTATATAGGTTATATAAGTATTTAGATTGTTTGTGTGATATTTACTCTGAGACTTTATTGAGTTTGTACAATTTGTGTAAACACGATTGACAGCATTATTCCTTAGAGTAGCGAAAATAGGACTGAATTTAACTTTTTATCCAGTCATGCCGTTATACTTTCATTGAAGAATCTATATTCCTTTGGTTTTGGCGATATATATGTATGTATTCAACAGGTTGTGACTTGTAGTGGAGATCATAACGCATGTCGCAGCTCAAGAAGTGAAAATTGCCTTTGGCACTTTTTAACATCAAAAGAAAGAAAAGTAAACAATTTCTATAGTCTTGCAAAGATGTATTCGCAGTACAAGAATTTAACGAGTCAAAAATGCAGTCAGTCGCGATTGCAGAAATTCGTGGAGGATGCAGATACAGAAGAGGTAAGATTCATAAATTTTTATACTTGAGATTTAATTTCTTTTATACATTTTTTAAAGAGAAAAAAGAGTGTTAATACTGTGTTCTTTATTAAAGCTTTGCAGAATGCTCCTTACCAGACTCAGTTCTTCAGAAGTGATAAAAATGCTGGATGACATTTTGCAAGGATTCTCCGAACTGGACAAATCTCAGAACAAGAGGCAAAAGTTAGTGAGGGAGATCTTTGATAACTTAAGAAATGCCAAAATGACCAGCAAACATGTGGACAACATCGTCAGCAGGATCGTAGTCGACTTCCCCCTATTTGACAGAACTTATCTTGTCAAACTTGTGGACTATTTTATCGAGAGGATCAGAAATAATGACGACGATTTTATGAGGTTGAGTTGGTTACGTTACTTATAGATTTGAAATGCAACTGCTGTGACTAATAATTTATTAATTGATTTATTATTCACAGCTGGAAAGATGTACTGCCATTGTTACTAGAAAGACTAGAGGAAGAAAAGTCTATAAATTACAGAGGATCCAATGTCTCTGGCCAGGAATACAAAATCAGTATCATTCGCTCTATTTGTGACATTGATTGGGACAACAAAATTCTAACATCCTTGGCCAAAATGTTTGTGTAAGTAGGGCTAAAGTTTGATTGTTTTAAATTTATTATTTTGGTCTTGCGTCAAATTATATGTAAAATTTTTTGTAACAGAGAGCTGATGGCTGATATAAAAGATAAAGTTATTTGGATAACAATCATGAAAGCTTTAACGAGTAAATTGCTGACTATTGAACTTAATGAACTACCACCTTTGGCCCATCAAATGTTGAAACTCGGATCTGAATATAACAGCACTTTATTGTTTTCTACACTGTCTAAATTTTTTGCAGAAAATTACGCTAATGCCTCTGATGACACAAACACCCAAGAAACTTCTGATTCAATAAGTAAACTTCCATCCTTTTTTGCTTTTTTCAAAACTAAAAAATTATTTACAATTTTATAACAAGATACAATTCCAATTTATTATAAAGTTTACTATATTCATAATAAAAACAAGATAAAATTCTTTTTTTATAACTTGCGTTATTCATAGATACTTTTATTCAAATTTTTTAGTTTCAAGCAAAGTTAGTTTGAAAGAATTACAAGAAGTTGAAAGCACAGTGCTCTACTATATTTATCAATCTGCACTGGATAATACAAAAGGTGCAACAGAATATTTAAAATGCCTTAAATCTGTGGTCAATGCGCCAGAATATATTTTGGACACTTTTGTGATGTCAGTACTGTTACTGTTGTCTGGTTTGCATGAAGATCAAGCCTTTCAAATCTTGAAACTAGCACTTCTACGACAAATCCAGGATGAAGAAAATCAGAACAACAGTGCGTGGCTTAGAAGAGTGTCATCTGACAGCATAATTGCATTGGAGACAATCAATCAAGTTATTGAAAATAGGTATGCATTACAATATTTTTATCTGATATTTTTCTTATTAATAAATTTAGAAAAATGAAATCAAGTACATTTTACTTATAATGTTATTTCTACTTTACAGCAATAAGGATCGCCAATTAGTTCTCAAAGGCATGGTGGACTTTGCTTTTGTACTATTAAGCATTGATCGTAAAGCAGGTACAGAGACTCATCTACCATGGGATTATGGTTGCAAAATACTTCAAAAGATAGCTCGAAAAAGATCTGATGCTGGCGGTACTATTCTTGAAATTTTAGTGGATAAAATAGTTCGATCAGGATCTAATGTTATGCAATATACAGGTACGTTGAAATTCTCTTACAACTGATTTAAAAGTTTTATAGTAATTTAAGTTCAGTGATAAAATAGGATACTAATTTATCATACAAAATCATTTTTTAATTTTATCTTAGTAAACTGATGGAAGAAAATACTTAACTAAATAACATGAGTTATGTTGAACTTAAATTGAATCTATATTATAAAAGTGTCATTATTTTTTGTAATTTCAAATTATAACTCAAATTAGTCAATATATTGTAATTACAAAATATAATTTTTACTATTGATTCACTTTAAAATAAATTTTTTTTCCAAATAGAGAAAGTACTTATTCGGAAGTTTATGACCAATGATATTTATTATTTTTATTTGTTATTTAAATTAATTGTTTATATATTAAAAAGAATAAGTTTTGTTAACAAATAAAACGTGCTACTCTTTGTAAGGATACACATAGAATTTCTAGATGTTACAGCAAGTTATTTCTATCTGTGAAGCATGTACAGTAAACACATTTTTTTATTATCTTTAAAGATGTACATACTAATACTACCCAAGTTTTCATTCTAGTTTTTTCCGTGCAGTAAATTTTATCGTGAATTCTGCCAAATTTTACCATAAACTCTATGAATTCTAAGGTAAATGTCCCAATTTCTGCTCACGTCCCTATTTCTAATCGCTTGAAGTTTTTCTGTTATTATAGATATGAAGGTTGTTTTAATATATATTATATCCAAGCTATATGTACCTTTATAGTATTCCAACTAAAAACTGTAGTGCTGAATTAAAAATATTGTGAATTCTGATTAAATAACTTGATAATAGTGATAGTTTGAAGTTAGACGAACTGCGTTCTGCGCAGTAATTCGACGGTGCTGATTTTACTGATTCACTGGCGGGCGCAGCTGATTTTAATTAACCAGATTCTCAAGTAGTCTCAAGTATAATCACTGCATCAAATGCTAAGGTACCACCTACCAGCGTTGTAAATTTACAAGCTACAATCATTGAACCAGTTTCGAGTAATAATACCTTAAAAAACGTGTAAATTTACAGTACCGTAGAGCGGGGTGACTTTGGACAACTTTGAAACTTTACACTACTCAGATTTGTTTCCTGACAAAAAGTAACTTCTAAATCAGGTGCTAAAGGTTTAGTGTTGAGCTATAGTATATATTAGCACCCTAGGAATAAAATTTCGAAAACGTACCTTTTAGTAATGTATGAAAAATAGGGTGGTCAAAGTCACCCCGTTTAGAGAGGCGATTTTGAGCCACTTTTTTTATTTCTATATATCTCGTAGCTAAATTTTCATGTTGGAGCACTTACAAGTCAGTTACAAACTCATTTTGTGTTTAGCAAGATACTCCGATAGTAAATAATCAGTCAAAAATTTATATACGAAAACCAAAGATGGCGGAATAGCAGCCCTTTTTGCGCTCTATCAGAAGAAACTTGTCGGGGTTGGAAATTTGGTAAAATTTTGGTTTACTTTCAAAAATCCAAAAAACACTTTTAGATGTATTTAATAATTTTCTTTTTGGTTCATTTTGTATCTAAAGGATCTGACCTTCAAATCTAAATATCTTTGATCGCTTCAAAATGCATACTTTCCCCGGTACTGGATATAAAATGATATTTTTTTCATTTGGCCCAATGTCGCCCCACCGGCCTAAAGTCACCCACCTCTACAGAGGCCGGAGCGAACTTTACCATTGTGACCTTCACCTCGCGTTGTAGTTTGTGTTATATGTTTAAAATTTACGTGTTAACACTAAAGTCGAAGATGATAATGATTTATTATCATGTAAAGAATTGACCAATGAAAAACGGTAAAAATGAAGGTCATCTTACCGTTTGTCAGCCCTCACCTTGTGCCATATTTTTCGTTATTCTATGAAATTTTGCCTAAATATACAGATTTGAATTTTTATTAATATTTATTATTATGGTAAGAAGAGGGGACAACCGCGTATTTGCACTAGAAATTCCCACAAATTTGTATTTTATGTTATAAATTTTGGAGGTTAGGTTGACTCTACCAATCAGCGCTGGCTACGACCTCCCCTTAACACCGTAATATTGCATCATCCATAGGCGGTGCCTTTATCTCCACCGTCAACTGCCGTAATTATACCTCGTGTTTCTTTACAATGACACCTCTCTTTCCAGACTGCCTGGCCTACATGTGTCGTCGTCTCACCATGACCGTCCTCGAGCACCAGGTCTGGATCACCACCCTCCTCGAGCAGCTCCTGGTGATACCCGGCTCGGCGGCGGCCCAGGTGCTGCGCGCCATACTGCCCCTCATGCGGGTCTCCGGCCAGATACGCG
Source organism: Gastracanthus pulcherrimus (assembly GCA_949152435.1). Taxonomy (NCBI): domain Eukaryota; kingdom Metazoa; phylum Arthropoda; class Insecta; order Hymenoptera; family Pteromalidae; genus Gastracanthus; species Gastracanthus pulcherrimus. Next base: position 23,945,419 of record OX424572.1, on the reverse strand, counting down.
ACAACCTCATCATGATCCTGCGCAAGGCGCTCTACCGCAAGGGCACCGAGACCCGCCAGATGGCCGTCCTCGGCTTTCTCCAGCTACTGAAGAACCTCAAGCTCCACACGCTCACGGCGCTCAGTCAGTCGGACTCGCTGTCCTCGTCCAACGCCGCGTCCTCCTCGTCGATCTTCACTCAGGTTGTGTGCATTGATGTGTATATGGGGGAGGGGTTGCGAGAACGGGAGCTGGGAGGTAAGGGGGTTTGAGAGATGTATAGGGGTGTTGGGTGTAACGTGGGTGTGATGATCACTTGAGGAAAGCTTGATGTATATGAAGAAAGAGAGTGTTAGCATTTCATGCGTTTAAGAATGAGTGAAGAACGTTTATGTTTTCAATTTTAATAGTTTTGTATGGCAGAGAGCGAAATTAACATCGGGATTTCAACGCTAATCGTATCAGGGGAGTAACTTCCGATCAGATGGACAAAACGTAGAATAAATTTAAATACCCCCTATATTTATATTTCTCATGCTCATATAATGTTAGATTTTAATTTGAAAGACGGTATTTTGCACTAACAAAGTCAAAACAGAGCTTTTATAAAAGTTTCTTTACCTCATGAAAATATACGGTAATCCTAAACGTCTTTTGCGCTTCCGCCATTTAAATACACGCTGATCGAAATTACTCTATTTCACTACAGGATTTCAAAATTCATTTAAAAAATAATCAATATCAAATATACAAATGTTCGCGCGCTAGCCGGCAAATCGCAAGAATTTAAATAAAAAATTAATATTGCTTAGAAGCGCGGTACTAGCGTTGTGCGAAAGTGCAGCTCTGGGACACTTAAGTTAGATAGCCCGGAACACGTGTAGCGGGTGAAGGGATGCGGAGTCTTTAGGAGAATTAAATAGGGTTACACTGAGATTATTATTAATATCACAAAGTAAAGTGAGCATTTATTGTTGCTCTTAAAATCACTTATTTACATGTTGCCTTAATATGTACTTGTTAGTGTATAAAAGGAAAGTAGACTTTACACGCGGTCGCGAAAACAGGCGCCGAACCGTAAAGACCGTAAAGGCCCCGAACTTGCCATAGTCGCGGTCAAGCCGGAAGAGAGAGAGCTCAGCGAGAACAATTGGTTTTTGATCTCGCTTCGCGGAAATTAGGAAGGAAGAAAGTGGGAGAAAGCGCGCACCTGTGTCCTCTCTCGCAAGAAATCGTGCGAGCGAGCGCTTCAGTTCTCGCGCGAGAGGGAAACACAGTGCGCGCGAAAATATGAAATATAATAGGGCCGCTGCAAGTGCAAACGGCCCGAACAACTAGGCAAATAAAAAAAATTTAATTCGAAAGTTTAAATGGTATATTGTTTTTATCTGGTACTTGAAACCCCCAATAATTAAATTAAATACTTATAAAAGTGGTTTTAACATAAACTTTTATTACAAGAAAAGTAGCTAAAACCTATCGATGTGAAAATATTTATAGAAATGTTTTATATGTTTGCGTTTTAGCATTTATTAAGTTGAAAGATACATTCTAAGGAATATAAAAATATTCTCATCATTCAATAAACTTAATTGTTCTCATAATTAAGTGATCCGATTGACCCACCCGATCGGTTTGACCTCGTTCTCCCATACACTTTTATAGTTGATTTTTCTTGTACTTTGGCTTGTGTAATGTACGAAGGAAATTTGTTGTGTGCGAAAAAGACCTTGGGATACGGTTTTATATGTGTTTTACATTTTCTTATGGGAATTTAACATTGAAATTATATAGGCTAAACGCGAGCGTAATTTGTATTGCGATTGCTCGGCTTGTAATGGTGCACAGAAAGTCTTTAAAAAAGAACATAAAAGTAGTCGAAACCAGCTGTGATTTAAACTTTGTTCGTTATTAAAAATATTATTTAAATCCAAAGTTGTTAACAATGAAATATAATGAATAAATACGGAAAAATCACTAAATTTTGTGATTTTCCAATTTTTATTATTTTTTTATTTTTATTCGCTATTATTGTTGGTTAATAACTTTGGATATAATTAATATTATTATTTAAAACAAAGCGACAATTAAAGCTCTTTTCCCCTAATTTTATGCTCTTTGAAACAAATCTTCGTTTTTATCCCAAGAAATTAAGGGGGGACAACTGTAAAAATCTGAAAATTGAAGGTCTTTTATTTTATTTATTATAGAAAAACTATTTAATAATTCCTTTTAAAACTTTTTGAGGTCTTTTATTGGCTTCAATGAAAACAAAAAAAATTTAATTGGTTTGGGCACAAATGCTGCGTTATCTACGGCTTGCAAGTCAGCACGTCCCAAAACAAACTATTAGGTGGCGGTTGACAGTGTTCTGGCGAACCGGATTATCAGAATCCAATAAAACAAAACATTTCATAACTATATGCGACTAGTTTCTACTAGACGGAGAGAATTTCGGAAAGGACTGCACAAAACCAATAAAAAATAGATCCCAGTCAAACTAACTGAAAATTTTCAGGTGTTGGGCCATAAGAATTTTTCGACTGGGATCCATTTCCCATTAGTTTTGTACTTGGTTCATTTGAAAATTAATTTTTCGCATTAAAAAATAGTAGAAATAATCAATTAGTTGAAATACTGATACGTATTGCAGTAGAGTCGAGTTTTTTTAGCAAAATAAGCTCTTAATCAATCGAATGTATATATTTTTATGAATGCTGTCACCGGGGTAAAAAAAGATGAGAATATTACGGTCGAAAGTCTTGATAAACGAACCTATCTCTCTCTAAACAATTGTGTTATATATTAGGCTTATTAAAACAACATCGGTGACTAATATTACTGTGCATAATCTTTGTTCCATTGCAAGTATACCAAAGAATATTTATTATAGAAAAATATAAACTGAATAACTTAGGAACAAGTCTTAACCAGATGTCATCAACGTCATTTTTACGAGCACCCTTGACGACACTCATTTAAAGAGCTAAGGAGAAAATCGTGATGTCGCAAAGGACTAACAAGTAGCGGAGAGTAAACATTTTGGAGATTTAGTATGGTTGCACATATTGTTAAAGTAATTGCACTAATATAAAGTTACTTTGAAACAAAATCTACAAGTACTTACATAAATTTTTGTCAAAGTTTCTAACTACCTGTTTTCTTTAAACATACAAACTGGAAATAAACATAATTCAGAACACGCTAAAAATGTTACAGTTACAAAATTATGGATATTTATAGATACAAAAGAAATTAAAGGGCATTCAAATCTCCCTAATTATGAAAGATCACACTCACACTGCAGGTCACGGAATTTGATGAAACTTTGGGAGGTATTTTCTGGTATCTAGAAATGAATCCTACCATCCGTAATTCCAGGGTTTTTTGTTTGATTTTTATAGTTCTGCGAATTTTCATGTACCTATTTTTGTCACTATCATCGATCGTGCATAAGTTTGAACCAGATTAATATTTTAATACGAAACAAAGTTTAAATTAAGTTCTTTACGCCTAATTTTATTATTATTTGAACCATTTTTCTTTTGTATATAAATACATAGTTATAATCCGAAGTAGGTGTACCATTTTTCCTAAACCGAAGCAAAGGTATTTGGGGTGCAATGGCTTATATCTCGATAACAAGACCCATTCATCAAAAGTGCGTGTATCACACTTTATTTTTAGATACCAGAACACACCTACCAAAGTTTCATCGAAATCTGTGACCAGAAGGGTGCGACCACTCGTTCTCTCCTAGTAAATATTATTCACATATAAAAAGTTGCGTGGAGCATTATAATTAAAAGTTCTAAGGAATATTGCTTATGTGTGCAGTACATTTAATATTTGCAACTGTTGTTTGGTTCTATTTGATAGGCAACATTAGAGAGACCCTCACAACGAGCATCTTCCAATCCGTGGCACAATACCAGCTTATGCCGCGAGATCCTGGCTATACTGAGCAAGTGTTTCACTCACGAAATTGAAGTTCGATCTCATTTGTATAAAGGTAAACTTTTTAGTTCGAAAAAATTTGGTTTACGTATGTACTTCTTTTGAAAATTGTCTAGTACTACTGTGTAACTCGTTGCTTTATTTTCCAATAAAGATTTAGGTGTGAAACGACAAACTATTTTGTTATGAGTAACGAATAAAATAACTTGAAATTTTGTTTGAAGTCCTTTATTATATACATCTTAAGGGGTATCAAACAGTTTTTCTTTTCGTTTTTTGGAGTTGCAGTATACTATATAAACTTGTCGAACTGTTCAAAATCGCAGAGGAATAAGTTCATCTTTAAATTTGTGCAAATGTTTATAATCATTTCTACATTGATGACACATCAAATAATAATTTGAGTAATTTAACTATAGTAACAGCTTGATTTTATAGTTAATTATTAATGACAATAGCCAACTGAATCAAATTATTATACGATATCTCGTAAATTTTAGAATGATCATGTACGTAGTACACGTTTTTTGGCTATTTCTGTCTGTTTTAACTTTGGATGTCAAACCTCCTTATCCAGTTGAAAAAATCGAGGATTTCCAGTTGAATTTCCTTCTGGACTTCCACGCAAATTAACTGCAAGATTCCACATGGACTTGTCCTACTTATTCCATCCTGAAAATCCAACCAAATCCAGCTGGATTACACCTCCGACTTTCTTAACCAGGTCATACACAACCATAATCCACCATCGATTATCGTACTTTCCAGAGCTGTACTACGGCATCCTGAAGAACCAAGAGTTGACCGAGTACGTGGTCGAGATGCTGCTCGAGCACCTGTTCAAGTACTACGAGAAGGACGAGGAGGTTCTGCCGCCGATCAACTTCGACAAGTGCAGCTCGGCCCAGGGCGTCGAGGTCGTGCTTCAGGAGCCCCTGGCAGACCTTGTGTTCGCCCTGCAGAAGATCTACCTGAAGGTCGCGTCCAAGGACTCGCCGAGGATCGACAAGCTATCCGTCGTCCTCGAGTCGCTCTGCAAGAGAATGGCGCAGACCGATCTCGAGCATCTGGGTTTTGTGAGTTGTAGTTTGTTTGATTTATACAGGGATATACTTCGCGTACATTTAACCTTGACTTTCTTTCAATATTCTTGTCTATTTTATTTTTTCTTTTGGGCTGCTTCTTCCTCGACTAGTTTCATTTGCGTGATTTCAAAAATAGGAGTTTGGGTTATAAACAGGTGCTTAATTTAGAAGCGATTTCTCATTCATTTCTTTTACTATATACCTACTATATTTTAATTCGATAATAAATAAAATTACAAACTGGACGAATTAATATAATATAGATTAATCATGATTTATATACCCTCTAATACCTAACCGTTTGAGATTCCAGTAAATACGCAACAAAGTGCTGAAAATTCCTCACCATGTTTAAAGTTACTTTTACCGTTGAGTATACAACTATTAAACACTACTAATGCGCTGTTAAATTCAATTGTTCTATAATATAAGTTAGCTGTATAATATTTTCTTATATATTTTATATAGTTTAAAAATGTTGATTTTGCAGCAAAATCCGTTTTCTTTCTTCAATTGTTAACACGTTATTGATATAAAATAATACTCTTATTATAATAGTTAAATAAAATTTAGGTAAATAAAATTTGGATATTTCTTTTTTATTATTTGGATAGACAAACACTCAAAAACTAAAAAAAATCGTACTTTAAAATTACGAGTTTGCCGATATACGAGGGTAGTTCAATAAGTCTTTAGAATAAAGTATAAAAACAATTTTTTTTGGGTAAATTTTTTTTTATTTTTCAACATATTCTCCTTGGAGCTCTATACACTTGGTCAATCGCTTTTTAAGTTTTTTTAATCCTTCAGAAAAGTGCGTTTTCGGAAGTTCCTCAAAATAAGCACTTACAGAGGCAATGACGTCTTCGTTGTCCGTAAATCTCTGTCCACCGAGCCATTTTTTCAAGTTTGGAAATAAGAAAAAGTCACTGGGGGCTAAATCTGGTGAATACGGTGGGTGTTCGACCAATTCGAATTTTAGTTCTTCAATTTTAGCCATTGAAACGAAGCATGTGTGAACTCGGGCGTTGTCGTGATGAAAGAGAATTTTTTTCTCGCCAAATGTGGTCGTTTTTTTTTAATTTCTTCTTTCAGCTGCTCTAATAATGATGCATAATACTCACCAGTAATTGTTTTACCCTTTTCCAAGTAGTCAATAAGTATAATTCCACGTGCATCCCAAAAAACTGTAGCCATAACCTTACCAGCTCACTTTACGGTCTTTGCCTTCTTTGGAGCTGGTTCGCCTGTGGAAATCCACTGTTTGGATTGTTCCTTTGTCTCAGGAGTGTAGTGGTGTATCCATGTTTCATCCACAGTCACAAATCGACGAAAAAATTCCTCAGGATTCCGACTTATGCGCGCCAAAAGAGCCTCAGAGGCGACCACTCTATTGCGTTTATTCTCAGCTGAGAGCAAACGCGGCACCCATCTTGCCGATAGCTTTTTCATGGCTAATTTTTCATGTAGAATTGAAACAACTGCACCTATAGATATCCTTGTGGCCTCAGCTAACTCACGCACTTTTAATCTTCTATCCTTCAACACCATATCGTGGATTTTATTGATGATTTCGGGAGTAGTTGCTTCTACGGGCCTTCCTGAACGTGGTTCGTCACTTATTGATGTACGACCACGCTTAAATTCATTTACCCAGTTATAAACCGTTGCTAAGGCAGGGGCAGATGTGCCATGAACTGAGTCCAATTGATTTTTTATCTCATATGGAGTTAAACCCTTTAAATGAAAATGTTTAATTACCGCTCTGAACTCGTTTTTTCCATTTTTCTTAACAAGCAATTTTTTTTTTCAATTGGTTATAAAAACACGTAAACTCAGAAAATGTGGACTGTGACTGCACCATATAACTAGTCGGGAGTGGTGCTGACTGAAAACAGATGATTTGGAGCGATTCGCGCGCCATCTGTTGGTCATTCTAAAGACTTATTGAACTACCCTCGTATCATACATTAGTTATCACATATACATAGTATTAGTAGACGCGTAGTTTAATTATGAAAACGCAAAAGATTTTACAAAACGAAAATTACAAATATCGATACATAATAAAAGTAACTTTTTCATAAAAGAAAAGTATGAAAATCGCACATTATCATTGCAACGTTATCCTCGATCAGGACGAGGACACCGATTTGCTGGACAACAGCCCAAAGTCCCAGGTAAAACTGCTGAACGTCAAGCTGGCGATATCGGTGTACGAGTCGCTGATAGCCTACAGGATAGCCTCCTGGTCGCAGGACAGCGTCAACATCGGACAGAGCATCATCGCTCTGTACAAGGGCTACCTGCGCTTCGTCGAGTACCTGAAGAAGCTGAACAAGTCGAAGAAGGGCGGCGGTAAGGGTAAGAAGGACAAAGACAAGGGCAAGGACAAGGACGGCAACGACACGACCGTCAACAAGAAGGCTGGACGGCCGGCGAGTATCAAGATGCCCAACACCGTTATGGATTTCGACACCACGGCCAGGAGCATTGTACTGCTGTACAAGTTAGTAGTTTGGAGTTCTGAATTTTTATTGATTATTATTATTAAGGGGAGGTAAAACCTGTCCTCCTTTATTATATCTGATATTTCGCAGGTTCTACCAGAAAGTTTTGTCGTAATATTTTATTGAAACGCAAATATTTAGAACATAGAAGAAACCGGTAAGACAGGTTTCTGTCAAAATTTCTTACGAAAGTTTTGGTAGAAAAGATTTTTGGTTGGACCCTCGAAATATCATAACGTAACCTCTAGCCAAAATTTCAAGCAATTTTATTCAGATTTGTTAAAGATAATGAAGTTTAAGAAAACCCTTTCAGATTCTCTTAAACAGTAAATTGTATATTGTTCCGTCGGTAAAACAGAACTTTGATAAAGATAGAATAAATTTTTTAGAGTCTAGGCACTGTAAACAACAGAACCAGACAAAACTAACACTAACGAATATAGACGTTGCTAACATTGTATTTGACTAAACCCAAATAATTCACTAACTGGGTGAAAGTACCAGAACTAACCTAATTTCTCTCACTACTCACAGAAAAACATCGGATACTGTTTTTAAAAGTGATATTTTTTCACTGTGCCCGTTAGTATAGTACCCAGACTTTTACTGCGTGCGTTTTATCGTTTTATTCGGGTATGCTTTCTTACATAAAAAAGTAAATTAATCATTGAATCGTTGGTAAAACAGGGCTCTAATAAATTTATAAATTAAGTTTGACAAGACTTTTCATTTTTCATATTTTATGGAACAATAATGACGACCTTTATGTTTGCCGTCCACAGCCTAAAATACCGCAAGTCGAATTTTAATGCAATCGAAGTATTAACCAAAACGTGCTTTTCATTAATAATCTTATACTTAAGATAAAAAGTCCATTTTTTCAAGTACCCATAATATACTTCATAATAAAAAAAACTATTGTTTTATATAAGTTTGCAATGTGAGCACCCTTTTGAAGGAATATAATAGGACGTACGGTAATATGTATGGCACCCGTGCATTGAAAAAAATCTGTAAGTTAAGGAAATCGACTTAAAGCTTTTTCAAAAAGGAACCTAAAATTGACTATGTCGTAAGCAATATTTTATATTTTGCTTTAAATTTTAAAAACTACGTATGTCTTGGTGAAATTTCACACACGGCAGTGTGGCGAAGTTTGTATCTACGACTTACGGCGATTTTACGCAGGAGAAAAAGATATAAGTGTGGCTCACCGTATTTATGCGAAGATATGACAATTTTTACATGGAAACGATGTAAACGTCAAAATTAAACTATTCACCATACATAATGAAATGTATCCTTTTTTTAATTTCGTTACTTTGCATATTTCTAGTACTTCAAACACTTATGCAACAGCAGAACAAACGAGTGCTTTGAGAGGACGCATTGAATTCCATACATACACTTTGTGCACTTGTCTGCATCTTCTTCAGAACGTCAAAGTATTAAAAGACCACGAACTGCAAAATTGTTTAGAACTCAATAAGCACAATTTGCTTTCTATTGGAGAGTAAGTCTGCTCATGCTTTAAATGATGATATAAATAACACAAAATTAGTAAAGGAAATTTCATTTCAGAATATTGTACAAATACATAGTATCTGATTTAAAATCAGTTAGTTCTTTCAATGAACAAACGGCTGGCTTGGGGATAGAGTGTTTCAAAGAATGCTGCGAAATTATGTGCACACTTTATTCGTCTCAATTGCCGGCTTTTATTCGAGCAACTTGTAAGTCTTGTTTCAAAAATGAAAATACATGCATAGATATTAACTCTTTCAGTTACTTTTTAATTATCTAAACTCATGAAATTTTGAGGATTGTTTTCTGATACCTAAAAATGAAGACCAATACCCGTAGTTTTTCCAATGAGCCTTTATGCAGTGCATTTCATTTATATGTATATATCGATGTCCCTTACGAAGACTAGCACATTTCAGATTTCTGGAAAAATATTAGTTCTTGGTAGGAATCTCATACAAATATTAGCAATTTTCAGAATTTTAGACAAAAACTACCATTTTCTTAGAGAATCTATGAAAGTGTTAGTATTAATTAGATAATCTAAAATGCTCATTTTTTTATAAGAGGCCTCTAGAAAGAACTAGTGTTTTTAAGAAATCTGAAATGTGCTAGTCTTCGTAAGGGACATCCATATGTAAGAAATACTAATGTTCTTATATTAACTAATGGGTTTAATACTAACGCAGATTCTAGTATACTGGATAAAACGACGAGTGTTGCGCTTTATTGTTAGGTATCAAAAAGGATTTAAGCCAGATATTGTGGGTAGAAAATCTAACGTCCCTTAAAAACGTCATGGCAACTGAAAGGGATAGAATTTGAGACAATAATTAAAGCAATAAAAAAAGTAAAATAAAATATTTATTTATACAGGTGGAGCCGAACCTACGGATGGACTGTCGCTTCAGTTGCAACAACTGATTTCTCCGTTAAAAGACTGTTTCGTGGCGAGCCTCAATGAGAACGAAACCGAGGAATTGATAGCGCAAAAGATTCCCGCACATCTGATAGAGACGATATCCAAGCTAGTGCAGAAAATCCTATTCAACGAACTGAAAGCTGAAAAGGTGCATATTCAATTATGTAAATAAATGACAAATAATTTCAATATTTATCTATAAAATTGTTAATTATTTCAGATATTCGATTGGCTCAAGACTCTGTCGGAAGAGCAAGAAAATGTGGATATACAAGTAGCATCTATGATTTTACAGCTGATTCTCTTGATAGAGGAACGAAGTGTAGAGTACGGCGAAGTGCTTCAAGATCTTTGTGTCGAATTTTGCGCGATACTGGGAAAAACTGATAAGGTTGTTCACTTTAATCTAAATTCAGTAAATTTAGTTTATTTTTTGTTATATTACACATTAATTTATAAAAACTTCAACATTCAATTGATCAACTCATTTTTTAATACGAAATATATAATTAATTTATGTATGTAAACATTTTCGCGATCCGTCCTAACTTTCAAATTTTATTTTTAGACCGAAGTCACATCTACGAGGAAATTTCAAATGATAAACGAGAATAATATTTACGTAGCTTACATCGCTATCAACAAAGTACTCCATTCGAAACTGCAGAACGTCAACTGGTTACTGGGTAGACTCAACGCAGAACATACCGCCCTGACTAGTCTCGAAGCTGACAGTGAATCCAGTGAGTCCAATCTTTCCACACAATGAAACAAAACGATGAATCGTGTAAAAAATTATTTCGTGAATAAAGAAAACACATGTTATTCTAATTTTAGATCGAAAAGGGATAAAGGACAGGGAGCAGAGCCTGTGCCGACAGTTTTCCTTCATCCTCGGGGTATTCGAGATTCTGGCCAGCGTGAAAATCATGCCAGGCCAGGCGTCCGAGGCGATATTTAAGAATCTGCAGAGGGTCTACAACTTTGCCTGTGCACTAGCGAAGTATTTCAAGAAGAAGTCGACCGCCACGAATCCGGCGTTTCAGTCGGTCAAGTATGGCATATAAATTGTTAAAAACAATTTGGACATATGTATGAGATGTATGGCTATAAATGTACTTGGTTTGACGTAGGTTCATCCCGGTGATACAAGGAGCAGGTAGTGCTTTGAAACAAGCGATAACGGAATTGATATTGCATGTTGAGGTAAACTAGTTATATCATTTTTTTATGAAATGCAAATCAATAAGATCCTTATTGTAAAACATAAATTTTTGTAATTTATTGTTGATAGTCTTCACAAAGTGGTGGAAAATCAAATGATGCGAATGTTCAACGAAACAAGATTTTGAAAGAAGTAATGGTCATACCTGGAGTGGTACAAGCCATAGATATGTTTGATAAGGAAATCGCATTATTGGCTAAGAAAACTGGAGTGAGTAGGAAAAACTGAATTTGGATTAATAAAATGCTTAATTAATAATCATAGTAATTAAATTAATGCAAACAAAAATGCTAAATTAAAAATATTGAGTTAAATTAGATATTTTAAGTACAATTTTTCTTTCGTCAGGTGGATTTAATGAAGTATACTAAGTATGATGCCATCAGAGATTTCAGAATTCAAAATAGTCAACTAATGCAAAATTTAGAGAAAATGAATGTCAGTTTGGTAAGTTGAAAATTTAATGGAATGTAATTAAAATTATTTAAGTGCAGGAAATTAAAACTTATTTTTATTGTTTCAGATGATAACTCAAACTAATCGTAACAACGATAATCAAAACGATGATGTAATCGAGGACAGTGATTCCAAAAGCGAAAGTGATGAAAGTCCTCCGTCCAAAAAACGTCGCAGTAGTTAACCATTAAAAACCTGAACGTTTATTTATATTTAATTTTATTTCGTTAACGTTTTCTAAATGAATCACCCAATTTATATTTGTATGTATTTATTTTTATTTTATCGAGATTTTCAAAATGAATCATCCAACTCGATGACTAAACTGTACAAAGACGTCGTAATTAAGTAGGTAATAAAAATCCTAAAGTCACATCGTTATTTTACCAAATCGATATTTAGTAATATAAATTAGTTATATGTAAGATTAATTATTTATTTATGTTTTGTTAATTAACAAACGCTTAAGTCGTTATTAGTGTTTTAATTAATTAAATTAATTAAACACTATTTTGTACTTTTTCAATAAAATTAATACAAACGATACAAAAAGTAATAATTTAATCATTTAAGGGAGTATCTATCGGTACACCGTGAGTCAAATGCGTGTTTGGTCGTGTTTGACTTCCGTGGTAGGTCAAATCGAACAGATTTTTTTTATACTACTTTTACAATGTCTCATACTTTTTAACAATAATTTAGGGAAAGAACTTTCACCAGATTATCAATTCGACAGCTCCAATTGAAAAAGACGTATCTCTTAGAAAAAATTGGAAAAGACGTATCTCGCGGAAAAAGTTCAAAAAGACGTATCTCGCAGAAAATGTTGGAAAAGACGTAACTCACAAATATGATTCGACATATTATACAAATCGACCGAGCACACCTTGTTATTATTACACCATGACTGAAGCCAAGCCAAATTCGTACTCAGCAATCCCAAAAAATCCAAAATCCACGTGTGAACGGCCAAAAATGTACTTTTGTTATGTCAAAAGCGATGTTGATAGCTGTTAAGTATAAAACTTTATTACTATAAACAAATTCGTACTCAATAACCTTAGCACCTTTAAAAACCAAACGTGAAATACAGAAAATGTATCTAGGTGGCACGATGAACAAAAATTATTTTTTCGATGGTTATTCAATTTCCTTTGACATGTACTAAATTAAAATATAATTAAAGCACTTTTTTGTTAAATTTTTTTATAACTTTTTTTAGAGATCCAACAAACTGTAAAAATATTATTAAAAATTATTTAAAAAATGGATTTATGAATTTTAGATTTATGGGTTTTGGGCGTATGGGTAAATAAGTTTTGGATTTATGGGCACAACCTTAGAATTGTGTTTATAATACGTTTATTCTTAATAAAATGTATTCTTGATAATGGTATTTTTGAATATATATACAAAAACCAAAGTATTGTGTGCACTCACTGTCTGCATATAAAGTGCAATATTTAATAAATATTCAAACTTTTTTGATTCGGGGATTAATCCTCGAGTACTAATTAGTACTCATTATCACCCCTCATCAAATAAGTCATGAGTGCGGATTTTTCCCACTGGCTCCAATTTACCTAAACGCTAAGGTAATCATCTCTAACTTTTATTAGTGTCCAAAACTCCTTTCTTTCTCCGTGTACAACAAATTTATTTCCGTGTTCACCTTCCCATTTAACTTGAACCTACTGCCGCGGTACGCAGTCCACCTGCGCTACGTGCCTATAAGTATTAGTATGCCCGAAGCGGCGTTTTATTTATAAGGCGATAGCCGGCGAGTCGGCTCGAACCGGTCTAGGGCGGTTCATAATCGTCCTCTCTCTCTCTCTCTCTCTCTCTCTCTCTCTCTCTCTCTCTCTCTCTCTCTCGCACACACTTTCTCCGCGTCTATCTTTTGGCTCGGAGATTTATTTTGCTCTGTAGATGTATTACCTATAGTCGTCGCGATGTCAAGTTTTCGCCCGAGACGCTTCCTTTCCCCATTCGGGGGGCCACTGCCGCGTCTGAGACTGTCGCGTGGTCTTCGGCGCGACTGGAAAAGATGTTTTAATGTTAATGTGGAACTGTATTGTTTAACACACGAGTAAAGTGAACATGCTTATTATTTCTTCAACAAATTATTATTTACGCCTAATTTTAATTTTAGTGAATGATAATTATGCAAAGATAATAATTAAAAAGTTTCACTGCATTACCATTAATATTTTACGAAAGAAAAATAATTGTATTTTTCGACCTTAAAAGAAAGTTGGTTTGTTGAGTTCGTTATAACGATTAAAGATGTTTATAATCAATTTTATTGCTAGATTTTTTTTCTAATTACTTCAAATACGTTTTACTTACTATTATCAAGAATGCAGAGCTTTAAAAGAGGTTTTTCTTTTTTTAAACAAACATTTTAAAGAATCTACGTCGCAAGGTAAAGTGAATCGGGGTAAAGTGGTCCGGAAAATAATGCGATTCGTATTTTACAGTATTTTAAAGGTTTTAAGATGTCTTTTTATTTTTATTATTATCTAAATTAACGTTTTTTTTTTCTATTCTAGTATAAAAACTAGTAAAATATTTTCAAAATATTTAATTCTATCCCCTAGTTCATTTTACCCCGCAGTGAAAGGCCCGGAAAAAATGAACAGGTATTTTTCAAAAATAGGTAAATAATATTAAACTTCATAAATGACTATTTTTTAAGTTGCTAGTATATTTATTGATGAAAGAAATTTCTTGTGCAACTTACAAAGTAATGTTTTAAGTCTGAAAAATACATTTTTTTGGACTTTTAGAGTTACTATGTTCACTTTACCCTGGTTTCCCCTATACAAAAAATGTTAATATCCAAAATGACATTGTTAATATACCTTACACTTAAATCATATGTGCGCGAAATTTGGTTAAAATCATAATTTAATGTGACATGCCGGTATTTTAAACTAAATCGCGCGCTTGTTTCACCATAAACGAGTTGATTGACGGCACTTTAATCTCATTATTTTATTAAGCGCACAACTTGAATGACAAATTACTTTGATTGCTACGGGACCATTGAGAGTGAATTACGTATATTTATTTCCCCTTTAGCAATCTTATCAATCTCCAAAATTCAGCATCGCAAATAATCCTCCTTACTACCGTAGCCAAAAATAAACCCGATCGTTTTAATTCTACTTCATTTCATTCATATCGAATCATCAATTAAAGCGCCGTGTAAATAGTCCTCGATAGTCGATGTCATGAATGAACGTTGTATTCCAGACGTTCTATTTATACCCGCATGTTTGTATCGCAGTGCCGTCAATGATCCAGTTTTTGTTCATTAAATAGATAATTATATATAAAAGTTATTACGTAGCTAATACTATTAGTTAAATATTCTCTATGTATTTTGTGTAAAATATTTAAAATTTGTTATGACAAAACTATGCTAACGTAAAATTAGGTTTTCTTCGAATTTTTTCTTTACAAACTAATTATTCTTTAAAAGTTTTGATAAATTTCAAATATTTTATATCATAATTTATAGATAAAAATCGTTGCCAATTCATTGACACTTAGCTTTCTCAAACTAAATTAATTGTTCTAATGTGAAATTCTATTTTCTAATATGAAATTCTTTTTTCTAATATGAAATTCTTTTTCATAATATGGAATTCTTTTTTTTAATACATTGATTTTAAATTGCTATATCTCTTTCTAAATAATACATCGAAAAGAGTGTGCTTTTTATCATTGATTCTTCATTAGAAAACGAAAGAAATGAGTGTATTTTGATTCCTAGTATCTCAAAACATATTTCTAATACGTATTTAGCAAAACTTTCTTTTTTACCATCACAAAACTTCCTCTATGAGGAAGCAAAATATATTGTTTAGTGATTTACAGACAAAGGAACTTATACATGTGCATACGCATTTGATATTTTTCATTTTTTTTAATCAGAAAAATATAAAGTCATTTCGCTCTTGTAACTAACCAATAACTGAGGCTATAATCGTGATAATTATTCAACAGTACTCACGATGTATACCCACCGAACAATTCGACTGTCATGAATGCGTTTCAAATTTTTGAATATCCTCCAATGTAAGTGCTCGAGAAAGCTATAAAAGAACAAACAACCAATCGCTCTACATAATTTAAAAGAATGTCAAACGCGTTCGTTCATATTTGACAAATAAAAATTCTAATGTATTACATATTATATAATACACTCTGATATATAAATATTAATAGTTTGTGTAAAATCGATATACTTTTCTTCTGAAAAACATTTTTCGGTCCTTCCACTTAAATATATGTAATTTCATTTACTTACTTGACAAAAGTTTTGTTCATAACATATATCAGTAAACATTATTACTAGTATACATAAGTAAATTAGGTCTTATTAGTGAATTCCTATCAAGGGGTGCGGTGGCGCCCGATGGCAAGTATAAGTGTAAAACGGTATGAAGCTGATCGGACGCTCCGACGCCCTAAAATATACGCCGATTTCACTTTTTTCTAACTTCTTAAAAAATTTAAATATCAATATGTTAACACTTGTTGAGCTTTGTGCAATGTACTTGCACTTATTTAAGATATAGTATAGTTAATATTATGCAAGGCAGGTGCAGTAAGACAGTTAGCTGTTACTACTGAGAAACGTGTACTTTTTCTACTTATGTAAAAATTATTATATGCTGTATATAAAACTAGGTATTTTCTTAGTAGTGTCAAGAATTTCAAGAATCGCGTCATCGTATTTTTATAATTATTAAATATTGAAATTTCCAAAGATATAATTCATTAATTACAATAAAATATTCTAAACAATACTGTGCCTGACTAAAAAATGATTATGTCCCTACACTACTGATTTATATACCAAGCAGTGTTCTAAATTTTTCAATTATATAAGTACAGTCTTACGAAATAAAATTGAAATCAATTAACTATGATTATTCCATCAACAATTATTTTCTGAAGAGTATAGGATCAAAGTATTTTCAGCAAGTAAGTATTAATCAAATATAACCTCAAATCTTTAACCATACCTATAGCTAATACATTGAAAACATAAAAATACTTTATAAAATTGTGACACACTAATTGTAAAATCGGGTGTACCACAAGGCACCATTCTAGGACCACTATTATTTATTATATATATTAATGATATTTTTGATTTAATGCCAGACGGTTTTATCAACTCATATGCTGATGATACCGTCATACTATGTATGGCAGAAAATTGGGAAAAAGCTATAAACTTAATGAACAATCATTTGTATGCAGTGAATGAATGGTTAGCATTCAATCAACTGGCATTAAACGTTGACAAAACAGTTTATATAACGTTCGTAAACTATAATGATAAAATACCAAATAATGTAGAAATAAGAATACAAGATAAATCGTTAAGAAGAGTACAAAGTTGCAAATATTTAGGGGTTACTATTGACATGAATATGAAATGGAAAGAACATATACAAAGTGTTGTACAACGCACTAAATACCTTGTTTATTTATTTGCTAAATTAAATAAAGTAATGGACAAACATTCTCTAGTTATCATATA
Organism: Gastracanthus pulcherrimus; assembly: GCA_949152435.1. Classification (NCBI taxonomy): domain Eukaryota; kingdom Metazoa; phylum Arthropoda; class Insecta; order Hymenoptera; family Pteromalidae; genus Gastracanthus; species Gastracanthus pulcherrimus. The sequence goes on along the minus strand of OX424572.1, from coordinate 23,928,198 downwards.
TTATGGTTTGTTTAACAGTCTGGCTAGTTATGGAATTTTAGTATGGGGTTCAGCGTATTATAATGCTATGAAACCACTATACCAACTGCAGAATAGATTAATAAAGATAATAAGAAGTAACTCAAAAAGACAGATGGATTCTATTTTAAAAGTTAAAAAAATTTATGTACTACAAACATTATTAAATAATTACAATTTGCTTAGAGAAAAGTTTATAAAATCAAAAAGCAAAACTAGGAACAAAAACCTAGAACTACCTGAAATCAATCTTGAAATAGGGAAAAAAAGTAATATATATAATGCTACCAAATATTTTAACCAATTACCAAACGAACTCAAAAATATCAAGCATAGTAAGGAAAATATAAAAATCAAAATAAAAAAATGGGTGATATTGAATGTACAATTAAGAGATTTAGTTTAATAACGTTAATAGTTTATAAGTATTTAGTTGTAAGTTATTTTTATACAGTAATTTAATTAATATTAAATAATATTAATTTTAATTACACATAATTGTTAAGTTTTTGTAACTAGGGTCGTGTACAGGTAGTTAAACTACCTCCTGCGATCCTTGATGCTTGCCCTAATGTAAAGCATCAAGGTACATTGTACCTGGTTAATAATAATAATAATAATAATATTTTACTTCTCCTTTAATCCAATTATCCTACTGCAAGAAATCCATACAAGCATTATCATTAATTCACTAGTAAAAGAGATCTAGAAACTCTTGCAGTATATTTCCATCCAAATCAATGAAAAAGCACCCAGCTCTTCTAATTCTCGACTAAAAAGAACTCCTCAAAGAATCCTAACCTCCAAAACCGCCACGATTTCAAACCCGATTCAAATCCCGCGCCATCTGTCCCCTTTCCCACCGAGCTCCAAGTATTCTCACCAGGTTCCCCGGTCTCCCCGCAGACGTCGCTGGCACTCACCCCCCCCTTTCCGTTCAGCACCTCGTCGCGCAAAAATACATGCCTCGCGCGCGCGCGCGCGTCGACCGCCCGGCCGCGAACAACACACGACCGCGCGCGCAGTTAGTCGTCGGCTCGCCGTCGCCTCGCGCTCGCGTGTTGTGCCCGCCAACCCCACGACCCTCTGCGCGCCCGTGTCCACCCTCCACGCGCTCACCTCCGGCCTGCGAGTCGAGAGAGTCGCGGAGACTCTCCGCACCGCAGTTCAACACCCATACACACACACACACACACACACACGCCACCCCGGGGTATTATGGCGCAGCGGCATGCGTCCCGTGGCCGGCTCCTCGATTCGCCGGTAGTGTTCGCGCTGCCCTCGTCGCCTGGGCGGCGCCGACCCGCTGACAACGGTGCGTTTGGATTCGCGCTTGTGCCTCGTCCGCTGGGCCTGAGTTTGGCGCTGCTGGTGGTGTTGCTGTGTGGTGCGGAGGCCAGTTCGGTGCAGGTACAGGTGAGGAGAGCAGAGGTATTAGTGGCTCCGGGTCTGCTGAGACTCAGCGGAGATGGACTGGATGGAGAGGATGGACTGTCGCAGCTGAGCTGGACGTTGGATGGGGATTGTAGCGGTGCTGCCGGTGCTGGGAAAATTACGAGACTGGAGGACGGTGCGGAAGGTGTGTGCGAGCTCCAAGGTGCTGTCGACGCTGCGGGTGGCTTGGCTGCCTGGGCGCGCGCTAGGAAGCTGATCGTGCTGTGCCAGGATGGGAGACCGATCGGCGTGGAGATTCAGCTGGCGCAGAAGTGAGTGCGATGATTGTGCTGGTTGTTGGGGGTTTGGGGTGGCTATTGGAAGGTGTGGGTAATGGGGACGTGGTGTGCGAAGGGTTGGAGACGTTGGATGAGTTTGTTTATTTAGGTGTGAATTGTTCGGATCAATTTTGTTGAGCACAAGGTTTGCGCGTGACTTGTGTCTTCTGTGTAGGAAGTTGAACGTCTCAGTTTTATGCGTATTTAGGTAACAAATTTTGATGGAGGAAAGTGTATTTGATGTGAAAATGAGCTTTGCCATTGAAGCATATTATATTGGTATGACTGAGAAATACTTATTTTTATTATTTTTGTCATATTTTTATTAAAGCAAGTTTGATTTATGAGAATTCCATAATTTCTTTAATCAGTATCGAGTTCTGAATGTAAACAATGAACATAGATTCAAAATTTGTTGTACATACTTTCTATAAGAAATTTGTACAGAATTTTCTAGTGAACAATACTAATAGATGCAAAAACAAATATTCTCTTTACAATATTTTTCAGAAAAATTTAAATTAAAGAATTCGTAGATCACTTATTATTTATGAACATAATAAATAAACCTTTTAAATATAAAACAATTGCAGTGATTCTCATAGTAAGCAATCTCACTGTATCTACAAGTTAAAAAGATTATATGACACTTGTAGATTTTTTCTGAATGACAACAGCGTGTCTTACATAAAATGAGGAATATAAGAGGATGTCAACAATTATGAAAACCAAATTAAAAAACTATAAAAACTTAAAGAAACGGAAACAATATGTATTTAACTTTGAAAAGTTAAGTAACAACAGCACTTTATAATGCTAAAATATTTTTTTATTTAAAACTTTCAATTTTGCATAGAATGTCAGGTGAAAATATTGTAAGGTGCATATTAAACTAATATAATTATTCTGAAATATTGAGATTTTTGATAAGCTGTAAAGTCTAAGATAAATTACCATAGGACATAAACAACAGAATTGATTATTATTCCCTATAGGAAGTGCTTTCAGTTAACACAGCTTTGATAAGAAAATAATGCGTAAAGCAAGATATATCATTGGCCCCTTTCAGTGCTGTGCTAGTTTAAAAACAGAAAGGTGTTTGTTTTCTTTAAGAAAGTAAGTTGTGTCACTACCACAAAAGTTTTCACAATGCAGTAGAAATAACAATAATATTGGCTAACAGTGTTTTGGACCTGCTGCGGTAACATTGAGAGGGTAAACAACACTTGACAGTGGAGGTTGGCCACATGGCAATTACTGCCAATCATGAATAGTAATTGTTCGCTTCTTCTGTGAGTGCATTCAACCTGTGCACAAGTGTAGATAACCTCGATTATACTAGAAGTAAACCCACTCCCATTAGTGTGCAAATTCATTATGCTTTCTTCCAACACAGCTTATTTTATTGAATTATGCCTCTTGAGTGTCCTTAACTAGTTAAGTGTTGGGAATGAAATAATTGAATGATCAGTTTAGAGTGAATATCAAAATTGTTGGTGTCAATTTCATTTGGTGCGTAACTTTCATCGTTTATCAAAGAGTGAAAAGTTCTCCTAGTGTTTCAATATTGTGAAATTCTGGCCAATGCGATATTAATATGCACAAGTGTAATGTATGCATCAGATGAATGCAATTTCCGGTAGGTCAAATAAAGCCAAGATAAAAATAGCTTCATCATTTCGGTAAAATTAGTCATGTTTACTTCCTTTAAAGATTTTCAAACCTTTTATTACATATATTTTTAAATTTAAAATATTGATTTATTGCTTGTTATTATACATATAATGGTAAAAATTAATTAAAAATCATTATTTACACAAATACAAAATAAAAGCATTGATGATAAATAAAAGTAATAGATCTAAAATAAAGCTAAGTTAATTGAAAAGGAGTTTCGTTGCAAAATCCTCGCGAAACTAGAGAAACGAGAGCAAAGTTCGATTTCACCTGATTTTGTGCATTCTTTTTTATCAAAACAGTCAGTAACGTCATATACTTGTAGATAAAACTGCGAGTATAAAATACTTAAGTCTTTCTTTAATCAGATAAAATCGGATAAGTAAGAAGACTTCTGATTTCATCCGATCTTTCACACGCGCGGTACAATAAAATTAAATAATTCATTATTATTATTAATTAATTATCAAATAAACATTGAAGTATTTAAATTGCCCTGGATATTTGTTGTACATCATTATTTATAAATACAAAAAATATGTATCGTAAAAATTACACAAAAATAAAACAAAAACTTATTAATTAAAGTGGTTTTTTCCTATAGAAACGAAATGTTTCGGGGCTTTAAATGGCCTGAAATATTATTTTGTTCTTTCGAATATTTAATTAAGTACTTAAAAAGTTAGACACAAGTATCATTAACTTACTTGTGCCAAAATTAAAACTAATAAAAATCTGAAGCAAAACAATTTACAGTGTTTTATTACTTATTCAAATTTCTAATACATCTAGAATGTACTAGTTTCTTTTTATGTATTAATAACGTTTGAACGTTCGTTGACCTACATTATTATCTTTACATATTTATTTGTTTCCTCATAACTTCCAACATTTATGCCTTATAGTTTTTCAATAATGTCTACACGTTACTAATGTATGAATATGTAATTAGAAAAATACGCTTAATTTTTTAATTTTCCATAAAGAGCTCATATTTAGCAAATTATTAGATTTCGCGGAATTTTTTTTTATGATCGGTAACCTACAGTAAAACTTTACAACGTCGGGGAAATTATTAATTATACATGTAATATAATAAATTAATTTTAAAAAATCTTTCAAACTTCGATTTAATGAAAAAATTTATTTGGGACAACACCGAACAAAAGAAATTATATTTTTATTTTTAACCAATAGATTTACAGATATATATATATATATATATATATATATATATATATATATATATATATATATATATATATATATATATATATATATATATATATATATATATATATATATCTATAAAAACTCTGCAGAGGTAAACTTGTTACCTGTTCGCAGATCTGGTAGCAATGAAAAAATATAAAATAAAATATAAAATATAACAGTATACTTAAAAACTAAACTTCGAAACTAAACTTAAAACTATAAGAAATCATATATCACTCAATTTTTTTTAATATAATTCAAATATCTTTCTACTTTGAGTATACTTTAAATTTGAAAGTTACCAAAGGTTAAAGTCGAACGAAGATAATGTGTGCTACACCGAAAGAAATTTGGAGAGGAGAGACTTCAGAATTTTTCAACTCTCAGACTTCCGATATTAGTTAAACTCTATTACTACCAAAAATGTAATCGTAAACTCCCAAAACTAGAGTGTACGACTTCAATGAATGTCGATACTGTAGGATATCCAACACTGAATTGCTACACTCCCAAGTTGGTAGTATGAGAGTTCAAAGACGCATTGAACTGTTACGAGTGCGAGACTGGGAGCGTCATGTCACGTATAGATTCAAGCAGAGGAGACCCATTCTACACGCGTGAAACCCCAAGAACTGTTGACTGTTAAACTACTGATTATTTTGCTTACTTTACAAACAAAACCAAAATTTCTAATTAAAAAATTAGTATTTTTAGCTTTTAAAAAACACTCACTAATTCGAATGTTTAAAAAAATCACGTTCGACCTACGTCAAAGCAAAAATAAGTTTTGTTGACTTAGCGAACCCATTGAAATAATATACGTCAGTGGATATTTTTAGGCTCTTCATTAATGAGTCGAGCAAAAAATATTCTTTTCGATTCTGTTTTAGAAAAAAAGACGTGAAATTTGCATCAAAACGAACCCGAAGAAAATTAACATAACTCGTCAAAACTTTTTCTTAATTAAACGATTGTTTTATCCGTTTTAGGAATCTCGTGTCGAAACTGACTTCGTTCCATTTCCAAAAGGATGATAAACGCGAGACCGATTGTTACTGGATCACTCGATTATCATCAACACTATATATTATGAATTTACTGCGAGAAGGAGAGAGACAATATTTTATTATATATGCTCCGAAATAACTGTCTTTTATTCCGATTTGTGTCTTGAATAGCTTCATTGATTTAATTAAGATTGTATCTTACTCAACATTTTTAAAGTTTAACTAGGTTTTTAAAATTTGATTACTATTTTTAGAGACACTTAGGTATTTTTGATTATTGCGCGCATATTTAATAATGATATTTTAATCTCTTCTTATATTTGGCATGAAAGGTAGACACTAATCTGGAATAATATTAGGCATTAATTTTTCTTAAATTAAGCAAAAGAATCTGAAAAATTTGGGCAATACTTTTGTTATCTAAGAAATATTTATGCATCAGTAATCACTCGAAAACAAATTTAATTTTGTTAATATTTTTGTTTTATTTTATTTATTTATTAATTTGCACAATAGGAAAGATAACATATCGCTTTGGAGGTTTGCTATATTCATTATCGGTTAGGTATAAATAAAATAAGAATATATACCAGTTTCAGTTTTGTAAACCGTAATATATCATAATAAAGTAATGAACCTAATTAATATCATAATTTTTTTGTTTTTTATTATAAAACTATTTTTTATTTTATCGTAAATATTACTTATGCGTTGTAAACAAATAAAATTTGATACTGAAACATGGCGTATTCATGTGCAATACACTCTCTATACTTTGTGGTACATTTTACAATTTACCCAGTAAAATTTTATTTTGTAAGTGATTTCATAATTTCTGTGATTTTTAAACTCGTTCCAAAGTTAATATTTATTGGAAAATATATATGAAAGTAGACATTTCTAGATTAATAATTAAAATCTCACTCCAAATCCGTGGGTTGCTGCGATTACATTCTTTTGAATTTGCTCCAAAATGTTTGGAGCGAAATTATCACTTTAAAAGCGTCAAGGAACTTCCATTTCTCTCTTTTGGAATGGCTTTCCATTCCAACAGTTTAGAGTGAAGTGACTATATTCTAGAATCCGATTAAAAGGCTAATTTTGAAGAAACTTACTCGAGTTAAAGTAAAAATAACACGACTTTAAAAACTTTAGTGATTTCACTTAATAATTGGGAAAAAAATATCGACTTTGTTGAAATCTATATTTCACTGAATGGAAAAGTAATTTAGCACCCTAAACACTTTTATAAAGCAGTCACCCTAAAAACTATTCCTAAGCAGTTCATTCGAAGAACTTAGATCTCACACAAAAAATTAATTGTTGATCTTATAAGAATGGTTCAGATGATTTCTATAGAGATAAAAGTTTTAAGAGTTAATTGCTATTCAGGAGAATAGCAACTAACTCTTAGAAAGAGTGAAATTTAATTTAACGAGAGTGATCACTTAAATATCTCTCTCTATAGGTACAGCTTTATAAAAATTCGAATTTCTTTCTGATCGACAATTAACTCTTATTTTATATCAAAGTGACTTTTCACTCTAAGAGCTTTAGATCAATAGAAATCCATTTAGTCGACGTATTTGGTGTAAGATTTCAACTCCAAAAACATCTAGATACACACCGAAAAGTTTAGCAAAAAATTTAATGGCTTCAAAAATTTAAGTCATACAGAATTCTTTAAAGGCATTCATTTCATTCGTTTGGAGAGGAAATTTCACTTCAAATGGGTCGTGGGCAGACTTGTATCTTCATTATTTTTAAGTAACTCTGAAATCCAGTACTTCTAAATTTGTTGATCTTTAAATTCATTTGAAGCTACTAAAATTATTAGTCTAAGAAATTGTTGGAGCCACTAACACTTTTGGAGTCACAAAAAATGTAAGAGTATTTAAACTATATTATTGAAGTCACTAATATGTTAGCAATGCTCCAAAAATATAATGACTGCAAATTTTAGTGCCTCCAATCATATATATTGGATCCGAAAATTTTAGTGACTCCAAAATGTTAGTGGTCCCAATAATTTGAGAGACCCCAAAAGCTTTAGTGTCTCCTATACTTCTAGTGGCTCCAAACAAATGTATAGACCAATAACTTTAGAACTATTCCAAGAAATTTTAGAGTCCCTTCAAAATAACAATGACACCTCAAGCTCACGACCCATCCGAAGTAAAATTTCCACTCCAAAAATGCCATAGGTATAGACAACCGACCATCACCACATCTTCCTCCCTAAACCCATCCAGCACTGTATAAGTATCCGCCAGCTCCACCACGCACTCGATGACCAAGCAACACACAGTCCAACACTCACCATCCTAAAAGCCTATATATACCTATACATCTGCTATACATCCACTGCCACTCTTCCTGCTCTTCCTCCCTCTCGCGTATTGCGAGAGATAGGCCGTCGAGCCGACTGCTGTTGTTCGCGTTATTATGTCGCGCGATGAAAATAGCCGCGCGCACGTGATATACGCGAAGGAGCCATACAGCGCCGGAGACGCGGGGCGAATATCGAGTGGAGAGAAACGGCCGACGGCGGCGGCGCCGGTATACATATACACATACATTTAATTCAGAAATAGACGGTTATATGGCCTACATCTCGCGCAGCGCGCGCGCGCGACGGTATTTCCAATGCGCGAGTAGACGCGACGCAGGCGCGGAAATTTGAACGAGTGAGAAAATTGAAATTCTTCGAATTGAAAGAATTTTTATATTTGAGTGTTTGAATAGTGGAGGAGCTGGGTACCTTCCCGTTTGCATCGACGTGTCCACGGGTAGAAAGTATGGTATCTTGTGTATTTTGACCCGTACAACACGAATCCAGGGGTCTTTTTATGTAAAGTGGTCCTAAATTGTTTAAACAAATGAGAAAAAAATTATTCTTTGTTCCGGGAGTATTTTTTTCTGAAAATATAAGTCATTTTAAGCAATAAATATTCTTACACTATTTTCCCTAAAATGTTTATTTAAAAAGTTATGATTTTTTGAAGTATCATTTTTGCATTTTTTATCAACTTTGGGCATGTCTTTTCGAAAACAAAAAAGAATTACGTAAAATTTTTTTGGAAACCTCTTTTGCTTAAAGTTAGTGAAAGAATCGGATGAAATTTTTTTTTAGCTAAAAATTTTAATTTTAAGAACTTCTATTTTTTATCTAAAAACCAATTTTATCAGATTCTTTGACTAATTTTGAGAACAAATGCACAAAATTGGTAAGAAATTGCAAAAATGAGACTTCAAAAAATCATAACTTTTTAAATAAACATTTTGGGGAAAAAAGTGTAAGAATAGTTTTGCTTAAAATTACTTATATTTTCAAAAATAAATACTTCCGGAACAAAAAATAATTGTCTTCTCATTTGTTTAAACAATTTAGGTTTTTTTTTACAAAAAAAGACCCCCGGATTCGTGTTCTACAGGTCAAAATATCATAATAAATGACTGTTTTCATCCTTGGATACTCTGTTACAATATATGGGAAGGTACCCAGCTCCAGGACTGGTGTGTTTACGATGTACGATGCCACGCGACGTGGTGAAAGTGCAGAGATGGCTGTATTTATAATGCGCGGTGTGCCCAGTCTCTTAAATTTTTAAAGTGATAGGCCAACTCTGGATCAATTCGACTAGCGTAGAAAAAAAAATTTGTGATGTCAATTTGTATTCTCATTTGAGTGTTGTTATACTCTTAGAAGTGAAGAATTTTTGTCCAAAATTATTAACAAAATTGAAGATGTCGATTGAAAATGCATGAAAAATCAACGAATTTAAGAGAGATAAAAGATAAAAGATTACTCAAATATTCATGCTTTTCAGTCCACCATTGTCATCAATTGTTAATAACTTTAGGCCAGATTAATGTTTTATATAAGGTTTTCTTATTTTCCATTCGATTCTTATATCTCGGGTCTCATTTTGCTCCTTTATTATTTTTAAGTATGTATATATCGACTAAAACAAACTTCCAAAATAATTAATCTGTATAAGATGCTGCTGATTGTTTATACATTTATGCAAGTTTGCGTACATAAAAAAGACCTTTTTATCTGAGCTTTTATAAACATGTGTTATTATTTAAATGATGCCTCGTATTTAAAGACCTAAAAAAAATTTAAAGTCTGTTTAATTGACTCCAAAAAGACGTCGTGACCAATGTTTGAATGAATAGTCACAAAGATTAGAGTGAAATGCCGACTCAAATAGAGTAATTTACAAAAGGATTGGTTTCATTTTCTTTACAAACAAAGAGTAAACAATTCGCTGCATCAATTTATGAGTGTTCGTTTTAAAGTCGCTCAATTATTACTCTTAATTCAGATTGACTATTGTTTCGGTATAAACCTTTACGAGGTTCCTTCAAAGTTTATTTCTTCATTTGATATGGAAATTCGTCACATAAATTGTGGTGAAATAGCACAATAACCCTCCTCTTCAAATAAATATTTATTTCATTGTTGAGCATTGAAAAATTTGAGGATAAAGCGAAGAATCCTATCCATGCAAATGTATTATTTAGGCATTTATATGAATATATTTCCACAGAAATTATGCCTCTTTAGTGTCCCCGTTAACTTTATTACGTATATAAAATACCATACTTTATTGAAGATATTTTCCATGTATACAATTATATATAACTAATAGTAAGTAGATGATGTCTACTTGAAGAGAAAACATTATTTGAACCTTGTTCAAATTAACCAATTAACGTAGTAACCTAAAACATGTAATTTCCGAGGCCTTTTTATATATTTCATGTTACATCACCCAATCAATTCGAATAAAGTTTAAATTAGTTTTTTTTTCTTCAACTAGACTAGATGTAACAAAATAGCATGTTGGATATCAAAAGGCTAATCAAATTTCGTGGAAATATCCATATAGAAATAATCAAAATCAGTAAATCTGCTTATAAGTGAATGAAAATATGTACTAATTGAAAATCGGATGAATTACTGGAATAATAATTGCTGCAGGCATTTAGGATAACCGTATCCATTATATTATATAAATCTGTGGTTGGTTATACACTATTATAGTTCTACGCTATTCGATTCCACAAAATACCCATCAGACCTTGATCTAGATCCAGGACCTGGAGGGTGCGTTCTATCCTTGTAATCTAGAAGATATAGTAAAAGTGCTCTGTCCTATAATGAACGATTTCTGAAAAATTTTAGAAGATTCCAAACTAAATATATCTCGAAATTCGTTTGCTCATTTATTAATTATAAATGCATTGGTTAATGTTTGAGTTTTAACAAAGCAGATAAAGAATAACATTTTCACTTTTCAATGTAATGTAACATAATATTATTTAAAATATTAATAATAAACTATCGTTTGATGGTTAAAATATATCTTTATCCATTGTCATCATGCTATAGGAGACTTCATTGGTCAAATTCATGTCAGCCTTAATTGCAACATTACCCCATCGTAATCCAATTCCCGGACGATATGCATTTCCATCTGTGATATACCAGTCGTTCGCTCATCGGTCCACTTTCACGTTGCAATTATACTATGTAATGCAATTTTGGCTTTGAGTGCCCAGAGGCATTGGGATGCAAATTGAATTGTAATGTTCTTTTGAATAACAAAGGTATATTTGTGATATTATGTGTTGAATACCTATGAATTTTGAGCAAGGTTATTGAAATATTTGTAAAATTATTAATTTATAATTCAAACATATTGAAATGAAATAATAGACATTATTCAATACGCATGTATATTTAACAGTATCTTAGTTGTGAAATTTAGGTAAAAAAATACATAATGTACTTTCGTAAAATAGCAAAAGCTTTATAGAAAAAGTATTAAAGCCCTCTCATTTTATAAAAAGAAAATAATTTTCAAGATAGAAAAGAATTTAGAACGAATATTTTTTCTCGTAAAATTCTCTAATAGGGTCTAAAGGCGTTCTTTCTTCTCTATAATATTCTCAGCTTTACGAAACTGGCGGTTAAATTCTTTCTTTATTTCGCCCATTTCGCTTTCTTTGTATCGCTTGACTTTTATTTTCGAATACCGCGGAATTTTACGTAACTCGGGTTATCTAAATTCATCGCTAAAACGGATTCCTTAAAATCGTCCTATTATGCAAATATTTTTTTACTGTGTCGTAACATTTGTTCGTAATAACAGTGGATTCTTTTATTAGTATTAGACATACATTTTATTAAAAAAATGCACGATATTGTTAATTGGACATTTTTTGCCTATTAAAAAATGTCGTAGCGCGTTTCGTACACATAAGAATTATACACGTAATTATTGTACACAATTTAGCATTGCGATGACTGTCAATTATTGAATATGGTATACAACTGCTATAACTATTTTATATGAATATTAATTTAGCTTTGATGAATAACAGAAATTACATTCAATCCAGTTATAAACTAGCAAAACGTTGAAAGGGTATAAAGTGCACAAAGTATTTCACAAGTGAATCATCGATTTGAATGTTATATAGATTCCGATTGACCTGTTCACCCAGTACGATTTAACCGCAGTTTCTTTAATTAGATCGTTATCTTTAAATAAATTAGATGCGTATTTGGCTTTGTTACAGGTTCATTACGGCAGTTTATGGGCAGAAATAAGAATGATCACTATATATATAGTAGAAAAAACACTGACGCTTTAATTTAATGCGAATCGCCTGTTGTATTTACTCGCAGTTAGTAAATATGCCCCGCTTCTTCAAGCCTAAACAAATTCCCATTGTAATTTTTAAGTTAATTATAAACAAACAATTTTAAAGTAAAATATAATTACTCTAATGGAGTGACGACTTATCATTCAAAAAATAAAATAAAAAGTATTGTTTTTATAGAATTTAGTCTTTAAATAAACTTTTCTATATAGTTTTATATAATTAATTTATTGCTTTAATTAAAATATATTAATTATATAATCAATTTAAAATAATTCAAAATATTTAGAGCGATGAATCTTTTACATTTTTACTAAAGAACCAAATAAATAGTGTAATTTTGAAATCAAATAAGATTTGTACATTTATAACGATAAAAAAGCTTTTAAAAAACTAACATGCTGGAAGTGATTAAAACTGGATTAATCAAAAGTGCTCCAGGGTGGCCGCCTGTATCACAAAGCAAGCAACACTTACTGCGCCAGACTTCTACATTTAATTGTAATTACTATAATTACTTTTTTAAATCAAACTCAGGTACACTGCTCTTCAGTTTCAAAGCCTTATACTCAAATAGACTTGCTAAGTTAAACTTATTTAATCAACAAATCTTTACAATTTATACTTGCTACTACAATCTTCTCACAGAGAATGTTCCGATAAAAATGATACCGTCAAAATCATAGTAAACATAAAAAATCCTCACTGCTTCACGAGAAACATGACTAAGGTAAATATTATAATGAATAATGTTATCCAGCGAGTTTTTCCTATGAGTAAAAACTAAGTAAAGTAAAAACAAGTAATCATTATCAGTAAATTCTCTCAGTGTTCGCATATGACGACTCTTCTTTACAGCATAGTTCTCTCTATTAAACTGATCATTTCATCCAGCCTGGCCATAAACTCAACTCGTATCCAAAACCGCAAAAGACCATCGCTCCTTCCATAGAAATCTACACAACACCCTTATCTCTCAATGAAATCCCGTCTTATCGTCGTTCCCCAGCTCATTAATCCGGAAGCCCCGATTACAAGCAGACGAATCACGCAAAACCACGTTATTCCCCACCAGAGCTCTAATCCTATAGGTACTCCCAAGAATACAAAACTCCCAGACGACTCACCAACACCTCTCCTTTCTCCTCTCGACTTCTCTCGACACACACACACACACATTTTCTTTTTTTCTTCTTCCAACAGCGAGTATAGCCGCCGAATCAATAAGCCGTGCCTGCCAAGCACACAGCAGCGCGCCCCGAGACTTTGACGTACACGTGTACATGCGTATATACGCCCTCGCCGTCTTTTGTTTATCGTCTACGCGGGGGCCTCCGCCTCCCACGCACACGCGACCACGCGACTCGAGCGATATCCTAACCTATGAACTTGGCGCGGCGGCGGCGGCGGCGGGAGTTCTGTCTTTATCGGCGGATTAGATCGCGCTGCTGTGAAAAATAAACGCGGCGTGGCTAAGGGGTTCGGTTTCTCGTTATTTTCTTTTCGCAGTGAGAAAAAAGGAATTGGGAATAGCTACTGGTGAAACGCATTTTTTTTAGGAAAAATCAGTATTGTATATTTTAATGGTAAATATAGATGATATTAGTATTTAAAGGGCAACTATTTACTGTATTGTAACTTAATAATGTCGAAACTGAAATGTTTCAAAGTAAATTTTACCTTTCTAGCTTTCATCTGTAACTTTAAACTCTTATCCTTTTGTGTGAGTTAAAGGGCAATAATAAATAATACTTTTTAATTTCGATTATAATGTTGTCTAATAATTTCCTTAGTAATTGTTACTGAAAAAAATTAGTGTACGAATTTCGCAGTGCATTGAGAAAAGACTATTGTGATTAAAATGGCTTTTCCCGATCAGTAACGAAGTAATACTAACTATTACTGTTCTCTCTTATTGGAAATGGGCGTTAAATAAATGACAAAAAACAATGTATATACATTTTAGATAAAGTAAGTTTCATATATTCAAACGCGCACAAGAAGGAATACGTCAGCAATGAACAAATACTGTAGCTAGACGCTCTAGTGTGACTAAATCACTTGACAAAAAGGACATAAGAGGATTTCGGGGTTGACGCATATAGTTCCCCGCTCTTTTCTATACTCGCATGTCAGTTTATGTCTTATGGGACATTTCTCAGTAAGACGATTCATTTTTGTACACGCATGCGGTAGTGTAGAACTACCAGTTATACACATTAAAGCATATCGATATTCCAACATCTATTTTGTTAGATTTTGATCACTGAAACAAGAATGAAAGTACCTCTATCAAATTAGCTGATTCTACCATTTCACGTTATAGACGTTCACTCTAGTTTATGATATCAACCAATAAGATGCTGTCGAACGAAATGACTTTCCAATCATTCCAACCCAAAAAGAATCCGCTGTATCGAATTTCCATTCCACGTTTAGCTCAATTTTATAATCACTTCTTGCGAAATATACTTCTATCTCCGTCTCTCTCTCTCCTCTCTCTCTCTCTCTCTCTCTCTCTCTCTCTTCTCTTACTGCCTTCTCTGCCCGGCTTTTCTCTTCTCGTCTCGTCTCTACGTTCGATCTTTGGTACTTATAGGCCGGCACGTGCTCTCGCGCGCGCGCCGATACGTTCACCTTGAGCGTATAATAGTTCTCTCTCTCTCTCTCTCTCTTTCTCTCTCGCTCTGTCTCGTGAGCGGCCGTATTAGTTTGCGTCGAGCCGAGCGAGCGACGATAATCATCGAGAGACCGGCGCGGGGCGCTCTTCTCTCTTTTGCTCCAACGGTCGGGATTATTTTTTTTTCTTTTTCTTTTTGTTGGTGGTTGGGTGTGGGTAGAGTCGTGTCGAGTTGTGTAATAATAAGGAAATATTTGAGTTCTTTTTAGTTTCTTGGGTAATGATGAGGATGGTTTGATTTTTGTGTAGGGTTTAGTTAGTTGGGCTGAATCTCTGCATGGGGTAAATTGTGCAGTAGACGGGATTAAAAAGATTATTAAAGGTTATTATTATTGATTTCGCAGATTCATTATCTTTTTCTTTACGGTTTTATTGTCGGATATTGTTCTTTTTATTTCAAAACATTGCACGAACGAAAATTATTGTTACCATTTATTACTTTGTTACGTATTGAATGTCTCTAGTCAGACTTTAGGAAATTGCTTTCAGAAAGTCAGATTTCCAATATTTAAAAGAACTGCACTTTTGCGTATTTTAAAAAAATAACAAAAATATATGTTTGTTTTGTAATTATACACATAAAAATAGCGAAGTGTACTCCAATTTTTAGTATAACTTAATAGTTGAGCACTGTTTTATTCTTAATAAGGTTTTACTAAGCATTAAGCAAACAATTTTGATGGGTCGATGGAATTAATAAGATCTTCTTCTTGGAACTGAATGAAAATCTAATGTAGTCTAGCACGATATTTACTTTATTTAAAAAATTACAATTTCAATCTTATTATTTTGGAGAAATATAATATCATTTAGCTCATTAAATAACTTAATAATTGTATTACGTATAGTCTTAAGACTTTTAAAAATTAAAAATATATTGTAAGTATACTAAGTAGTAAAAGGATAAACATGTCAGACACGTTTTTCTCATAAACATATCGGTTTACGTTCTGTAGTTTCTCAAAGCTTGTCTCAGCTATTCTGAATTATCACTTTCGGTAGAAACGGTATCGATTTCCTAAATGTTATTTCTAGGTCAGAATTTACATTTCTCAGGTCTGCTTTTTTCATGTTTCACGCATGATTCAGAAGCAGCTGATGCAGGAATTTTTTGTAGAGACATTCATTTTCTTTATAAATATATACTCTGCAATGCGAAGTTTTTGTTTCTGTTGATTTTACATTATTGAAGAAGAAAAAAGCGTTTCATTTTAAATTAAGAATAAATTCATTTTTCCGTTTCATTTTATCCTGATTAAGAAAAAGAACCAGGAAAAATATTTTTATTTCGCTTATCGAACGAAGCAAATTAATGAAATAATCACTATTTGAGGAAAGTTTCTTTGAATTAATAATACGTCTACACTTTTCTTCGTATTAACATTTTCTTTTGTAATCGCTCCCAGAAATCAGACATAAAAAATATTTTTTACAATTTCCTTCAATTATTGAAAAGGAAGAATAGTTAATTGAAATTGTTTGATACATAGTCATCTTATTGTTAAAATAAAACTAACAAATTCATATTCATCAATTAGGTATTATTAAAAAATTGGTGAAATTTAATTCCTTACAATAAATGCTAACTTTGTTTGCTGATATCAGAATCAATCTTCATTCGGTCCAATCTATATAAGATTGATTGTCATCGCAAATTAAATTTCAACTGCATTTCGGCGTTTTGATGATATCATCCATCATGCACTGCTTTTCGTACTTCAAACAAATATTTAAAATGTTGTTGACAGATGCCGAAATTTTTACAAGAGTCACTCAATTACGTAGATACTTAAGGTTCTGATACAATTCCTAATAAAATTATTTGAAAAATTTTAATAAAGTAATTCATCCTGGGTAGAAGGATTTAGCGAGTTTCTATCTTATTGTCTATAGCTATATTTTCATATATTTCTTAGTTTTGACCACAGAATTGATTAAATTCTGGTTAATTTGAAAAGATGCATATATATATATATATATATATATATATTATTGTGTTATTGCAATAATTTAATTAGAGTTTTAAAAAAGCTATTAGATTGGTTGATCACTCATGGCTCATTTTGGGTCTTATATTTATCCCTCATTTTTCATGGCAAATTCCTATTCTGTAATAAATTTTACGGCTAGATTAGGAATGCGGATGCCTCGTAAAAAGTACATAATAAAAAACAGCCCCAAAAATATTACTAAAATAATATATTGTTACATAATAAAGAAATATAATTAGAATTATCGATTTGAACCTGATATTCCATTGTTTCCATGATCTTCAGTAACTTTTTATTCTCATCGTGCATAAGTAGTGGGGCCATCTATCTGGATGGGCATTAAAGTTGGAAAATTTAACTTACATCTTATGGGGAATCTGTAAAAACTGAGATTACAACAAAAATAAAGTGTTACTTCCTGTTGATTGTCTGCTGTAGACATATTTACGCGTGCAATACGAGTATTATTAATCTCGTATAAAAAGACACAAGAGAATCGTTGAATGTTTATTAAATCACTTTCTTTTCAATGTATTTTGAGATTTTTAGATATATATATAGTAAAACATTTACATTCCGACGTTTTTACTGTTTTCACTACCATGGACGCTTTGGTTTTATTTCTTATCACCTCGAAACGGACGCATGGCGCGAATATTAACCCATATTAATCTGATTCAGAGACTATGTAATAACTCCAATAAGAACAACTTATCTCAATAATACTTTTATCATATTCAACAGTGGCAACATTTCATATAACATTAGTAATCTGTTACGTAATCCACTATAGATCATAAATACATCCAAATTCCCAAATCCTGAACTGATCTCAGCATTGATCTCAGCTCAATGCGACTGTCTTCGTCATGCAACGCTACTACCCGATCGGTATTGAAGATCTAACCACCCCAGCGCCCTCATCACTAAGCAATAAGCATCTCAACGAATTCTCGCTAATAATCATCCACGCTCAAAAACACCCGGGAACCTATAAAAAAAAAGCCCTAAACGGCACACAAGGCCGCAATCATCTCCTAAACCAACTACTAACTATCTCATACAAAAGATAAGAGTCACCCGGGTCCAATAAAAAGTCGCAAACGAGTTATCATCTGATTCATCGCGACGCGACGGGACGCCTATACCCATTACATCACACAGCTGATGAGCCGAACGAGAATGGCCATCCGCGCGCGAGGGTTATAGCCGCGAAAGAGAGATACACAACCAACCATTCGCTCAGAGAGGCCCCTCTCGAATCAATAACGAGCCGGCGGCAGCGATATACCTGCACACGCGTATACACACACACACACACACACTGAGAATACAGATGAGATGCTACCGACAAATGGTGCGGTCGTGTGTGTACGTGAGGCGGGAAGCTCGTGGCACCCTTGGGCTTGGCCGTGAAGCTGGCTGCTGCTGCTGCTGATACGCCAAGGGGTGGCCTTGCCGACCTTGACCCACTCGCTGCGGCGTCTGCTGCCGTACGTCGCAGTATCTCTTTAATCCTTGATCTCTCTCTCTCTCTCTCTCTCTCTCTCTCTCTTTTACGCGTTGTGTTTTTCTTTTCGCCCTTTTGCACTGCTGGCCGGCTGCTTTCTTTGAAGTCGTAGGTAGTTGGTGACTTTGAGAGAGGTTACGTTGTGGAGTGGAGGTGATTTTGGAGGTTAGGTTTGGTCGAGAGTAACGGGTGCTTCTGCGATCTTTGATGTTATTCTTTGAGGAGTTATTATCAGACACTGGCAATACAGTAGTGTTATATAATTGAGGGTTTAGGTTTGTTGATAACTGTCAGGTTTATTTAGGATGCCTATTGTATAATCGCGGAAAATGGTTTGTATTAAGGTTGAAGTTTATTAAAGTGTTGCGTTTTTCTTCTCGCCTTTTTTGTTCTGCCTGCTTTTTCTTAAAGTTAGTGTTCGAGTATAGATAGTTCCGGATTTTAAAAAAAGTTACGTTGTCGAGTGGGGAAAATTTTAGAGGTTGGTTTTAGTCGAGCTTAGGTTTTGGATTGATAAAGGGTGCTTCTGTGATTTATTAATATAATTTTTCGTTGTAATATCACAAGAAGACACAGAAAGTAATATTTTTGTCAAGAACACGCTAAACCCGTTAGAGTGAAATAAATCACTCTAATTAGAGTGGATTATTCACTCTAAAAATAGATTGGATTACTCACTCTAAAAATAGAGTGGGATATTCACTCTAAAAATAGAGTGAATGTTTCACTCTTAAGTAGAGTGGAATCTCACTCTATTTTAGAGTGAATACTTTCCCAATATACATCGACGAAAAACTAACCGATTTTTTACTTTTTAAGTTTATAATATTGCAAGCGTTATAGTAGATACACTTTTCCAGTAATAATAGGTTTACCATAATAAACAAAATAAAGTCGCAGTAGTTTATATACACAAAATTAATTCTTCTGCATGTTTCATTATATAAATATTTTAAAGTGTTTTTACGTTCCAACAAGAACTTTAAAAGCATTCTAAACTATAATAATAGAAACTTAAAGTATCTTCAAATTAAATAATACAATTAAAACAAACTTTCAGGGCATTTTTTTTTGTTTTAAATTTTCGTTTTTTGCTATTTTTATATAGTTTTTTCAGTATATGAATAAGAATAGTGGTTAAAAACTTAGTAGGATTACAGTTATAAGAGGAGAATTTTACTAGGTGAGTACTAATCGTAATGGTATCAACCTAACCTCCAAATATCGTAAAAGCACAGTTTTCTTTGAAAATTTCGTGGCTACAGTATATATTTTCTTGTATTCAGTGTTGTAATGATGGTTTATGCATTATAGAATGTTACTAGATAACTGCTTATTGTAACAATATCAACCTAACCTAAAAATATTGCCACACACTTATTGGAAATTTCGAGGTCAAAATACGATTTTTTGGTATTTTCTGTATTATAATTTTGGTATTTACATCAGAGAATGTTACATGTAGTAGTGTCATCCTAACCTCAAAATATTGAGAACCATATCTTCTTTGAAAATTACGTATTCAAAATATGTAGGTATTTTTTATATTTTCTGGCTTTTTAATTAATATTTCTGCACCAAAGAATGTTACTGGATGAGAACCAACCGTAATAGTGTCAACCTAACCTCAAAATATCGCTAAAACACTTCTTTTTGTTTCAAATTTCATGATCAAAATATTATTTCTTTTGGTATGGAATGTTACTAGATGAGTTATAATGGTAATAGTTTGTTACTAATGTCGTAGTATCAATATTTATTTATCGCTACTCACACACACACACACACACACGCGCGCACACACACACACGCACGCACGCACGCACGCACGCACGCACGCACGCACGCACACACACACACATACACACAGACACGAACATATCCATATACGCGCGCACGTCTACACGTACACTCATATTATACACACAAAAAATTTGAAGAATAATTATATTCCGATATTTTGAGGTTAGGTTGAAAGTATTACGATTGGTTCTCATCTAATATCATTCTTTAATGTATAAATAGTAACTACAATATCAAAAATACTAAAAAATCATGTTTTGATCACGAATTTTGATACAAAATATTGTGCTTCTGCGATATTTGGAGGTAAGGTTCAGACTATTACAGTTGTTTCTCATCTAGTAACATTCTTTGGTGCAGAAACAATATTTATAACATAGAAAATACCAAAAATACATATTTTGAACGCGAAATTTGTAATAAAGACATTGTTTGGCAATATTTTGAGGTTAGGTTGATACTAATACAATGAGCACTTAGCTAGTACCCTATTCTATAATAAAGAAACAATCATTATAACATAGAATAAACAAAAATATTATATTATAACTACGAAATTCGCACAAAAACAAGCGTTTTTATGATATTTAGAGGTTAGGTTGACACCATTAAGATTGGTACTCTCTATTCATCGTCAAAAGATTGAAGAATATTCATCCGTTATTTTGCCGACTCACAACTCACATCACAGAGCACGTGCGAATGCGCGGAGTTGACACGAACGATCCGACTGTTAGCACCATACGTACCAACCACTTATTCGCGTGTCTTCCGAAATTAATTTTAATTAATGAGGTTCAAAACTGCGATAAATAAAATAAAATTCGTTTCCGTTGTCATTTCACTCTAACTACTAGAGTGAAAATTAGAGCGAATAAATATCACTTTATTTTCTAGAGTGAAATATTTCACTCTAGTAGTTAGAGTGAAATTTTACTCTAAAATCGGTTCACTCATATTTTAGAGCGAAATTTCACTCTACCAGGTTTAGCGTGAAACCGAGGCTATATTACCCGATCACTTAGGTTGGTTCACTTTATATTTTGATTTGTTTAGGATAATACATTTTTGTTCTGATTGGCTTCTTCTGATGGTTGATTAGGAAAGATTAAGTTAGGGAAAAGTTGAAGTGGAGTTTAAGGTTACATTTTTGATTAGTGATATATTCCTTGAACTGATATCAGATAAATGTACAAATGAAAGGGTATGTTCTGAAGATAATAGAGCTCCTCAAAATACATCAGTTTAGGCACCGGTTTATTTAGAATGCCTAATAATGCCTAATAAAACACATTCATCTAAACTTATTCTACACTAATTCTCTGTATTAAATTCAGAATCGTTGAAATATATGTATTATTATTTATATTTACGAAATTGCGAAATTTCATTGTAAGTTCTATTTGCAGTGTTCAGTGCCAATTTTTTTTACGAAACCAGCCACTTTGAAGAAATATATCTTTGAATTCTTTTAATATTTTAATGCTTCTTTAAATGCATGGAATTTAAAATCGATAATCCTCGGTTTAGTTTGTGGTTTATAGCGCTGAAAAGTATGAAACTTCGGTTTTAATAAATATTCATTAAAATTATATATTTAATAAACTGTTCTCTTTCTTTATAGCGGTATCGATAACAGTAAAATAAACATTTTATATTGTTTGCATCACGCAATAAATTGTAGAAAAATCAATAGTAGTTTCCGTTACGTAAATATATACTTTGCTGTCTACTTTTTCCTCATATTCACATTTTTCAGTAAAGTATTATTTAAAATTATTGATATTGTTAATTCATTATAAGGTACGTATAGCAGTACACAATTAGATTTTTATTCAGCGTAACAATGCACTGGTAACTTTAATACGATTAAACTTATCAAAATATTGGATGCCGCATTGTCGACACATTATACAACGTAAATAATTGTAATTTCATTCGCACGATTATGCGAGACGGTTTTATTCAGATTACCAAGTCGATACCGAACGAATCCACATAACTGTCTTTGCAAGCAAAGAAATACTGCACATCGTCATTCATAGCAATACTATACGAGATAAATAATTTAATTGTCATTGGTCGAACCAAATTTTTCAAATATATTAAATCAGTTTCTAATATTTAATAAATTTTGGATTTTAGTATCAACCACTTCTTAGTTTATATTTACTGAAGCAAATAGTTCTCATTATATCCTATCCGAGAAAAGAGTTTCTTTACAATAAGAAGTACATGTATTCGGATTAATAGAATTCAACTGAATTCAATAGTATATTGATACAATAGGTAAAATATGTATTTCTTAAATCTTAAGAAATATTTCTTAGTACGAGATTAGAAAGCTCATATATAAAAATGATTATTCAGCTTTATCAGATGATCAGGAACTGGGTCCGTTACGGATGTATTTTACTAATCTCCAATTATGTAATAACGAAATATTTCATATGCGTTCGTTATTACTGAAATATAAATAAAATTTCATATACAACTTAATAATTTAAATAATGTATAAAAAACAAAATTATACGATGTATATTTTTATAGAAGAAAAATTGTCGTCTGTAAAAATAAGAATCCATTTTAGATCAAGCTTTACATCTTCCTACATCTTCGCACATTTTCTTTTATTTTCACTAGAAAAGCTTTCAAAGAAATGCGATTCGTTTCTTTTCCCACTGGAGTGAATATCTGCGTTAGCCGGTGACATAACCACTCCTGTAACGCACGTGATATAACGGTGCAGTCGAGCCAATATTGGAAATCACGCGCGCGAACAACGCCAGCCAATTCGAAATTCCCCGTTCTATTATCCTCTGCGTTATGTGATATGTATATGTATGGCTTTCTCGACTCTTCTCGGTTTAGCTTGCGAAGCGCGATGTTATTCTAGAGGGTTCGAATATTTCAGAGAAATTCTGTTTTTTTTAGTGATTTTGTGGAGCTGTTTCAGTAGTAGAAAATTTGTTATTTCTAAGTTAGGAGAAACGATTTTTTTTATAGTATAGTAATAAACAGCTACTACTTTTTTAACGATTTTCGCAAACACAAATTGCTTTACTAGGTTAAAAGTGTAACAAAAGGAATTAGAATTAGTTATATTAGTATGAGCTGACATGTCGATCTGAGTAAAGCAAATGTATCTAAAAATCAAGTAATATACGTTGAGTAATATGTTTTTACATTAAAATATATTATCATTTTAGTTTTTAATTTAAAGGTGGTAAAATTCCTTTAAAGAAAGAATATTTAGCGGAATATTTATAATACATTTAAATTTAAATTATTATTTTAATAATAATTAATACATTCAGTTCGTTAGCATTGTTAATCAATTTTTATTTTATATTTCATCTATTTGACTTTATTTTGAACAGTATTTTAGCTTTATCATAGTATCTGGATGAAATCGTTGCAGTAGACTGAATTTCCGTCACTGCATACTTCCTCTTTCAGCCAAACTAATTATAATTTTAGCTTAATCTGTATCTTTACATTCTAATTATAGAACTCGAATATAATTTATGACGTAGATTTAATCATTTGCATTTGATTATTATTTAAACAACTACAACTTAATACTTTTTAAATTAAAAGATATTTTTATTAATGTTATAAATTTGATCTTATTTTTCGATGAATTTTTAATTAATAATTAAAAATGTGTTTATAGATATCTGAAGTTAAATTTGGGGAATAAGGTTTGAACAAATAAGACTATTTATTTAACGCTTCAGTGGTTAAATTAATAAAACACGGATCTGATAAGGATGGTATTCAGCGTTGAAAGGTTAAATAAAAGAAAAGTATTATTTATTTTCTTCTTTTATCAAAATTTGATCTTCGAAAAGATAGGTAGGAGAGACCGGGGCAAAGTGAGCCACAAAAAGTTTAAGCACGAACATAAATGTGAATCACCTGTAAATACTTCAAAATAGATTAAAAGCGTAATATATAAGCTTTATTTAATATAAACCCACAGTAACAAATCTGTAAAATAATTAAATGTATTTTAAAATGCATGTACTTCTTATATACGAGAATAAAAATGCTGAAGCTTATTTTATCTCGAGCTTGGAGTAAAGTGAGCTCGTGCACACGAGGCGAAGTGAGCTTCAATAAATATACGGATACAAACTTAGGTTACGAGTAGTTAATGAAATTGATTAATCTTCTGAATAAAACTTAATCCATTTGTTAAAAAAAATATAAATTTAAAGCTTCATAAGATGTATTTATCATACGTAACCACAGAGCAAGTTTCGGGTTAAAACGTCTCTTATTGCATTGTTTCTCAGCTCGCTTTACCCCAGTCAGTTGGCCCCGACTGTACGTACGACGTTAAAATATTCTTTAAGAGATTTTCATGTTATTTTATTACATTACAAAAACATATACTGATAATTAAGTGTATTTACTATATATAAAAAATTTCTACTATAAAATAAAACACATAAACGTTATTTATCCAAAACCCAAAACTTACAAAATTATCATTTGAAGGTGCTAAAAAATTAATTTTTTTTATTAAATAACCGATTTTATGCACTACGAAGCATTTAAAAATCATTGTTTTATTAGATAATATTATTATATAAGTGAGATTAATACAAATATTTTATTTATGTCGAAATATATATAGAAAGCTCACTTTACCCCAAGACTCGCTTTACCCCGGTCTCCCCAAATGCAATTTTAATTATTTATTTAAAAAATACATGGTTATTGCAAAACTGAAATTTCATTGTTCAAATGCACTCACAGTGACATAACGCGAAGTTACAATCAATCGATCGAACGCGATCGAATCTGTTTTTCTCTTCGAGACCGACGAACTTTTCTATTCTTCCCGATAACGGGAGGAGGTGCTTTTTTCAGCCTCGAGCCTCGGATGATTCACTTACATGCGGAAGCCACTCGAGTGCGTCAACACCCTTGGCTCATCTTTTCTTCATTTTCGACATTGTTTCGTTTCTTCCCGTTCATTACAAACGTTTCAATAAATAAGCGTATATTTTTATTATTTATAGTAAAAGTATCGTAAATTTTATTACTCAGATGAATTGCAGCGTTATATGGCACGTTTTATTTATCTATTTCATTAAAGTAACAGATAAGAAAAATTGACTTTAATTATCTGCAGAGAGAGATACCATTTATTATAAAATAAATATTAATATTATACAAGCGGATATAAATTCTTGTTGCAAATCTAAATTGAAGTAATCGTTAATTATTATTAATATACATAAATCTTAATTCCTTTCTTAAAAAATGATGACCGGTAGAAGTGAAGTATTTTAAAACTTGATATGATTGTCTGTTCAATAAAAGCACGAAAACGACAACTACTTGTGGCTGAAAAATCTGAACAGTTAGATATATTTAGGAAAATCTTTAAAAGAATCATTTTTAGATTCTTTATACACTATGACTATTATTACTATTATGTGGTTTATTTTTAAAAATATACTTTATGCATTACATCTTAGTCTATATTTAATGGATTCAAGTATTCTTAATTAATATGTATTATGGTGCTTATCATTATTTTAATTACGTACTAAATAATTAAAATACACATTGTCGAATTTTTCTGAACATAAATTTTCAAAATTATTGAAAATGAACTGGATAAGCTATCTGTAGCCCTAGGCTCACTTTGTCCCGGTCTGTAAAGAAAGCTGTACCTAAACATAGTATTTCTCTCAGCGTGACAATGCAAGCTGCATACTTGATCTATTTTACCAAGTACCAAGTCTCCAATTTAAATATACTTACAGCTATGGCTCTCTCTAATCGTCTTTCTCAATAAAGTTATCTGGGTCTAACTCGTGAAAGTATATTGGCTTCCTGTCGTATTTTATCATTCTGTTCAGATCATTTCTAATCTCAAAATTAAATATTATCCGTAATAACCACATCAGTGAAAACTCGCATCAAAATATTTGGAGGTTGAGGTGTTTAATTTCAATCTGTCAAAAGAAATAAAAAATAAATGTATACATAAGTTACACTTTAGTGTACGGGATCTGCAAAAGTTGATCGTTGAACAAAAATGCGTTTCTTTAGTTTCGAAAAACCTTATTTCCACTAGTGTGGTTAGTACATATAACTGATCTGGATGTGACTACTGCGGGTTATATGATAACTCTAATTATGCTATTCATTTTTAAATAAAAAAATGTTTTTGAGCTAACAAAAACAAGGGATAAATCGAAAAATGAAGAAACACTCGCATAACGCATAAAATCTAGCTAGTAACGATTAAAACACTATCAAACTATAAAATATAATATAGATACCCACGAATCTGTTTCTCCATATAAAGGTTAATTAGAAACGTAAATAACTACTATAATAATTCAAAAAATGTAGATGACGCAGTAATCAACGATTCAACTTAGAATATCATCAACTTTCTAGCACTGCAAATAGCTCCAACATAAAGCCATACATCTTCGAAAATATAATAAAAGATACATATATATATATACACCCAAGCGGCAGAGTTAAGGGAAAACTCGCGCGGACGATTCTTGCGCAATAACTCTTGCACCTTTAGCCACTGGTTCGATCCGGTATTATACCTGTCGTGTTTTTGTGTGCCGAGGTCAATTCCCCCGAGGCGCGCGGCGTGCGTCGCATGGAAAAACTTTCCAGTGCAGGCGCTGCACCACCGCCGTCGAACGGAAACTCGTGTTTTCAAGCCCTTCGGAGAAGGGACGGCACAGTCGCGTGCAAGGCAGAGTTAGGCGCGCGCGAGTTTCGAGAATCGAATGTGCACGCTCGACGGCATAAACACCTGATCGAGTTTGTTAGAAATTTTTTTAAATATACTGCGAGTTAGTTTGATCGACTGCAGGTTTTAGCTAGCCTCGTTAGAGGACTTTAAATAAAAAACGAATAGATTCGATTGCATGTTTCTTGCATCGAGTGTGTATTCAATGGTGAAAATATCTGGGAATATGGCGGGAAGCTTTTCCAGTGTTTTGTTTAGCGTTGGGTGGGATTAGAGAAGATTTATGTACCATGCAATATCGAAAAATTTTCCGCCATGTTTAAACTTATTTTTACAGTTGGATGTACGATACAAGGTTGCACTTATTTTTAAAGGAGGATGCGTTTAGAAGTGTGAATATTTTATCTACATGATTTATTTATTTTTTTATTTCGTTACATGAATCCCTGGTAGAAAATTAACGAGCTTTTATCGTTAACATATTAATCAAATGGATATATTATTAGTTAAAATTGACTCAGTATTATTATTAAAATTATCTAAAACTATAACTATAACTTAACAAATGAATGCCTTAATGTAATATACATGTATTAACTAATTTTTTTCTTTAAATTATTCCAAAAAAACAAAAAAAAATTTTAACGAGAAAATATCGCTATAATATGGCTAAGAACCCAGTTCGGTTTCTACCAGGGAATGTATATAGTTTTTCATCGAAGTGGAATTCTTAAAATATATGTTTTGTCGTGCTGGAATTGCAGTTAAATGCAGCTTATCTACGACACAATCTACAAAATAAACACTGGCAGTAGTAGTTTTTACACATCCTACTTTTTGCCATTTTTGAGTTGTTAAGTCCAATTTTGTTTACAGCCTTATAAGCCTTAATTGTAGTAAATATCTTATCGAAGTTCAAGTAACTATATATTTATTTGTATTTTTAACGGATCCAGAGTGGGTTAAATCTAATAAATTAATATAATAAATAATATAATAAATTAATATATATAAACTTTACATCTCGACCAACATTTTTGTATTGAGCGCTAAGCATTTAGTTTTTGATTTATTTATGATACACGAGAATACTTTTGATCTTTTAAATACATTATTGAACCATTTATATTTCCGTTATTTAGTTCATATAACTTTTTGAAATGTGAAAATTTTAATATTAAAATTTACGACACGCGATTGCAGGTGCAATTTCCAACGATCTGACTTAAAACTTTCAAGAAAACTTCAGTCAAACGATTATGCTCGGAACGAACGCACAGACTTTCAAACAAGTTAATAACAAGTCGAAATTTGTTCAATTTCGCATCTTTTTTAAGTATTTATAGTTTCAATTGCATTTATGGTCGGCGCCAGTGTAAAAATTAACTTTTTGGAATTATGCTCGTTCATTCCGAGCATAACCATTTACTGAAGATTTCTTAACATTTTAAGATAAATTGGTAAAAAGTACGTCAGTGGTTGTAGATTTTTTAAATCTTAAAGCTAAAATTTACATTTTTACAATACGAAAAAATATTCATAATAATTAAAAACAAAAACCTTAGATAAAAGATCATCAAAAAAGCAATATTTAGAAATATGTTTAATATAATGTTAAAGTTACATTTCACACAAAGTTCTATACTGTTTCATTAGAATGTCTCTAAAAATATCTCCTGCAAATATAACCCAGATCCACAAAAATTCCACTGCAAAGACCTTTTTGAATAATGAAAATATATACTTTGAAAAATAATCCATTACGTAGGAAACAAAACAAAAAACATTTTCGCGATTCTTCCATCGAAAAGCGGTGTAATCTACCCTTGCCTTAAACGCCTCGTGCATAGACTTGGAAGCCTCTAATTTTCTCTCTTTGGCGGGTGATTATAGGGCTCGCGTGCACAGGAGCTGCGAAGCTTTCGTGCTTTCGCATGTGCACGCGATGTATAACGCACGGATTTATGCGGTTCTGTGCTAAGCCAGTGCGCAGCTTATGAATACACGTGGCAGCGGGTGTAGGAGTGAAATTTTCGGGCTTTGGAATAGGTGAATGAATTTGTATACTTTGCTACTACACGGAGAGAATGAGAAGTAGAATCTACCGAAACGCATGTGGATTTCTACCTAAAATAAAAAGATGTTTATTTAGCTTTCCTATGTGTGTAAGTTAAGGTGATGTTAAACCCCGTGTAACAGGTGGCTTTAGCAACGCCTTAATAGATAAAGAAAATCGCTAAAAGTATTAAAATTATTAAAATTTGAGTGAGTTCTTACTATGATGATACAATAGAAATTCACGTTTTTATATTTCACTCAAAAAAGTGAGCGAAAGTTACCTTTTCTTCAGGCACTTATATTTAAAGAAGAGTATGATATTTTGACTCAAACTTATTGCTATCAAGTCAATTAAACGTTTAAAGTAGTTCAGCGCGCTAAAATTAAGTTTGATAAACTGAGTTACCAAACTCATAAATTTGGGAGAAATTTGTTACTTTTCGTATATTATTATCGAAGGGAAATGGTATAGGTATGTAGTAATTAACGTATACTGTCCTACGGAGGACAAGGAGGACGAAGTCAAAGGCCTTTATTAAGAAACTCTAGAGCAGGTAATCGATCAGTTCGCGTTTTACGACACAAAAATAGTAGTAGGCGATTTCAATGCTAAAATAGAGAGGGAGGAAATGTTTAGACCTACTATAGGGACGGAAAGCTGGCACAAGGTCAGCAACGGTAACGGCATTAGGGTCATAAATTTTGCGACGGCAAAAGATCTTATAATCAAGTCCACGTGCTTCAAGCACAAGGACATACATAAAGCAACGTGGACAAAGCCGGGCGGGGCTACGCAAAACCAAATCGATCATTTCCTCATTGATAATAGACACCATACTTATAGGGGGGCGAATATCGACACGGATCACTTTTTAGTAGTAGCCAAATTAAGAGCGAGACTAGTATCAAGTCAAAATAGTAAAATCTATATGGAATAATTACGAGACGGAACAGAGCGAATTAGGTACCAGGTAGAAATTACGAATAGGTTTCAGGCGCTTTAGGAAACAGATACGTCGCAGGAGGCACAAGACGAAGCGAACAGCTTATGGGGGGTTATCGAAAAAACGGTAAAGGAGGCCTCGAAGAAAGTGCTGGGTAAAAAGAAAAAGCCAAAGAGCAAACCATGGTTCGAGGAAGAGTGCGAACTCTGGTTTGAAAGGCGCAAAAAGGCTAAATTGGACATATTACACAATGGAAGTGATAGGGTCGTAGAACAGTATCGTAACGTGAGAAAAAAGGCGGGCGCGATATACAGAAATAAGAAACGTGAGTATCAAAAGAATGAAATTAGGAGGATAGAAACAAACAGAAAGGGAAATAACCTCCGCGAAATGTACAAAAGAATAAACGCCATTAGAAAAGGTTTTCAGAGTGGAACGCAGTTGCTGATGAAAGGTGAGGACGGGAACCTTGTAACAAGTGAATAGGAACTGTTGTCGTTGTGGAGAAGCTATTTTGATAAGTTACTAAATGTACATGAACACTGCGAAGAAATAGGAGATGAAATTCACACTGCTGATCTCCGCATGGAGGAACCAACCTACAAGGAAGTGGAGGCCGCGATAAAAAAAAAACTAAAAAACAATAAGGCCGCGGGAAACGACTCTATACCAGCTGAATTACTTAAATACGGGGGCACCGCACTTACTTTCAAAATTTATAAACTAGTATGTGCCATCTGGAAATATGAAACAATACCGGAAAACTGGAAAGAATCTATCATTATACCGATTTTTAAAAAGGGGAATAAGACAGACTGCAATAACTATAGGGGTATTTCACTCTTAGCAACGTGCTACAAAATTTTGTCAAATGTAATACAAGCCAGGCTCACTCCATTCGCAGAAGATATAATAGGAGATTATCAGTGTGGATTCCGGCGCAACAGATCGACGAGCGATCAAATATATACTATAAGACAGCTATTAGAGAAAAAGTGGGAATTCTGTGAAACCATACATCAGCTATTTGTAGATTTTAAAAAAGCGTACGATTCTATTAACAGAAGCAAAATGTACCAAATCCTTGTACTTCTCGGTGTAGCGAAAAAACTCGTGAAACTAATTGAAATATGTCTCAGCGGAAGCAAAGGAAAAGTCCGAATAGGCGGTGAGGTATCCGAATCCTTCACGATACGCGACGGTCTGAAACAGGGTGACGGTCCTCTTTCAGGTGCTCTTTAACTTAATGCTAGAGTATATTGTTAAAAAATGCAGGTTAACGAACAGGCGCAACACTTAATGGAACAACGCAGATACTAAGCTATGCAGACGATTTAGATATAGTGGGGGTTGATAGGGAAACAATGGCAAGAAACGCGGAAATCCTCATAAAATCGACGGTGGAGACAGGGCTAGAAGTGGGTGAATCGAAAACAAAATGAGATAGACTAGGCATCTGCGAAGGGGAGAGGGATCTCAGAGTTGGAAATTTTACTTTTGAAAAGGTTAGCGAATTCAAGTATCTAGGCGCAACTATAAATGATAGATACGAGATTAAAGCCGACATAAACAAGAGACTCCATTCGGGTAATGCCTGCTTCTACGCCGTGAGTAAATTACTAAAGTCAAGGCTGCTGTCAAAAAACGTTAAAATAAGGATATATAATACTGCCGGTGGTTCTGTACGGGTGCGAAACGTGGGCGCTCACTAAAGCGGAGGAGAACCGTTTTAGGGTTCTCGAAAATAAGGTTCTGCAAAAAATATACGGGCCGAAGAAAAATGAGGAAACCGGGGAATGGAGGAAACTGCACAATGATGAGTTGCACAATCAGTACGCGTCACCGAATATTAACAGAATAATAAAATCGCGCAGGTTAGGATGGACAGGACACGTAGCAAGAATGGGAGCCGACCGTACGGCAGCGCGGATAATGAAGGGCAAGCCAAATCTCTAGGTAAACCTAGACGCAAATGGGAAGACAGCGTGAAAGTGGATCTAATAGAAATCGGGCGGGAGGATGCTTCATTGGTGAGTTTAGCACAAGATAGGGATGTGTGGAAGGTTTGCGAAGATGAGGCGATGAACTTACGAGTTCCAAGTGCCATTTAAAAAGAAAAAAATTCACCTGTTAAGACAGTGATACTTATTAGTAAACTTTTAAACTAAATAAAACAGTATAGTTTGTGCCTGATTTGTTACTAGTTTTCGGTAACTTTTCAGTAATCTTAAAGCACAAATGTAATATTTGAAAAGTAAAAGTAAATGAAAAAGTAAAAGATAATTAGAAAAAATAGAAGTTGCATATTACAGCAACAAATCGTAAGCTTCAGAAAACGTTATTCAAATAAACTGCACCGTACTGCCTGTACGTAAATTCTCCTAAGCGTAATATTTTGAAACTCCGAAAGCTTGTTGCATTGCAATACTACATTCCAAAGTTGCAAAATAAAAATAGAAGGTATCACTTTCACAGTTCACTCGAGCAATATGCAAATTGAGAAAAACGAAAAAATACAAAATTAAATAATCGACGAGTCTCCGCTCGCAGCCTTGTGTAACACACGTCGAAGCACGTGTGCGCGCGGTTCAACGACCTTTTTTTATCTACGGGGAATTCCCCATATTCACGTTTCTTTCTCTTATGCGAACTCGATCTTTTCGGATACGCGCGCAGGGACTCTTCTCCGAAAGCGTAAACGCGTTATCTGCTTGTAAGCGCCATGTGGCTGTGCGTAGTTTTTACCAGGAGAGACCCAGGCAAACTGATGTACTTGAAGTTTCGAACGTCAGAATCAGACGAAAATGATGAAAATTTTTTTTTTGTTTTAGTATTTTATTCTGATAGATGCATGCGAAATATGAACTAAAACGGCTTTAAAAAAATTTCTAACCCCTAATTCGACCCGAAATCCCTTGAAACAGGGGTTGGAAGGTGGTAAACATAGGTAAAAAAATTCTAACTTGGCCTAATAAAAGTTTTACGGTTTTCTACTTTACACATGTCCTCATTACGATAGAATACACTTATAAAAAAAATGTCAACCCATAACTCGTCCCGGAAGCCCTTCAAATAGGGGTTGGAAGTGGGTGAATATAGGAAAAAAAAATTCTAACTTGGCCTAATAAAAGTCTTACGGTTTTTTACTTCATACATACCCTCATTAGGATAGAATACACTTACAAAAAAAGTTACAACCCTTAACTCGTCCCGGAAGCCCTTCAAATAGGGGTCGCAATGGGGGTAAATATAGATAAAACATTCTAACTTGGCCTAATAAAAGTTTTACGGTTTTCTACTTCGTACATACCCTCATTGTAATAGAATACACTTATAATAAAAATTTTAAACCCTAACTCGTCCCGGAAGCCTTTCAAATAGGGGTTGGAAGGTGGTAAACATAGGTAAAAAAATTCTAACTTAGCCTAATAAAAGTCTTACGGTTTTCTACTTTACACATATCCTCATTACGATAGAATACACTTATGAAAAAAATGTCAACCCTTAACTCGTCCCGGAAGCCCTTCAAATAGGGGTTGGCAGTGGGTGAATATAGGTAAAAAAATTCTAACTTGGCCTAATAAAAGTCTTACGGCTTTTTACTTCATACATACCCTCATTAGGATAGAATACACTTACAAAAAAAATTACAACCCTTAACTCGTCCCGAAAGCCCTTCAAATAGGGGTTGGAAGGTGGTAAACATAGGTAAAAAAATTCTAACTTGGCCTAATAAAAGTCTTACGGTTTTCTACTTTACACATATCCTCATTACGATAGAATACACTTATGAAAAAAATGTCAACCCATAACTCGTCCCGGAAGCCCTTCAAATAGGGGTTGGAAGTGGGTGAATATAGGAAAAAAAAATTCTAACTTGGCCTAATAAAAGTCTTACGGTTTTTTACTTCATACATACCCTCATTAGGATAGAATACACTTACAAAAAAAGTTACAACCCTTAACTCGTCCCGGAAGCCCTTCAAATAGGGGTCGCAATGGGGGTAAATATAGATAAAACATTCTAACTTGGCCTAATAAAAGTTTTACGGTTTTCTACTTCGTACATACCCTCATTGTAATAGAATACACTTATAATAAAAATTTTAAACCCTAACTCGTCCCGGAAGCCTTTCAAATAGGGGTTGGAAGGTGGTAAACATAGGTAAAAAAATTCTAACTTAGCCTAATAAAAGTCTTACGGTTTTCTACTTTACACATATCCTCATTACGATAGAATACACTTATGAAAAAAATGTCAACCCTTAACTCGTCCCGGAAGCCCTTCAAATAGGGGTTGGCAGTGGGTGAATATAGGTAAAAAAATTCTAACTTGGCCTAATAAAAGTCTTACGGCTTTTTACTTCATACATACCCTCATTAGGATAGAATACACTTACAAAAAAAATTACAACCCTTAACTCGTCTCGAAAGCCCTTCAAATAGGGGTTGGAAGGTGGTAAACATAGGTAAAAAAATTCTAACTTGGCCTAATAAAAGTCTTACGGTTTTCTACTTTACACATATCCTCATTACGATAGAATACACTTATGAAAAAAATGTCAACCCTTAACTCGTCCCGGAAGCCCTTCAAATAGGGGTTGGAAGGTGGTAAACATAGATAAAACATTCTAACTTGGCCTAATAAAAGTTTTACGGTTTTCTACTTCGTACATACCCTCATTGTAATAGAATACACTTATAATAAAAATTTTAAACCCTAACTCGTCCCGGAAGCCTTTCAAATAGGGGTTGGAAGGTGGTAAACATAGGTAAAAAAATTCTAACTTAGCCTAATAAAAGTCTTACGGTTTTCTACTTTACACATATCCTCATTACGATAGAATACACTTATGAAAAAAATGTCAACCCATAACTCGTCCCGGAAGCCCTTCAAATAGGGGTTGGAAGTGGGTGAATATAGGAAAAAAAAATTCTAACTTGGCCTAATAAAAGTCTTACGGTTTTTTACTTCATACATACCCTCATTAGGATAGAATACACTTACAAAAAAAGTTACAACCCTTAACTCGTCCCGGAAGCCCTTCAAATAGGGGTTGGAAGGTGGTAAACATAGATAAAACATTCTAACTTGGCCTAATAAAAGTTTTACGGTTTTCTACTTCGTACATACCCTCATTGTAATAGAATACACTTATAATAAAAATTTTAAACCCTAACTCGTCCCGGAAGCCTTTCAAATAGGGGTTGGAAGGTGGTAAACATAGGTAAAAAAATTCTAACTTAGCCTAATAAAAGTCTTACGGTTTTCTACTTTACACATATCCTCATTACGATAGAATACACTTATGAAAAAAATGTCAACCCATAACTCGTCCCGGAAGCCCTTCAAATAGGGGTTGTAAGTGGGTGAATATAGGTAAAAAAATTCTAACTTGGCCTAATAAAAGTTTTACAGTTTTCTACTTCGTACATACCCTCATTAGGATAGAATACACTTACAAAAAAAATTACAACCCTTAACTCGTCCCGAAAGCCCTTCAAATAGGGGTTGGAAGGTGGTAAACATAGGTAAAAAAATTCTAACTTGGCCTAATAAAAGTCTTACGGTTTTCTACTTTACACATATCCTCATTACGATAGAATACACTTATGAAAAAAATGTCAACCCTTAACTCGTCCCGGAAGCCCTTCAAATAGGGGTTGGAAGGTGGTAAACATAGATAAAACATTCTAACTTGGCCTAATAAAAGTTTTACGGTTTTCTACTTCGTACATACCCTCATTGTAATAGAATACACTTATAATAAAAATTTTAAACCCTAACTCGTCCCGGAAGCCTTTCAAATAGGGGTTGGAAGGTGGTAAACATAGGTAAAAAAATTCTAACTTAGCCTAATAAAAGTCTTACGGTTTTTCTACTTTACACATATCCTCATTACGATAGAATACACTTATGAAAAAAATGTCAACCCTTAACTCGTCCCGGAAGCCCTTCAAATAGGGGTTGGCAGTGGGTGAATATAGGTAAAAAAATTCTAACTTGGCCTAATAAAAGTCTTACGGCTTTTTACTTCATACATACCCTCATTAGGATAGAATACACTTACAAAAAAAATTACAACCCTTAACTCGTCCCGAAAGCCCTTCAAATAGGGGTTGGAAGGTGGTAAACATAGGTAAAAAAATTCTAACTTGGCCTAATAAAAGTCTTACGGTTTTCTACTTTACACATATCCTCATTACGATAGAATACACTTATGAAAAAAATGTCAACCCTTAACTCGTCCCGGAAGCCCTTCAAATAGGGGTTGGAAGGTGGTAAACATAGATAAAACATTCTAACTTGGCCTAATAAAAGTTTTACGGTTTTCTACTTCGTACATACCCTCATTGTAATAGAATACACTTATAATAAAAATTTTAAACCCTAACTCGTCCCGGAAGCCTTTCAAATAGGGGTTGGAAGGTGGTAAACATAGGTAAAAAAATTCTAACTTAGCCTAATAAAAGTCTTACGGTTTTCTACTTTACACATATCCTCATTACGATAGAATACACTTATGAAAAAAATGTCAACCCTTAACTCGTCCCGGAAGCCTTTCAAATAGGGGTTGGAAGGTGGTAAACATAGGTAAAAAAATTCTAACTTAGCCTAATAAAAGTCTTACGGTTTTCTACTTTACACATATCCTCATTACGATAGAATACACTTATGAAAAAAATGTCAACCCATAACTCGTCCCGGAAGCCGTTCAAATAGGGGTTGTAAGTGGGTGAATATAGGTAAAAAAATTCTAACTTGGCCTAATAAAAGTTTTACGGTTTTCTACTTCGTACATACCCTCATTATAATAGAATACACTTATGAAAAAAATGTCAACCCTTAACTCGTCCCGGAAGCCCTTCAAATAGGAGTTGGAAGTGGGTGAATATAGGTAAAAAAATTCTAACTTGGCCTAATAAAAGTCTTACGGTTTTCTACTTTATACATACCCTAATTAGACAAGAATACACTTACAAAAAAAATTACAACCCTTAACTCGTCCCGGAAGCCCTTCAAAGAGGGGTCGCAATGTGGTAAATATAGATAAAAAATTCTAACTTGGCCTAATAAAAGTCTTACGGTTATCTACTATACACATATCCTCATTACGATAGAATACACTTACAAAAAAAATGTCAACCCTTAACTCGTCCCGGAAGCCCTTCAAATAGGGGTTGGAAGTGGGTGAATATAGGTAAAAAAATTCTAACTTGGCCTAATAAAAGTCTTACGGTTTTCTACTTTATACATACCCTAATTAGAAAAGAATACACTTACAAAAAAAATTACAACCCTTAACTCGTCCCGAAAGCCCTTCAAATAGGGGTTGGAAGGTGGTAAACATAGGTAAAAAAATTCTAACTTGGCCTAATAAAAGTCTTACGGTTTTCTACTTTACACATATCCTCATTACGATAGAATACACTTATGAAAAAAATGTCAACCCTTAACTCGTCCCGGAAGCCCTTCAAATAGGGGTTGGAAGGTGGTAAACATAGATAAAACATTCTAACTTGGCCTAATAAAAGTTTTACGGTTTTCTACTTCGTACATACCCTCATTGTAATAGAATACACTTATAATAAAAATTTTAAACCCTAACTCGTCCCGGAAGCCCTTCAAATAGGGGTCGCAATGTGGTAAATATAGATAAAAAATTCTAACTTGGCCTAATAAAAGTCTTACGGTTATCTACTATACACATATCCTCATTACGATAGAATACACTTACAAAAAAATGTCAACCCTTAACTCGTCCCGGAAGCCCTTCAAATAGGGGTTGGAAGTGGGTGAATATAGGTAAAAAAATTCTAACTTGGCCTAATAAAAGTCTTACGGTTTTCTACTTTATACATACCCTAATTAGAATAGAATACACTTACAAAAAAAATTACAACCCTTAACTCGTCCCGGAAGCCCTTCAAATAGGGGTCGCAATGTGGTAAATATAGATAAAAAATTCTAACTTGGCCTAATAAAAGTCTTACGGTTATCTACTATACACATATCCTCATTACGATAGAATACACTTACAAAAAAAATTACAACCCTTAACTCGTCCCGGAAGCCCTTCAAATAGGGGTTGGAAGTAGGTGAATATAGGTAAAAAAATTCTAACTTGGCCTAATAAAAGTCTTACGGTTTTTTACTTCATACATATCCTCATTACGATAGAATACACTTATGAAAAAAATGTCAACCCTTAACTCGTCCCGGAAGCCTTTCAAATAGGGGTTGGAAGGTGGTAAACATAGGTAAAAAAATTCTAACTTAGCCTAATAAAAGTCTTACAGTTTTCTACTTTACACATATCCTCATTACGATAGAATACACTTATGAAAAAAATGTCAACCCATAACTCGTCCCGGAAGCCCTTCAAATAGGGGTTGTAAGTGGGTGAATATAGGTAAAAAAATTCTAACTTGGCCTAATAAAAGTTTTACGGTTTTCTACTTCGTACATCCCCTCATTATAATAGAATACACTTATGAAAAAAATGTCAACCCTTAACTCGTCCCGGAAGCCCTTCAAATAGGAGTTGGAAGTGGGTGAATATAGGTAAAAAAATTCTAACTTGGCCTAATAAAAGTCTTACGGTTTTCTACTTTATACATACCCTAATTAGACAAGAATACACTTACAAAAAAAATTACAACCCTTAACTCGTCCCGGAAGCCCTTCAAATAGGGGTCGCAATGTGGTAAATATAGATAAAAAATTCTAACTTGGCCTAATAAAAGTCTTACGGTTATCTACTATACACATATCCTCATTACGATAGAATACACTTACAAAAAAAATGTCAACCCTTAACTCGTCCCGGAAGCCCTTCAAATAGGGGTTGGAAGTGGGTGAATATAGGTAAAAAAATTCTAACTTGGCCTAATAAAAGTCTTACGGTTTTCTACTTTATACATACCCTAATTAGAATAGAATACACTTACAAAAAAAATTACAACCCTTAACTCGTCCCGGAAGCCCTTCAAATAGGGGTCGCAATGTGGTAAATATAGATAAAAAATTCTAACTTGGCCTAATAAAAGTCTTACGGTTATCTACTATACACATATCCTCATTACGATAGAATACACTTACAAAAAAAATTACAACCCTTAACTCGTCCCGGAAGCCCTTCAAATAGGGGTTGGAAGTAGGTGAATATAGGTAAAAAAATTCTAACTTAGCCTAATAAAAGTCTTACGGTTTTCTACTTTACACATATCCTCATTACGATAGAATACACTTATGAAAAAAATGTCAACCCATAACTCGTCCCGGAAGCCCTTCAAATAGGGGTTGTAAGTGGGTGAATATAGGTAAAAAAATTCTAACTTGGCCTAATAAAAGTTTTACGGTTTTCTACTTCGTACATACCCTCATTATAATAGAATACACTTATGAAAAAAATGTCAACCCTTAACTCGTCCCGGAAGCCCTTCAAATAGGAGTTGGAAGTGGGTGAATATAGGTAAAAAAATTCTAACTTGGCCTAATAAAAGTCTTACGGTTTTCTACTTTATACATACCCTAATTAGACAAGAATACACTTACAAAAAAAATTACAACCCTTAACTCGTCCCGGAAGCCCTTCAAATAGGGGTCGCAATGTGGTAAATATAGATAAAAAATTCTAACTTGGCCTAATAAAAGTCTTACGGTTATCTACTATACACATATCCTCATTACGATAGAATACACTTACAAAAAAAATGTCAACCCTTAACTCGTCCCGGAAGCCCTTCAAATAGGGGTTGGAAGTGGGTGAATATAGGTAAAAAAATTCTAACTTGGCCTAATAAAAGTCTTACGGTTTTCTACTTTATACATACCCTAATTAGAAAAGAATACACTTACAAAAAAAATTACAACCCTTAACTCGTCCCGAAAGCCCTTCAAATAGGGGTTGGAAGGTGGTAAACATAGGTAAAAAAATTCTAACTTGGCCTAATAAAAGTCTTACGGTTTTCTACTTTACACATATCCTCATTACGATAGAATACACTTATGAAAAAAATGTCAACCCTTAACTCGTCCCGGAAGCCCTTCAAATAGGGGTTGGAAGGTGGTAAACATAGATAAAACATTCTAACTTGGCCTAATAAAAGTTTTACGGTTTTCTACTTCGTACATACCCTCATTGTAATAGAATACACTTATAATAAAAATTTTAAACCCTAACTCGTCCCGGAAGCCCTTCAAATAGGGGTCGCAATGTGGTAAATATAGATAAAAAATTCTAACTTGGCCTAATAAAAGTCTTACGGTTATCTACTATACACATATCCTCATTACGATAGAATACACTTACAAAAAAATGTCAACCCTTAACTCGTCCCGGAAGCCCTTCAAATAGGGGTTGGAAGTGGGTGAATATAGGTAAAAAAATTCTAACTTGGCCTAATAAAAGTCTTACGGTTTTCTACTTTATACATACCCTAATTAGAATAGAATACACTTACAAAAAAAATTACAACCCTTAACTCGTCCCGGAAGCCCTTCAAATAGGGGTCGCAATGTGGTAAATATAGATAAAAAATTCTAACTTGGCCTAATAAAAGTCTTACGGTTATCTACTATACACATATCCTCATTACGATAGAATACACTTACAAAAAAAATTACAACCCTTAACTCGTCCCGGAAGCCCTTCAAATAGGGGTTGGAAGTAGGTGAATATAGGTAAAAAAATTCTAACTTGGCCTAATAAAAGTCTTACGGTTTTTTACTTCATACATATCCTCATTACGATAGAATACACTTATGAAAAAAATGTCAACCCTTAACTCGTCCCGGAAGCCTTTCAAATAGGGGTTGGAAGGTGGTAAACATAGGTAAAAAAATTCTAACTTAGCCTAATAAAAGTCTTACAGTTTTCTACTTTACACATATCCTCATTACGATAGAATACACTTATGAAAAAAATGTCAACCCATAACTCGTCCCGGAAGCCCTTCAAATAGGGGTTGTAAGTGGGTGAATATAGGTAAAAAAATTCTAACTTGGCCTAATAAAAGTTTTACGGTTTTCTACTTCGTACATCCCCTCATTATAATAGAATACACTTATGAAAAAAATGTCAACCCTTAACTCGTCCCGGAAGCCCTTCAAATAGGGGTCGCAATGTGGTAAATATAGATAAAAAATTCTAACTTGGCCTAATAAAAGTCTTACGGTTATCTACTATACACATATCCTCATTACGATAGAATACACTTACAAAAAAAATGTCAACCCTTAACTCGTCCCGGAAGCCCTTCAAATAGGGGTTGGAAGTGGGTGAATATAGGTAAAAAAATTCTAACTTGGCCTAATAAAAGTCTTACGGTTTTCTACTTTATACATACCCTAATTAGAATAGAATACACTTACAAAAAAAATTACAACCCTTAACTCGTCCCGGAAGCCCTTCAAATAGGGGTCGCAATGTGGTAAATATAGATAAAAAATTCTAACTTGGCCTAATAAAAGTCTTACGGTTATCTACTATACACATATCCTCATTACGTGTAACATGGAATTCTTGTTGGAATCCAGAAACCACTACAATTGTGATGCCTACTTTGTCTCGACACTTTACCAAATTTTCTAACTTAATGGGCGCCAGGTAAAGCGCGGCTAACTCGGCACGAGCCCTTTCCCCGAGGGAGTTCCGTGGGGAGGAAAAATCAGGAATTGATAGATCTTTAATAAGCACCCACAAATTTCACTTTAAATATATTCAACTTTATTTATCATCGTCGGGTAATACTACCGGTCGCAAATTACAATTTCTCTTATATCTAATTTATCGCTATATAAAAAATGGCTACGCTAGCCTAATCACGCGTCCCTCGCGACGACCACTCTCACCACGTCTCCCGACTTCCCGAGTCGCGTGAATTTCCCCACACTAATACTTGAATTTACTACCGGTCCGACCCGCACTGATCTTATATATATACCGGTGTCACACCACCACGGATTTATTTTCCTAAGAACCCCGAGCACATGGCGGCGATGTACTACAATTATATATTTCACTTGCAAGTGCCGAGGGAAGCTCGGCAATTACAGTCCACTCACCGTGGTTAGTCGGGCGCGTCCGCGATGTTCTTCCTCGCAGGTCACAGGTCGCCGGTTAATTTAGCCCAATCTATCGCTCTCCGGGAATATGTCTACGTCAAAGGTCTCTCCACGCGGTCTCAATGCTCGCACGGCAGGCAAAACTTTCTCGCGACTATCTGTGTTGAAGGCCGGGCAGTCAATGCCCAAAACCGGAGAGGGCGGAAATCTCTCCCAAAATTTTGGCTTTTCTTCTCGCGCAACTTCAGCTCAAACTCCGGTTGCTTCCGCCCTTTCCTTTACGGTGATTGGCCTTGATTTTCCCTAGATGCAAAAATCAAGGCCAAGTCCGCGGTGATTTGAGTCGCTACTCCTCATTGGCTCGCCTCGCTAATACCGCCCTGCTTACGCAGCGCGGGCAATTATGAATTGCTAGATATACACGCGCGGCAACCCGGCGTGTATATCTATATCGGGCGCTTTC
Source organism: Gastracanthus pulcherrimus (assembly GCA_949152435.1). NCBI lineage: Eukaryota > Metazoa > Arthropoda > Insecta > Hymenoptera > Pteromalidae > Gastracanthus > Gastracanthus pulcherrimus. The sequence goes on along the minus strand of OX424572.1, from coordinate 23,885,627 downwards.
GGTTTTATCGCTGCCGGACCAACACAGTTGGCAGCGGCGACGTGCGCGCGTCGGCCTACGCTAGGAGAGGCCGGCAGCTTCATGCGGCTCGCGGCGCGGCGGCTGCTAGCTCTCCCCTCTGCCGACAGCCGAGTCGGTATCTCTCTCTCTCTCTCTCTCTTGGCTACAGCCGAGTTGGTGTGCCTCGAGGAAGCCGCCGCTGCCGCTGTGAATCCTCTCTCCTCCCGCGTCTGCGTGCATCGGGAGAGAGGGCGGTCGCGCGCGCGTGTGTGTATATGTGTGCGCGGACAGCGGCTCATCATCCTCGAGAGGCGAGGAAGAAAGAGCAATCGAGAGAGAGAGAGTCGCGCGTACAGTGTGCAGTGATGTTGGTGCTGTGCCTGTATGGGTATGCTCGTCGCCGTTGCTCGCTCCAAGCAGTCGTCGCTGCGGCGATCCGCTGGTGTCGCTGGTATGGGTGTGTGCGTGTGTGTGCCGGTCTGCGGCCTTCCTCGGTCGCGACTCCTTATCCTCATTCCCTCAACAAATAATAACAATACCCCATTAATAACAATACTCATTGAATGTGAGAAATGCTCGGCTCTGGTGACGGGCGACTGGGTCGCGATTGACTGCCCGTATTTAATATTATTGGGACGTGAAATACACGTCACAAACTCTTCCCCCCTAAACGGGACACACCGCCAGGAGTGGACTGGTTATTCCAATAATCAACGAGACTCTAATTGGGCCATTGTATCCCATCAACGCGATTCCCGAACAACCCTCGGCACCAGAGCTTTTGCAAAAAAAAACAATATATATATACATCTATACACTTAAACTAATCACTGAAAACAAAAAAATGTATTAGAACCTCCACCTTACTACTCCCAATCCGACCACAGAGCAACCGCGCTCATAGATCGCGCAACCATAGGGGAAATCATAAAAATAAAAAAATTTCCAAATAAATAAATATATAATAAGCCTTTTAACAACTTACTGGGCATGGGTATGCCTCCGTCACTCCAGGTTTTGGTCGCTACTAGTTCTCAGGTTGTGCCCCTTTGGTCGCCGATGCTTAGGGTCTCGGATGGTCGCTATTATGATGATGGTCGCTAGATCGCCAGGTTGCCCTCCTTCTATGGGTCGCTTTTATGGCTCTTCTCGAGGCGGTGGGCCTCCAAGGTGGCTCGTAGCAGGGCAGCTCGATCGTGTGGCGGAAGGTCCGAAAGGCTCTCCGCCAGCCGCTGGATCCTTCCCATGATATCCTCTTGCGGGGCGGCAGCCCTAGAGTGGTCGCTTGGTGGGTCTGGTGGTGGTTGCAGTACATGACGCGGGGCTGGCGTCGGTCTCTCTGGGTTCCTAAGACTCCGCTCCGGCGGGGATACCGTCGCTGAGGGCAACGTAGACGGTTGCGAGACCCCCCGCGCCGGAGCCGGTTCCCCGGCTGTCGACGACGCCGTACCCGTCCCCGGCAGAGGATCGCGAGGTTCGTCTCTTAGGCTCATGCCCAGCGGGGCCGATCCCCCCTCATACTTCCACCGGACCCAGTCCCGGTGAGGCTCACTGCATCTGGGGCAGCTCGTCACTTTTACGCCCCGCCTGCCGCAGTTGCGACACCAAGTATTTTGGCGGGGCCTCGGACACCTTGACGATATGTGCCCCTTCTGCCAACAATTGTTGCAAGCCCCCTCAGGAGGGTCAAGCGTCGGGTCAGAGGGTATGGGGACTAGTCCGTGGCTAAACATAATGCCCGTGAGCTTCACCCGGCGGGTCTCCACCGGCTCGACGGACACCGGCCGCCGACTGCTGAGAAGCGCCGGTCCCGGGGGTGGTGACTGCGCGCGCATGGCTGCCACCCTCTCCGCCACCGGCGACTCGTAATCATCTAACTGGAGTTGCCGGCGCGGGTTATACCGATGCCTCCGAGCTGAGATAGGGGGAGGGTAGGGGACTTCCCTCAACCCGGCAACCTCTCCACTCACGGTCAATTCCTCGTCCAGGTCCCAGGCCAATGGGGTCCTTGACGGCCCTGTTTCCAGGGGAATCGATGGAGGAGTCGGGTGCGTCGGGGGTATGTCGGGTTCCGGACAAGGCTCCCTTGATTCCTCCCCTTCTGGAATCTCCCGTTGACTAGCGGCACTATGATGTTCTTCTGAAAGCGGTTCCTCCGTTTGCTCCACCTCTTGGGCCAGACGACGAGATATCGCTCCCGTAGCCCGAGCAGCCATCAGCCGCGCTGCCAAACTCCCCACGGGTGGAGGAGGGTGTTCAACCTCCACTTGCTGAGGGACGGGTTGGAGTCGGCGGTTCCTCATCCGCTCCCGGATGGCTTTCCCTTCCTCCTGCTCATCAGCCCAGGTGACTCGTCTCGGGTCGCTCGGGGCGATCGACGCCATCTGGTCTCTTGATGGTTCTGCTCCGGTGGGGTCGCTGACCTGGGTCGCTACGAACGACATAGCCCGTGGCTCGCAGTGAGGGGCGACCCCGTGGCCCGCCATTCCTTGCCCAGCTTCCTGGACCCTCCCATCCTCTACGAGTTGCTGGGTATCGTCGTGTCCCGGTGGAGCGTGGGTTCCAACCTCGATGTCCGCGGGGCCCATGGGTTCCACTTCAGCAGGATAGGATGGGGGTAACTCCCGTGGGAACTCTTGGGTCTGGGTCGTAGCCATCAGGGCGTTGAAGGCCCGATTAGTCTCCTGCTGCTCCCACTCCTGCTGCACCGCGGTTTCCCATTCGGGGGCGGTCATGGGGCTATCTCCAATCGTAGGTGGAGGGCTACGAAGGGTCGCCATAGCTTCCACTTGCTGTACCCGATCGTCATTCAGGATACGGCAGCTAACGGGGTATTCAAACTCGGGATAAGGGTGGTGATCTCCTCGGCTCGTTCGGCCTCTGCGTACTCCCCTAGCTCTGAACATTATGATCGGTGGTTCTCTTCTTAAATCTGTGAACATAACGACAAACAAAAAAAAATATAACAACTTCGAGGTCGCTGGTAAAGAGGGGGTCGCTACTACGGGGCTCTCCCCCTTGGGGGAATATATCTTTTCAATTCACTCACGTGCACCTCGGGTATTCTTTTATCCTCACCCATATTTAGCACGTATACCAGCGGAGACTTAACTTCTTTGATGGCAAACGGGCCGTCAAACCGGCCAGCTAACTTAGCCGAAAAGCGCTTGTCTTTGTTTGACAAGTGGTGGTTTGCCCTCATTACTAAGTCTCCTACCTGGAATGTCGCCTCCTTCCTGCCACGATTGTAGTATTTGGCTTGTCGCTCCTTTGCCGAATCGATATGCCTGATTACTAGGTCGCGTAGGGCATCCAGTCTTCTTACTCTCTCTAACCAATCTTCAGGGTCGCTACTAATAATTGGTCGCTTTGGCTCTACTTCTCTTCGTAAACTCTTCACCGGCCTTGGGTGTCGTCCATAATTCAAGAAGGCTGGTGATACCTTGGTGGTCGCTTGCATGGCAGTGTTGACTGCATGCCTAAACTCATGAAGATGGGCATCCCAATTCCGATGGTCTTGTTTTACGAAGGTCGCTATCATGGTCTTTAGGGTTCGATTGCTTCTCTCCACTGGATTGGCTTGCGGATGGTACGGTGGCGTGGTCACATGGGTCACTCCATACTCCTTCAGCGTGGCGGTCAGGTGCTTATTGATGAACTCTTTCCCGTTATCTGTGAGTACGTAGTTCGGCGTCTCCCACCGAAACAATATGAGCTCCTCTAGGGCGCGAGCCACCGACTTGCCATCCGCCTTCCTCAGCGGCTTCAGCTCGATCCACCGCGTGAAGAGATCTTGGAATACCACCAAGTATTTGAATTGGCTCTTACTTGGTGGAAATTCCATAAGATCTGCTGCCACTACGGCCCATGGTCGCTCTACAATTCTTTTGCCTAGTAGCCCTAGGGGTCCCGTCTGAGAGGACTTGTGCTTCTGGCATTCGAGACAAGCCTGGACGAAGTGGCGCACGTCGTAGTACATGCCTTGCCAGTAGTACTCGCGGGCCACTCGGTCATAGGTCTTCTCAAGTCCCAGGTGTCCCGCGGAGGTGATGGAGTGGCTCTCCGTCATCACTCTCTCACGGTAATCTACTGGGACGACCAGTCTCCATCCTTCTTCTCGAGATGTCACTGGGTCTAATAGGGGGTCGCTACGAAATTTGTACAACATGCCATCTTCAATTCGCCAGTCTGGGAATCGGTGTGGGTGTCTTTGTACTTCTTCCATCCTCGTTACGTATCGCTTGTCCTGTATCTCTTCAAATCCAGCTATTTCCCCTCCATCTTCATACATCCTGGACAACGCATCAGGCACTTTCAGCAGAGTGCCCTTCCGATGGATTACTTCGAAGTCCCACTGCTGCATTTCAAGTGCCCAACGGGCTAGTCGTCCAGTAGGGTCCTTCAGATTACGAAGCCATTGGAGGGCGCTATGGTCGGTGATGGCCTTGAATTCGTACCCTTCAAGGTATGGTCGCAGCTTCTTAATGGCCCATAATAACGCCAGGCATTCTCTTTCGGACGTGGTATAATTTCGTTCAGCCGCCGTGAGTACTCTACTCACATATACGATGGGGTGCTCTCCATCATCCCCTTCCTGTGTCAAAACCGCCCCAATCGCCACTCCGCTTGCATCACTCTGGACCGTGAAGGTTTTGCCAAAATCTGGTCTTGCCAGGACCGGAGCCACCGTTAGCGCCTTCTTTAGACCTTCAAAGGCCTCTTGTTGGTCGCTATCCCATTTCCACTCTTGCCCCTTTCTTAGTAGCTTCACTAACGGAATTTTCATCTCCGAGTCGTTCTCAATGAATCGCGAGTACCATCCTACCATACCCAGAAATCGTCTCAGCTGCTTCACGGTCTTCGGCGCTGGATATTCTGTCACTGGCGATACCTTTTCTGGATCTGGTCGCAATCCATCTTTATCAAGCAAGAAGCCTAAGTACGTCACTCTCGAGCAGCAGAATTCGCACTTTTTCCGATTTACTACCAATCCTGCTTCGACCAGCTTCTTGAGGACCAGCTCCAACCATTGGAGATGTTCCTCAAAGGTCTCGGTCGCTATAATTATGTCGTCCAGGTATCCAAACACATATGGTTCATACTGGACGCCAAACAAAGCATCGATCAGGCGTTGGAAGGTCATGGGCGCATTCGTTAGTCCGAAGGGCATTTTTACAAATTGCCAAAGCCCTGACCCCGGCACTGCAAATGCTGTAAATTTCTTGCTGCTTTGCTCCATCGGTACTTGAAAATAGGCTTGCTTGAGGTCAATTTTGGTCAAATATTTGGCTTTACGCAATTTGTCCAATATGGAATCCATGCTCCTGATAGGATATGCATCCTTTCGGGTCACTTTGTTGAGGTCGCGATAATCTATACAAAATCTATAGCTCCCGTCTGGCTTCTTGATGATTACCGGGGCGCTACTCCATTCACTTGCCGATCGCTCTATTACTCCACTCCTAAACATCTTCTCTATCTCTTCGTGTACTACTTGCAGAAGTTTGGGTGACATTCTCCTTGGCCGATGTTTGATGGCGGCTGCGGAGAGTACATCTATGTGATGTTCGGTCAGTGTGGTCGTTCCTAAATTTTCCGATGGCGGAGGTAATATCTTGGTCACTAGGTCTTCTATGGCTTTCCGCTGCTCGTCGTCTGCCTCGGTAATTCCGGCGCATTCGGCGTATGCTGGGGTCGCTTCGATTTCCTCGTCGTCCCAAGATTGCTTCCACGGGCCCTCGTTAGTCCTCCACATTCGTCTGCCGTATCTTACATCAACGTCCCATGGGTTGGTAAAGTCCTGTCCAAGTAAAATGTCGTGGTCGCAAGGATCTACGGCTCTTACCGTGAGCTTCCTGGATCTGCCATCCAATTCCATGTTGATGTCCAGATACCCCAATACTTTCTTTGTTCCACCTAACACACTTCTTATAACAGAGTTCGCTGGTCGCAATCGGTCCTTGAACTTAGCCGCTATCTCTGGTCCTACTAGGGAGACCGTGGCTCCTCCATCAATTAGGGCTCTGTACGGTCTACCACCTAGTATTACCTTCGTGAAGATGCGGTTCTCTGCGCTCATACCTGCGACTTCGACTTCGCCTGGTTCCGGAACCTCAAGTTGGTCGGCCTCTGGCGTACGTAGTACGCTGCTCTCCCCCCCTAGACTAGATGTGGGCACCCCAACATCTAGGTCTGTAACAAAGGTGGAGGGGCCCCCCAACGAGGGAGTGGACACCTGTGACCCTTCCAGAAGGTCGACCGCCTCGAGTACGAGGGCTAGGTGCTCGAAATCCTTCTGCTCGTCAGCTGTTGGATTGAGCGCCGTTACGTCGGACCCTTCGAGGATCGGTAAGGTTGTCACTCTTTCGGTCACCCTTTTGCTCTCACGACTCTCTCTATTCTCTACTATTTCTCTCTTTTCTCGAATTTTGTTGCTCTCTCTACTCTTTCTACTCTCTGCTTTTTCTCTTTCTTCTCGAATTTTGTTGCTCTCACTACTCTCTTTAATTAATGGTTTTGTGGTCGCTATTGGTGAGGTCCCATTTAATCCTCCGCTGTTTGAAGTATTGCTCCATACTGGGTGGGTCTCCCCATCTGACAATGTGGACTTAATACTTTCCTCTGCCTCGACTCTCATCGATCCACTTCTCTCTTGGTCGCTGCTAATTCTCGCGTTCTCTGGGGTCGCTATTCTCTTCTCCTGTATGGTCGGTTGGGCGCTATGCTGGCTTCCCTTTATTGTTGCCAGTTGCGTCCCGTTTGCGGTTGCTGAGGAGGTATGGGACTCTTCTGCCTCCCCTGCATCCCGTTTCCCATGGCCTGATTATTTGGAGAAGACCGCCATGCCGGCTGTCTATTGGGACATTCGCTTGCATAGTGTCCCATAGCCCTACACAAGTAGCATGTCCTTTGTGGACATTCTCTTGCTCGGTGCCCTACCGTCTGGCATGTATAGCATGCACCATATACTGGTATATTTTGGGCAGAAGGCCCATTTTGGTCTCTATTTCCTCTCATATTATAGGTGCCTTGGCCGGTGAATCCTTGGGCCTGACCACCTCTACCCTGAAACGAGTTAACATTCTGGGGAGGAGACCATTGCCAAGCGGGCACAAAACTCGGTCGCAGTGGATTTAGCGGTGTGCTGTGCGTCATCGTTGCGGTCGCGTTGTGTGAGGCTGGCTGTACTGGGGTCGCTTGTACGTTGGCCTCAGGCCTTTGATTCTCCTTGGCAGCGGCTACCGCATTTATTTGTTTTTGTTTTTTCTTCGCTTTTCTATTCCAATTCCTCTTTCTCGCCGGTTTGGTTGTCGCTGATGTGCTGTCGCTAGTGTCGCTTTCTGGGTTCCATTTCTCGTAGGCTGCCGCTACCTTACGGACTGAGGGTGTCCCAGAGTATGCTGCACCTGGTATGCTCATCTTCTCCTTTGGTGGAGGCTCTTCAAACCGGTCATCTAGTTCTTTCTCCTTTTCCCAAATTCTTCCTAGTTTCTCTATATCCTTGAGCGTCTTGATTTCTTTCCCCGCCATGAAGTGTCGATAGTCTTTCCTCAAGCCCTTGTAGGCCTGTTTTACTATTGTTTTCCTGGATGGGGGTCGCTTAAAGTGGTCGACAATGTATTCTACGCAGGATATATAATTGGCAATCTTTTCTCCTTTTGCCATCGATCGGTTCCGTAAGTCCGTCATCGTGTCTTCTTCATCTCTGTGACCCAAATACTGCCTTCTGAATGCTTTTTTAAAGTCTTTCCATGATTTTAAGTCTGGTCGCTTCGATCGATACCATCTGCTAGCATTTTTCGAAAAGATCGATGGTAAAGCATTCAACAGCTCCCTATCGCTCATGGCTAGGCTTGCTTTGCAATCCTGCAGCCGGTCCAAAATTTCCTCTGGCTCCTTATCTTCCCCATTGAACTTTAGGTTCCAGCTCTGCAATATTTTAACATTCTTCCCCGCTATATCTGCATTCGAATGACTTTTCCTATTTTTTTGTTTCATGTTTTTATCTTCATATTCCGAATCGCTAGTCGATATCGACTGGTTCCGTTTGTGGCCTCTCCTGTGTTTTGTACTTCTTTTATTGTGGTCGCTATCTGAATCTGATGACGTTGTATTACCGTCGCTACTTGTGGTACTATTACTCGAACTCCTATGTCTACGGTTTTTCACTTTACGGCTATCTCTCTTCTTCACTAATCTTCGGTCTAGTACGCTGCTTTCCGAGCTACTCGATGACAGTCGCTTTCGTTCTCCTCTTCTCTGTTTTGATGCTTCGGTTTGCTGGTCTGTTGGCCTACGAACGGTGTTCACCTTAGGCCTCCGAATCTCTGCCACTTCGTGATTTCTGGGTCGCTCTCTTCTCTCTTGAGATCCCCTCGGTGGTCTCGGAGTGTCTACGTAATCCTGTGGGTGTGCTACCGGAGGTGGGACTACTGGAGGTTGTGGCGCGTATACCGGTTCTCGGAGGAGAATTGGTCTATGTTGTGCCATTTTCAGATGTTCAAACTCCTGCAGTAGCCGTTCGTATGGTCCTGCCCCTCGTTGAATGGCATCTTCTTCTCGATTCTTATCTTCTTCTTTGTTGCTTACGTCGCTACTATCTGTTGAGTTTCCATTTCTTGGGTTACTGGTTATGGGGTCTCTATGTTTTACTTGTCCAATATATTGAATACTGTCGTTCGGGTTTATCCTCTGCAGTGGCGTTTGGCTTTGTGATGTTCCTGTCGGATTGTCACTTCTTGCTAGGGGTTGCCCCCTCTGACTAGTCCCCGGATCGGCCCCGACGTTCGTTGCTTGTGCCATTGCAGGAGGTCGTGTGACCGACGGCGCTGCGGTGGTTGGCATCGAAGGTAACGTTGGTTCCGAAGCCGTTGACGCTGATGTAATCAATTGTATTGGTCTCTGGATCATGGGTACCGCGGGAGTTCCCGTACTGGAATCCGGTGATGGATGATTTCCTGTATAATGGAAAAGTGGCTCTGGTAGCCTCCACTGGTAGCCGGTTGGTATCATCTTCATTAGTCCCGGAGTATATGCCAGCTGTGTATGACTGCTCATCGCCAAGAGTTGCGGTGGAAACCCTGTTTGCACTCTTGGTCGTGTGTTTGCAGACACCATCTGCATCGCGAAGCTATCCGTTGGTCCCCGTGTACGAACTGGTGTCGTCGTAGTAATAGTGGTGGTCGCTTTGCTTATCGTTTCTAGCGTAACTACTGGTACATCGGTCGTTTGTTGTTGTGTTGTGACTTCTTGAATCTGCTCCGTGATTGCCTGTCCCTCTTCTTGGCTATACTCCGTTTCCGTGCTTTGCAACTCTACTTCTTTGGTCCTTCTCTTAGGCTTCCTACCTCTTTTCTTCTTCTGAGGTATTTGTTCAAAAGATTCCTCTCGCATTATGGCCGCCGATGTTGCTGGTACTTGATCCCATGGTCTTTCGTCCCATACTGTATCCCAATTTACTGCTGCCTCTGGTTCCACTGACCTAATACTTGCCCGCAAGAGTCTGTCTCTAAGTTGGGCTGTTGTCCCAGATATGCTAAGTCCCATCTGATCTAGAATTATTATAAGTTCGCTCGGGTCCATCCCATTTATTCTACTTGATACTGCCATTCGCTGGCGTATGCGCGGATCCTTCTTTGCTGCTTGTCTTGTGTTCATTTTGTACTCTACTCGTACACTAAGGGACGAAAACAAAAGCAGCGGTTTGGTCGCTAGTTACACTCTACAGTTACTGCAGTATTCGCTATGTTGGGAGGGCCCGCCCAAGTCTTTGGAATCTTTTCAAAGACGGGGATTTGACTTGCAATACCTGGTGCACGTGAATGGAGAGGTCGCAAATAAAGGAATCAGTCTTAACTCTTTTACGGGACAATTTTCCTGCCTAACTACTGTGTCACTAATTTTCAATTTTTATAATGATTTATAATAATAATATGTATATTTATATATGTATGTTACTCTGGAGATTACCGTATGTACTTTTGCTAAAGGGACAAAAGGAGATAAACAAAGAAAATAGCTTCTTTTCTTGAGGTCTTCTTTATCGGTTCCTTTAGCTGAAAATGCCTACTCGAAATTTGTTTGCCTAGCTCTTGAGTAGCTGCTGAAATACCCTGACGCGAATCTAATAAAGTCGCTATTCAGTTTTCAGTAGTTCTTGGTCTTCTTTTCTTGTTTATATCTGAAGTAATAATCTGAGGTTTCTTCTTGGTCGCAATCAATTTTCAGTAAATAATTTCCAATACAATTAAATAAATATAAATATATGTAATAATCAATTTTTCCTTTGACACAGTAGTTATACTATAAATACAATAACTTTAGTTGTTGTATTTTTATACCCAATTTCCAGTAGTTGTTACAAAAATTTTACTCTTAACTAATTATAAATCGTTCTTACTAATCGATTTGGGGGTAGTAGCACAGCAATAATATTTTGTGGAGGTGTTCGCCAAATGAATTTTCCCTATACGGTGGTGTGACTCCTACTCTACTACTTTAAGTCGTTGAGAAGACTTGAAAAATAGGACAGAATTCAGAAAATTACACCAAATTAATTTATCTATCACTCTAGCTCATTACTCACATTTCACCAAATCTCCAACAAAGATTTTCTGAATTTGTCTCCTATTTTCCCCACCTTCTCTATTTATCGCTATTATTTTCAGTGCGTCGCCGCAGCCTTCCGCTTACACTGGTAATTCGCTATTTTCTTTATATATCGCTACAAGCTTCCTTCAATAACCGAAAATTTTCAATACTCAAAAGAATCCTACGAAAGGTCTCAATTGAAACGAAAATTTTCTTCACTACACACCCAACCTGTGAAAGCCCTCAATAAATCGTTCAGAAATTTTCGAAAAATTTTCAAGAATATCAAAAAAAACTCTCAAATCCAAAAAAAAATTTTCCAACAAAAACCCTTCAAAAAAAAATATCTTCGAAAATTCTCAAAATCTCAAAAAACTCTTCCTTCCTTTAGAACATTCCTCACATAAACAAAAAAATTTTTCGACAAATTCCGAAAATCAAAAACTTTCAAAAAAAAATAACTTCGGAAAATTCACAAAAATCTCCAAAAAGAAATCTTCCGGAAAATTCCCAAAATCGAAAAATTCTCAAAAAATCACTTCGGGAAATTCTCAAAAACCCCAAAAAAAAAATTTTTCGGAAAATTCTCAAAATCGAAAAATCTTCCAAAAATAACTTCGGAAAATTCTCAAAAACTTCCAAAGACTTTCCCGGAAAATTCTCAAAATCGAAAAATTCTCAAAAAATAATTTCGGAAAATTGTCAAAAATATCCAAAAAACTTTTCCGGAAAATTCTCAAAATCGAAAAATTTTTAAAAATAATTTCGGAAAATTCTCAAAAAAAAATCCAAAAAAAATTTTCCGGAAAATTCCCGAAATCGAAAAACTTTCAAAAAATAATTTCGGAAAATTCTCAAAAAAATCCAAAAAATTTTTCCGGAAAATTCTCAAAATCGAAAAATTTTCAAAAAATAATTTCGGAAAATTCTCAAAAATATCCAAAAAAATTTTCCGGAAAATTCTCAAAATCGAAAACTTTTCAAAAAATAACTTCGGAAAATTCTCAAAATTATCCAAAAAATTTTCCGGAAAATTCTCGAAATCGAAAACTTTATTAGTCGATTACCCCAAGTGAAAATTTTCTAAGTCCAATTTATAACCCAATAGCTCAAGTGAAACCAATTTTTAAAGTCCCATTTATAACCCAATAGCTCAAGTGAAAAATTTTCTAAGTCCTACTTATAAATTCCTTAAACACACAAAAATTAATTTTTTCACTTTACCGAAATTTTCATACGACACAAAAAAAAACGTTTTAGTCGCTGCACTTTCGCTGGCTCGACACTGTGTAAAAAAAAATTTTCTGATATTTCCCGAACTTTCTTAATTAATTTATTTTGCTATTTTTCCTGTTTTTTCCTGAGTCACTAAGCCCCCGTTGGTACGTCATTTGGCTCATGGAATTCTTGTTGGAATCCAGAAACCACTACAATTGTGATGCCTACTTTGTCTCGACACTTTACCAAATTTTCTAACTTAATGGGCGCCAGGTAAAGCGCGGCTAACTCGGCACGAGCCCTTTCCCCGAGGGAGTTCCGTGGGGAGGAAAAATCAGGAATTGATAGATCTTTAATAAGCACCCACAAATTTCACTTTAAATATATTCAACTTTATTTATCATCGTCGGGTAATACTACCGGTCGCAAATTACAATTTCTCTTATATCTAATTTATCGCTATATAAAAAATGGCTACGCTAGCCTAATCACGCGTCCCTCGCGACGACCACTCTCACCACGTCTCCCGACTTCCCGAGTCGCGTGAATTTCCCCACACTAATACTTGAATTTACTACCGGTCCGACCCGCACTGATCTTATATATATACCGGTGTCACACCACCACGGATTTATTTTCCTAAGAACCCCGAGCACATGGCGGCGATGTACTACAATTATATATTTCACTTGCAAGTGCCGAGGGAAGCTCGGCAATTACAGTCCACTCACCGTGGTTAGTCGGGCGCGTCCGCGATGTTCTTCCTCGCAGGTCACAGGTCGCCGGTTAATTTAGCCCAATCTATCGCTCTCCGGGAATATGTCTACGTCAAAGGTCTCTCCACGCGGTCTCAATGCTCGCACGGCAGGCAAAACTTTCTCGCGACTATCTGTGTTGAAGGCCGGGCAGTCAATGCCCAAAACCGGAGAGGGCGGAAATCTCTCCCAAAATTTTGGCTTTTCTTCTCGCGCAACTTCAGCTCAAACTCCGGTTGCTTCCGCCCTTTCCTTTACGGTGATTGGCCTTGATTTTCCCTAGATGCAAAAATCAAGGCCAAGTCCGCGGTGATTTGAGTCGCTACTCCTCATTGGCTCGCCTCGCTAATACCGCCCTGCTTACGCAGCGCGGGCAATTATGAATTGCTAGATATACACGCGCGGCAACCCGGCGTGTATATCTATATCGGGCGCTTTCGGTTTTATCGCTGCCGGACCAACACAGTTGGCAGCGGCGACGTGCGCGCGTCGGCCTACGCTAGGAGAGGCCGGCAGCTTCATGCGGCTCGCGGCGCGGCGGCTGCTAGCTCTCCCCTCTGCCGACAGCCGAGTCGGTATCTCTCTCTCTCTCTCTCTCTTGGCTACAGCCGAGTTGGTGTGCCTCGAGGAAGCCGCCGCTGCCGCTGTGAATCCTCTCTCCTCCCGCGTCTGCGTGCATCGGGAGAGAGGGCGGTCGCGCGCGCGTGTGTGTATATGTGTGCGCGGACAGCGGCTCATCATCCTCGAGAGGCGAGGAAGAAAGAGCAATCGAGAGAGAGAGAGTCGCGCGTACAGTGTGCAGTGATGTTGGTGCTGTGCCTGTATGGGTATGCTCGTCGCCGTTGCTCGCTCCAAGCAGTCGTCGCTGCGGCGATCCGCTGGTGTCGCTGGTATGGGTGTGTGCGTGTGTGTGCCGGTCTGCGGCCTTCCTCGGTCGCGACTCCTTATCCTCATTCCCTCAACAAATAATAACAATACCCCATTAATAACAATACTCATTGAATGTGAGAAATGCTCGGCTCTGGTGACGGGCGACTGGGTCGCGATTGACTGCCCGTATTTAATATTATTGGGACGTGAAATACACGTCACATACGATAGAATACACTTACAAAAAAAATTACAACCCTTAACTCGTCCCGGAAGCCCTTCAAATAGGGGTTGGAAGTAGGTGAATATAGGTAAAAAAATTCTAACTTGGCCTAATAAAAGTCTTACGGTTTTTTACTTCATACATACCCTCATTACGATAGAATACACTTATGAAAAAAATGTCAACCCTTAACTCGTCCCGGAAGCCCTTCAAATAGGGGTTGGAAGGTGGTAGAAATAGATAAAACATTCTAACTTGGCCTAATAAAAGTTTTACGGTTTTCTACTTCGTACATACCCTCATTGTAATAGAATACACTTATAAAAAAAATGTCAACCCATAACTCGTCCCGGAAGCCCTTCAAATAGGGGTTGGAAGTGGGTGAATATAGGTAAAAAAATTCTAACTTGGCCTAATAAAAGTCTTACGGTTTTTTACTTCATACATACCCTCATTACGATAGAATACACTTATGAAAAAAATGTCAACCCTTAACTCGTCCCGGAAGCCCTTCCCCAGCCAAGTTAGATTTTTTACCTATATTTACCTCCATCCAACCCCTATTTGAAGGACTTCCGGGACGAGTTAGGGTTGACATTTTTTTTGTTAGTGTATTCTATTATAATGAGGATATGTGTAAAGTCGAAAACCGTAAGACTTTTAGTAGGCCAAGTTAGATTTTTTACCTATATTTACCTCCTTCTAACCCCTATTTGAAGGGCTTCCGGGACGATTTAGGGTTTAAAATTTTTATTATAAGTGTATTCCATTACAATGAGGGTATGTACGAAGTAGAAAACCGTAAAACTTTTATTAGGCCATGTTACAATTTTTTTACCTATATTCACCCCCTTCCAACCCCTATTTAAACGGCTTCCGGGACGAGTTAGGGGTTGACATTTTTTTCATAAGTGTATTCTATCCTAATGAGGATATGTGTGAAGTACAAAACCGTAAGACTTTTATTCGGCCAAGTTAGAATTTTTTTACCTATATTCACCCACTTCCAACCCCTATTTAAACGGCTTCCGGGACGAGTTAGGGGTTGACATTTTTTTCATAAGTGTATTCTATCGTAATGAGGATATGTGTGAAGTAGAAAACCGTAAAACTTTTATTAGGCCAAGTTAGAATGTTTTATCTATGTTTACCACCTTCCAACCCCTATTTGAAGGGCTTCCGGGACGAGTTAAGGGTTGACATTTTTTTCATAAGTGTATTCTATCCTAATGAGGGTATGTATTAAGTAAAAAACCGTAAGACTTTTATTAGGCCAAGTTAGAATTTTTTTACCTATATTCACCCACTTCCAACCCCATATTTGAAGGGCTTCCGGGACGAGTTAAGGGTTGACATTTTTTTCATAAGTGTATTCTATCCTAATGAGGGTATGTATGAAGTAAAAAACCGTAAGACTTTTATTAGGCCAAGTTAGAATTTTTTTACCTATGTTTACCACCTTCCAACCCCTATTTGAAAGGCTTCCGGGACGAGTTACGGTTTAAAATTTTTATTATAAGTGTATTCTATTACAATGAGGGTATGTACGAAGTAGAAAACCGTAAAACTTATATTAGGCCAAGTTAGAATGTTTTATCTATGTTTACCACCTTCCAACCCCTATTTGAAGGGCTTCCGGGACGAGTTAAGGGTTGACATTTTTTTCATAAGTGTATTCTATCGTAATGAGGATATGTGTAAAGTAGAAAACCGTAAGACTTTTATTAGGCTAAGTTAGAATTTTTTTACCTATGTTTACCACCTTCCAACCCCTATTTGAAAGGCTTCCGGGACGAGTTAGGGTTTAAAATTTGTATTATAAGTGTATTCTATTACAATGAGGGTATGTACGAAGTAGAAAACCGTAAAACTTTTATTAGGCCAAGTTAGAATGTTTTATCTATGTTTACCACCTTCCAACCCCTATTTGAAGGGCTTCCGGGACGAGTTAAGGGTTGACATTTTTTTTATAAGTGTATTTTATTACAATGAGGGTATGTACGAAGTAGAAAACCGTAAAACTTTTATTAGGCCAAGTTAGAATGTTTTATCTATGTTTACCACCTTCCAACCCCTATTTGAAGGGCTTCCGTGGACGAGTTAAGGGTTGACATTTTTTTCATAAGTGTATTCTATCCTAATGAGGGTATGTATGAAGTAAAAAACCGTAAAACTTTTATTAGGCCAAGTTAGAATTTTTTTACCTATATTCACCCACTTCCAACCCCATATTTGACGGGCTTCCGGGACGAGTTAGGGGTTGACATTTTTTTCATAAGTGTATTCTATCCTAATGAGGGTATGTATGAAGTAAAAAACCGTAAGACTTTTATTACGCCAAGTTAGAATTTTTTTACCTATATTCACCCACTTCCAACCCCTATTTGAAGGGCTTCCGGGACGAGTTAAGGGTTGACATTTTTTTTATAAGTGTATTCTATCGTAATGAGGATATGTGTAAAGTAGAAAACCGTAAGACTTTTATTAGATTAAGTTAGAATTTTTTTACCTATGTTTACCACCTTCCAACCCCTATTTGAAAGGCTTCCGGGACGAGTTAGGGTTTAAAATTTTTATTATAAGTGTATTCTATTACAATGAGGGTATGTACGAAGTAGAAAACCGTAAAACTTTTATTAGGCCAAGTTAGAATGTTTTATCTATATTTACCCCCATTGCGACCCCTATTTGAAGGGCTTCCGGGACGAGTTAAGGGTTGTAACTTTTTTTGTAAGTGTATTCTATCCTAATGAGGGTATGTATGAAGTAAAAAACCGTAAGACTTTTATTAGGCCAAGTTAGAATTTTTTTACCTATATTCACCCACTTCCAACCCCTATTTGAAGGGCTTCCGGGACGAGTTATGGGTTGACATTTTTTTTATAAGTGTATTCTATCGTAATGAGGACATGTGTAAAGTAGAAAACCGTAAAACTTTTATTAGGCCGAGTTAGAATTTTTTTACCTATGTTTACCACCTTCCAACCCCTGTTTCAAGGGATTTCGGGTCGAATTAGGGGTTAGAAATTTTTTTAAAGCCGTTTTAGTTCATATTTCGTATGTATCTATCAGAATAAAATACTAAATCAAAAAAAAATTTTTCATCATTTTCGTCTGATTCTGACGTTCGAAACTTCAAGTACATGGCAAACTGAGCTTTGAAATGGATTTTGATTTTTTTAAGTTTACAGATTTTTTTATGAAATTGTAGACAGAACTTCTTATAGTATAGTCTTTGAGATATACTTTGCTTGAGAAACTGTTTTACTTTTATGAACTTTATTTAGGATTTATGTAAAATATATATATAGATAAATGCGACAAATTGAGTAACAATGAAACAGGATTGTTTTCTGATTAATATATTTTGAAAAAAGTGTTTTTAACCATGTTAGAAGTATAGAAAAAGCGTGCTCTTGCATTTTGTTCCAGTTGAAAATATGAATTTGTTCCAATGCACACTTAAAAATTTTAAATAATATTTTAAAAGTGATATAAATTTTACATTTTATTCTTTTTGTCGCAAAACAAAAATATTTTTTGAGTTACTAATGATGCAGAAATATCCAACTTATCCTTGTGCAGTTTATAACGTATACGTTTAATATTAAAGAAGTAATTTCAATGTTTAGTTAACAATAATGTATCCACATACGAGTGCAAGTGAGTTAAGAGATAAATAAAAATAATATTATCAAATTTTTAAGCGTAATTTTTCAAAATTTTCTACAGCTCCTTTCCTTGTGCCCTAATTTCATTCCACAGGTAACTATTATAGTTTTTGCTTTAGTGTGGCGACTTGATTAATTTGACCGCAAGCACCAATTTACCAAGTTAATTTTTATTATAATTACAATTACGGCTCTCTTACGAGAGGCAGTCAAATTTCTCGCTATAATAGAAAAAGAGGCAACTTCGTTATACTTTGCGATATTAACCATAAAGCTGAAAGTAGATTTTTCTCTCTTAATTGCAAAGAAAAAAACCTTAAGAGCCATTAAAACAAAGTTACGAGGCTTATATATCCTTCCTTTTTTCCTTTCTGTATATATATATATATATATATATATATATATATATATATATATATATATATATATATATATATATATATATATATATATATATATATATATATATATATATATATATATATATATAATCGCCACCTATTTTTAGCGCGTATTTAGCCCCACACGCACCTTCTTTTTGCTTTTTTCATATCTCTCCTGCTCTCTGCAAAAATATTTTTATAAAATCGCTTGTTTCAGCGTAGGTTATAAAACGACTTAGGTTCAACGTAGCGAATTTACAATATTGTTCGTAAAATTAGTAGAAAAATACTATACTGCCTGTCAATCGTATGATTTTTTCACAACGCATTCTTAGTTTTGCACATTATTTAAAATTAAAATGAATGAACTTTTTACACAATCTTTTTATGCACATAAAATTTAGGATATAGTTCTTTGCGCAAAATAATAATGTGTACAATTATTGTGTGCATGAACCGTACTATGTCAGTGATGTTGTTACTTTGATTTTTTGCTGCGCTGACGCAAAATACCCAGAATTCGCGCTGCTCTCTTAGGCGTTGTTTTCTTTTCTTTTTCACCTCCTTCCTCGTCGGCTCGATTTTTTGCAGCAATTGCGCTCACCGTGTTCGAAGGCTTTTTGCTGCTGCTCCTTGATCTAATTGAGGACGAGCGAGGGAACAGTGCGTGCACTTTGTTACTTTTAACGGCAAACACGTATATAGCGATGGTGGAAGGATCGAGCTGAGCTAGCGATGTTTTCGTTAGGCTTTGCCTCGCGATGTCGATGCAAGAAAGTTCGAAACGAGATACGAGAAAGGGAATTTTAGGGAAACCCGGGTGAAGTGTGGGTAAGAGCTCTTATAAAGGAGAAAAAAATTGCAAAAATTGCTCTAGTTTTTTAAGATATACAAGAATCTTCTTACATTAATATAAATAGACTAACAAATTTGAATAATTACGTATTATTATTATTATTATTATTATTATTATTATTATTTTTGCTGTTAAAGTTTATCAAAGGTTGAAGTTAACATGAACTTCGTAACTAAGTCACCTTCACAATGTTAATTTAGAGAATAATGAAGATTAAGTAGCATCGAGAACTTAAGTTAAGAAACATTTTACTTGATATAAAAACTATTTTTGTAAGCATACCTGTAATTAGGTTTTCACAGTTAACTAATATATAATAAAAAATAAGTACTTTATAAGGTAGAGTTTTATAGCTCCGTTATCACGATAAAAACCTGATCTTTTTAATGTAGAAATAAATTAGATTTTATATATTAAAAAAAATAATAAAAGTATGTCTACTCTTACTTTTAATAGCTTTTTATAATAACAACCTATTTAGCACTAAAGAAAATAAAGTTTTTAAATAAAAATTGCTCTTTATGTAAATTTGTAGTATTTTTGCAACAGAATCTTTTACATAACACGTTAAAACTTTTACTTTCATACATTTACTTTAATGTCGAAAAATAAAGTTAGTTTGAGTTTTAGTTATACTTCAAATGTACGCAAAGTATAACTTATCAACATTAGCGTACACAATTAAAATCATACTTTTTAAAAGAAAAATATCTTTAATTCATTACATCTTTATTTATTAAAACAAAAGCATTCTATTATTTCTATGTGAGAAATCTTACATAGAAATTGTAATAAAGAGTTTTTCTTACAAAAGTGAAAATATACATTATAAATGTGAGCATTAGAAATGTAACATTTCTCTTGTGTTATTGTGGAAAATTTATAAAAATAAATGTCAAATAGTAAAAGAGTGTTTGAATAAATAAATTTAGTTATTAATTATATTAATTAAATCTATTTGTTATATATATAGTGTAAATAGCGAAAATGAAACGTAAAACAGCAAAGAAGTAACAGTGACTTTTACTTTCATTGAGCCTATTATACTAATACTTAAGTGTTCAAGTCTTAAATAAAAAATGCCTTGATTTCTGTTAACTTTCACCGATAGAAATAATATGTATGTAGGTCAAATAGTTAGCATTTATAAGCCACATAAAATAGTGTTATTAAAAACATTATTATTATTATTACAATAATTTGAAAAAAAATTGTTGTCTTTTCACCTTGTTTAATAGTTATTTAATTACTAGTCTGCAATTTATATTAATATTTACAAAGTTATAATTAACTAATAAAAGTATATTTAATAATATATAGTAAAATTATTTGTTAAAATGTACGTTTTTATAAGCATTGAAAATAAACTTCAAGTATACCAACCGAGAAAACTTTTATTTTACTGATGCAATGTTGCGGCAAATTTCATGGTACACCTGTTATGTATCAAAAACTTTCAGTGTCGGAAAAAGCATGTTATCTATTGCTATTAATAAATGAAAGTATATAACAATACATTTAATGCTTTGTAATCTCAATTTAAGAAAAAAAATCTCTGCTGGTCCAATAAAGACAAATGATTAGCAGTGAATCTGTTTGCACTTCGTCGGCTAAACTAATATGTTTTTGTTGTGAAAAGGTAAAGTCGTCATGTACTCACGTTTCTTTATTGTATTTAGGTATATATGGCGACGAGAACATTCCTTTATCTCTTCGTAGATTACGTAAAGAATCACATCTTAACTGGTCTTAGGACTTGTAAACACGATTGTAACCAGTAAAGTGTCAAATGAGAAAGGATTTATCTAAGTACATACTTATATATGAGATAGAAACGTGACTCTGAATTAAACAAAATACTTGCGTGTGTTTGCCTATGAAAGAGTTTTAATGAATTATATTAATAATGAATATATAAGATACTAAATTATTGTGATGTATTATGTCTTTCATATACAATAAATAGGAGGCAATTTACTTAATTAAATTAAAATTTTTGCGTTTTAACTTTTTTAAGCTGTATTCGTCATTAACAGATTAACTTCGATACTACCAGAATTACGATTTAATCGACTTTAATTAGATTATATCAGTAAATATAAGAGTTTAAGTCTGTTACTCGCGTGCAATCATTTTAAATTCTTTACAGAAAAGAGTGGGAAGGATAAGGAAACAATCGAATCAATCAACCTTTGAAAATATATTTTTAGAATGCTTGTCATTCTACAACTTGAACATGGAAAAGAATAATTACAACTGTGTGTGTTATACAAGATTACTGATCGGCATTTTGTTATAACCTATTCAATACAATAGCTGTTGCAATTACAATTGGCTAGTAGAATAGTAACAATTAGCAGTTTATTTTTGTAGTTGTTAGAGTTGCAATTTGCAATAAGTCGTTAATGTAGCTATACTATTGCTATAATTATAGTAAGACCTACTACAAATTTCTTTCCATGTAATATCTTTTTTTAAATTACTTTTCACACTTAGTGTTAATTTTATTTATTTTATCTAAGAGGATTCTACACATTAAAACTTTCATTTTCAGAATTATGTATTCTTTATTTTCGTAAATGCAGTATATTCATTCAAAGTTTCTTCTGTATAATATTTATAATTATTCATTTTAAAATATATATATATATATATATATAATCAGTGATCCCAAAAACCATATCATCCATATACAATTTGTTGAGGCAGTATCCTAGTTCCTTATTATCGTAGGTCTTTTAATATAAATTTTTTCTGACTACGCATAAATGTTTCTTTAACAATTTTGCACATAGAACATGATAATGGCGTTAAAATTTGGCAAAAACCTTGTAATTTTGCAAGAATTTGTTTAATCAAATGAATTTTACAAATCTTACTTTGATTTATAATCAGCGATTCCAAAAGCAATCTGAAACCATGTATAGTTTGTACGGACGGTATCAAGTCTCTCATAACCACTAAAAGGTTAAGGGAGGCTAGAAGTCAAATTCAAGTTCCTCAACTTGATCACTACCGACCGAGAAGTAAATATAATTACTTATAATTCAAAATTTAAATTCAATCATTTTTAAAGGCGATTCTGATATCTGAAATACAGACGTCCATTACTACTCAATGAAGGGCAATCGAGTTTGGAATCTGTCTAAATATAAGTATTTTTAGATATAATTATAAGCAATTATTTACTTCTCGATCGGTAAAAATCAAGGCGGCAAATTTGAATTTTTTACTAACTTTTGGACTCCATTAACCACGTACCAATACATTGTAAAAGTTCGCAATGTACTTCTCTTAGAGTAGGGCATTATGTAACCTACTCTTACAGTAGTAAATTTACTATTATGAGTGTAGTGTACATACTATAAAAATAGTAAATTTACCGCTCTCAAATCAGGTCCCATAATTTCCTACTCTCATAGTAGCATTCCTACAGGCCATTATCTACAACTTAAGGTTAAAACCAAATTATTCACCACGCAAACACCGCATAGTCAACACTAAACCACAAAGAAAAAACCCATCACCACAACCCACTTCCACACTCAGGTACACGGAGAGAAAACGTTAGTAATGATTACTATACTAGGGTAGGAATTCGGAGACGAAGAGTAAAGTGGGTTGACAGTACTACGCAGATTAGGACTCGGTACTAACCTGTATAGGAATGAATAACATTTCGCGTAATCCTTCCGTTTTTCATGCTTTTATATTAACAAAATACGTATCCACACAGACTTCATAACACCTATTTAAATACTAAGCTATGTTTCTTCAATAATACATGTATAACACATAGAATAAGCCAAATATTAAATAATTATTCAATATTATTTTTATTTAGTTGCAATTAGTAGCATTAGTAGCAATCACAATATTTATCTCTCCGTGTAACCGAGAAATTCTCCTCTCGTTTCAGCGCCACGAGCAGCAATCGTCTGCGTCGCGAGGACGGCTTCCGCGACGAGAGCTATCCCGAGGACGCGCCATCGGATCGAGCTGGTGCGGGCCCCGGCCTGGAGCCGGTTGGCGCTCGCGCCGCCGTTGCCTCGCCGACCCGCGAGCTGCGCATAGAGGGCGTCCTGGTGGAGCGGGCCGGCAAGCTGCACCACGACGACGAGGGCACGCCCCAGATACTCGCGGATCGCGACGCCACCGTCCGACTCTTCGGCGTGGGCATCGACGGCTTCACCCTCGTCGGCTTCACCAACGAGCCGCCCACCCAGACCGACATCTGCGACAAGATCAAGACGCCCGACTATCCCGTGAGTTTTGTATTATTCGCTACAAACAGAGAATCTTATTTTAAGATTGGACCGATCTTAAATTTGTTGCATCTCAAAATTTCATATGCTTGAAAAACATAAAGATAATATTAATATTATTATTAAAATAATATTAATATTATTTTTATGTTTTTCAAGCATTTGAAAGTTGAAGATGCAACAAATTTAAGATCGGTCAATCTTAAAATAAGATTTTCTTTTTGTAGTGTTTGATGATGATATATGTGTGTTTGCTGTAGAGATTGTAGGCTTGGTAGAATACTCTTCGTGAAGGGGAGGTCAGAGTCTTATAGCTTATACCCGGATACCGACATTATCAATTTTTCGTTTTACGCAGTCAATTTTTTACTTTAATAAAATGTGCGTACGTTCGCGAAATTTGAAAATCTCATTTATTCATTGAATAACACGGATAACTGCAATGTCGGTACCCGGCATCCCCTTAATGAGGGCTATTGGGAGTTTGAAGTAAGGTTTGCGGGAACAAGAATGTCGGCAATCGAGGCACACTTTGCATTGCTTACATGCGGAATTCTTTCGTTTTAATTGAAAATAAAAGTATCAAAGTGTTTGAGAGATAAATAAATTAAGCCGCGTGAGTTTGAAAGATTCACATCTTCGGACAAATACTTCGCTGCGCTTGCGCTTCGTGCGACGCTGCAAGTTAAATGTGATAATTATGTTGCAATTTTGCTGGATACGGCCGTGAATATGCAAACCTCTTGTCTGCCCTTTACTGTCGTCAGTCTGCTTCGATTATGATGCAAGGTGTACCGTTTGTCTGCACTTCAGTTGTCTTAAGACTGCTGCGATTCTGCTGCAAAATACGCGACGCGATTGAATAGAATCATAATGAAAATTCAAAGCAGACCAATGCATGCTCGGCGCAATCACAGTGAGCGGGAGATTGTGCTGCCAGGGTATATAAGGGGCAACGGATAAGAGACGACTGAGACAAGTTTATAGTATCGGTTACTAAACCAGTAACCAACAAATTTAGTTACATATACTAAAAGAGAACGTATTACTTACTATATCCTTTACTATGTATAACTAAAATGTTTAGTAAAGTTTTAGTTCATGGAAAATTAAATTTACTAGAAAGTATGCACCCTAATTTTAAAGTTAGTTGGTAAAATAATTGTTTTTACTAATATAGAAGCATTTATTAAGTACAACTTAAAATAAAAAAGGTAATTACTTTACTAAAAAATTGGTGACCCCAACTAGAGTCTTACCAGTGTGTTTCGCAATTGTCGGCAATCATTTGTTCTCAGTGAGATTTCTGGAAGAAGAATCGCGAGATATATTAGGTGAAATTGTACGAAACGAAATATCGCTGCACTGTAAAAATATTTTTGTAAAATTGTTGCGTGATTATTTTTCATGGCACGTGAAAGTTGGCTTTGCGTTTTAATGTTTTGCTTGAATAAACGGCAAAAAGTATAGAAAACTTAAACTTAGACTTACTCTACTTATTAATACTTCTGAAATGTTATGATAATCTTTCAGCGATACAACCCAAAATCTTACAGAAATGCACATAAATATTACTGTAAGTTATCATGTTTCAATTTTAAAATTGCAGAGTTGTTTTAGAATGATTACATGCCGTGTGGGACGTACGTACTTTTCTTTTATTTGTTAGTATATCCTGACGAAAAATTGATTCCAACTCTTTATTTCTTTGTCTATAATTTGTACTGTGCGAAAGAAATATTACTTATACTTTAACTTATAATGTTAACTTTTAATGTTAATGAATATTTTACAATATTCTGTTTCTTTGATGGCTCGATTATTTTGTATCTAAATCAGCATAAATGATTCACTATTCATAAAACAACTAGCTATTTTATTTAAATGGCGTTTTCAACTCGGGCTATTAAAAGAGTATAAAAATCTGAAATAGATAGTCACCTTTTTCAGTCTGGTGCCATCATATATGCATTTTCCAGTGTTGGCTTGAGCCGCTCTGGTCAACCAATCCAATTACAGTGAATTTTCACTTGTTGGAGTTTAAAGTGGCTTACTCGCGCTTAAACTAAATTTTCGCTGCGAGCAAAGAGACACTGTTGCCGTGGGATGATACCCGTATAAACTAACTCGTTAAGCCCTTAAAATTGACCATCTTGGACGTACATTTCTGCATCGCACTTTGTTACTCAACTAAAGTAAGGGAGAAACGGCTAATGTGGCACACTTTACATCTTAAGTATATTATTTGAAATTAAATAATTCTAACTAATTTGATTCTATTCCTAAAAGTATTACATTTTATCGCATGATTTTTTTGCTGAATTTTATCAAATTAGCACGTAGTTGTTATTAAATTTGCTTCCGAGGTCACGTCGAGTAAGCTGCTGCAAAATTTAAACGTTGTACAGAAATTTCCGATAATTCATGCTCTCCGCTGTGTATAAGTATGCACAATACGTGGGTCGTTTGATAAGTGTATAATAAAATGGTATATATGAAGGAAAATTAAATTTTTTTGAAAAATTAATCTTTATATCTGAATGTAGTTTCCTCTGAGCTTTACACTCTTGTCCAACGATGTACCATTTTTTTTATCTCGGAAAAAGATAGATAATCTCGAGACCTTAAAAATACTCGTTCTCACAGCGGCGATGAAATTTTCATTTTACGAGACTTTCTGGAACTAGATTTTCAAATTATTTTATAATCTTTTAAATTACACATTTTTAATAACTTCATTTATTATAAAAGTATTCAATCCGTCAAAAGTACTTATATGTAATGGCTAATTTGGTGCACATAGTATTATTTATATTTCTACGTGCGAATGTTATTACAAACGTAATTTACAGCATGTAAATTGCGCACATATATCTGTAGATCTATATTTTATATTACATTACTCACTATATACGGCGCGCTTCGATCAAGTTTAAGGAGGTAAGATGGTGTCTAAATATGAAAATTTATAAAAATTGTTATTGAGTGCATATTTTTTCTAAAAACAGTTTAAATGTTCAATTGTATGACTAATTATATTATGTACATAACAAGAAAGTTGAAAAATCATAAAAAAATAAATATCCAACCTCACCTATTGCTACCTAATATCTTCATCGGTGTCTCCCAATATTAACAAAATCACAGTTGCTGTAGGATATTTTTTCTAATTTTGAATGTTTTGACCATAAAAATTTTTTTTATATTTTTTATACATGTATTCATTGCAATGATCAAACAAACAAGTTTTTTAAGTTTGATCCAAAAATAAAATTATTTTTCAATTTTTTTTGTATAAAAATTAATAAATATATGATGATATATTAATAAATGATTTTACAACTTAAAGTATTTTTATTTTTGAATCAATTTTAAAAAACTTTAGTTTTTGGTCACTGCAATGAAAACATGTATAAAGAATGTAAAAAAATGTTTTTAGGTCAAAAGACTGATAATTTGAAAATATATCCTACAGTGATTGTCATTTTGTCAATTTTGGGAGTCGCCGATGAAGACAATAGGTAGCAATGGATTAGGTTGGATATATTTTTTTATGATATTTTAACTCCTTTGTTATGTACATAATAGGTACAATTTAGCATTGTATATTTTAGAAAAATGTAAATTTATTAACATTTTTTTTAATTTCTTTTCTCGATTTTGATTATTTTTGCAGATTAACGTGAATATATTTGATATTACATCTTGTATTTAGATTTTTTAGATTTTAAAAATATTTTTTAATACCAAAAATAAGTCTACAAATGCTCAATACTTATTGCAACTTTGAAATTCACAATAATTTTCAAAATTATACTCAAATTTTCATAATTTGCGAATTTTCTATTACTTTAAAAAAATATATTTATTACGTAGAATAATTAAAATGAATGTAAACGATTACATTCACATAGAGCATGCCTCGCTGCATAGTCTGGGCGGTTCTTGGAAACTTTATTTTTATATTGTAGAAAACGAAGAGCTAAATATAGGCACCGCCATAAGTTCCAAGATGGCATTTGTGCACTAAACGGTTCAAAGATTCAGGTGTTAACAAATTATTTATACTGGCATTAGTTTTAGGAATTAGCTAACAGTTCTTAAGAACATTATGAAAACGTATCGCAGCTGTGGTCTGCAATAAATATAAACAACTTTGCGGAAACCATTGCAACAGATTTAAAACTTGCCAATATCAATGGTTTCAAGTCGCATAGCAGCTTTTACCTCTGCACTTGGTGTTTCGCATCGAAAAATGATTTAAGTAGCTTGGAGTACTAAGGACAATAGATAATACGTTTAAAAATTATACAAACTGGCGTGAAGCAAGATCTGTTAAAACAGATGCGAAGAATCATAAAAATTGTATCCCTCTCCTCTTTTCTCAACTGATGTAGAAAAAAAATCTTTAGATCATACCTCCACCTGAACTTCATTTGATGCTAGGTATAGTAAATACATTATACAGGCTCTTATTGGCTGAATTCGAGAAATATGGTTTTCTGTGGGCACTATCATGTCATGTCACTCGTTATACACGTCAGGGTAATACAAGTTTTAACAGCAATTCGTACAAGATATTATTGGAAAAATTTGATTTCCTGCATTCACGAAGCCACAATTTGGGATTTTTGAAGTACGTAAATGGTTTTGAGCACTTCTGAAATGTTCTACATGCCTGTTTTGGAAAAAACCTGGATACTACTTTTAAAAATAAGATTGCTACCTTCAAACAGTGTTACTTGCATTTAAATGTACCAATATCGCTGAAAATCCATGCAGTATTTTTCCATGTGCCTGACTTTTGCGAAGAAATTCTGACGGGGCTTGGATTTTATAGTGAGCAGGTTATGGAGTCTGTTCAAGCTAACTTCAAATCTATGTGGGAAAAATATAAGTTTCCAAGAACCACCCAGACTATGCAGAGAGGTTGCACCGTGCTTTATATAAATATAATAGTTTACATTCATTTTAATTATTGTACATAATTTTGAAAACCTACAAAATCTAAATACAAGATGTAATATCGAAAATATTCACGATGCCCTGCAAAAATGATCAAGATCGAGCTTACTTGGAATTCTCTTTAGCAATTATTTCCATTTTAAGCTTAAAATAATAGAAATGATATTTGAAAAAATCGAAGAGGTGCAAGTTACTTGTTATTTAAACTTGATGGAAGTGCGTCGTGCATAACGTGTTTTTTAACTCTCCTGTGCAGTAGGGCGAATATATTCATCCAAAATACATGGCTTTCCCATATGTACGATATATATCAAGTGCTCATGAGAGATAAAGAATTAAAATTTTTTTAATTAAAAACAGTGAATTATTAATATCCTTTTGTTAGTCTAATATTGTGAATTAAATTACAAAATTACCTATAATAAATCATTTCTTACCGAATCGCAACCATAAATTAATTAAATTTTAGATTTTTTATATATTTTTGAAAAATTTCTTTATACAAGAAAATAGCAAATATTAAATTTTGTATTCTATTTATCATGAAAAAAGTTACGAGTATAATCTATATATAAATTAAATCTAATATTTTGAATTATTACATATTTAAAAATCATTCATACATTTCAAGTTCTTACGCTCTCTCAGAATTTCCAAAGCTCGAAACTACCCTCTATAAATCTTCATTCAAAGAGCGCATCCACTAATTAAACTGTACACCTCATTTGATCGCAATGAGTCATCCAACTAAAAATCGATCGACAACTCGAGTATACACGAGTACGCACTCTTACCGAATTCCTTTTATAACCGTAATGTCATAGACCAAGAATTCGCTCTTCAACGGTCGCATCTCGTGCGCACATACTCCTTATCGCCGTCCTTCATACACGCGCGCACTCGAGGCGGGATTTCCCTCCTTCAGAAAGGTTATCGCCTCGGGCCGATAAGTCGTCGGGCCGTCAGCCGAAATTTGGCATCCGCGATAGTTTTTGACGCTGCGCTGTACGTAATAAGTATACACGATTTGACTGCGTCGAACTGGGGAGATCGAGCTTATCGCGCGCGCGATTATTTTCGAGCTCGAGATCACTTTGGATCGTTACTGTTATCAAGAGGTCGAGCACATTTTTGGGGCGTATTGAGATACAACGTTGAAATGCGAGGAGGTTGGCTTGTAAGCTTTGAATTGACGCTTGACTGGTGAATTTAGGCGTTTTGTGGAAACTGGGAATGGTTTCGGATTCGAGAACAATTATATGGTAAAAATTGCAAATCGTATGGAAAACTTATTGCTATTATTTTATGTAGAGAAGATATGATAACAATTTCTTCCGATTTAAAAATGAAACAGTGTAAAGTATGTCGCTACTATTTACTAATTTGGAGAATGCAAATTAATATTTGATCCGTTGTAGGGAACGTAATAAGTAATATAATTGTTTGAAGCTCAACAAAGCAATAATTTGAAAAAAAATTGACCCCTTATAAGTGTGAAGAAAGTTGAGAAAAATGCGAGAAAAAGTCGGAAAATAAGTGAACATTATTACTATTTTTATTTTTCATAAAATTCATTTCTAACAAAGCTTTAAACGATGAGGTTGGTCTCATTCGTTTCTTGGGGGGGGTCATCCTCCTTCTGTGAGCTCGTGAAAAGTGATGAATGGTAGACGTAAAGCATCTTAAAACTAGATATAATTAGCTGCATTATAAAAACTTGAAATGTCAGCTGTTATGTTATATACGTATACAAGAATCTAAATATTTATATTTAAAGAAAACTTAATATTTGTATTAAAAGAAATAAATACTATTACTGCGATTATTTTCATAAACTTAATATTCTTAATTTAAGATGCTTTTACCCCCCCCCCCTCCTTCTACACAGGATAATTTCACTGATTTCCTTATGTATTTAGTATATACCATAAGATTAATGAAGAGCTCCTCCCCTCCCTCTTCCCTCAAAGACTTACGTAGTTGATAGACGGTCCCTTAAAAATGTAATATTAATTATTAGGTGTCATACATTTTGGTAATACGAATAACTTTAAAATAAAAACAAGTTTTCTAACTTTCAAAAACAAAAAATAAACATCAAAAGACAACGAACACGCATAGCGCATAGAATTTATAACTAGTTTATATAGTAAAAATTTACACATAGAAAGTAATCTTTAATATTCGTATGATAATTTTTACTATACATATAGTAACTTTACATATATGTTTACATTTAGTGCAAAATTTCTCTTGGTGTTGTTTTTAATTTTATCGAAATGCATTTTATTCGAGAGGAATATGCTATTTTACAAAGTAAATAGTTGCTTTAAACTGATGTTACGTAATACATAACCCTGTACGATTATTTTGTAAATATGTATTTGTACCTGATTTATTTTTTGATCACTCAAAATAAAGCCTTATCTTATCTTATCTATTTTGAAACAATTTTCTTAATTTAAATAAAATGGATTTTTTTTTATAAAACGTAGTTTTTATAACGGTGTGCGTTTATTTTGTAAATATGTATTTGTACCTGATTTATTTTTTGATAACTCAAACTAAAGCCTTATCTTATCTTATCTATTTTGAAACAATTTTCTTAATTTAAATAAAATTGATTTTTTTTTATAAAACGTAGTTTTTATAACGGTGTGAATTTATTTTGTAAATATGTATTTGTACCTGATTTATTTTTTGATAACTCAAACTAAAGCCTTATCTTATCTATTTTTAAACAATTTTCTTAATTAAAATAAGATAAGATTGTTTTTTTATAAAATGTAGAAAAGTAGTTTTAATTAAGTGAAGAATTAGGGCTAATTAAAGAAATATCTACATATACTGACAATTATTAATATTTTTATTAACGTTTTCAATTTCATTTTTACTAAATTTACATAATTAAATATTTATTGCTTAAAATTATGTTTACAATGTTTACTTTGTACTGAGTGAAATCGTACCGAGTTCAAAGTGTATAGTGCCTTACTACTGAATGCTCTAAACTTTAAGCAAATTCTACCCGACAGTGTAGTAAATTTGATCTTTTTTCAAGCAAAACGTCATTACGCCACGCTAACCTTCAATCGCGGTGAAGAGTGATACATAATAAAAATATCATTGCAATCCACTACACAGCAAAGCCTTTGGCTGAAAATTGCTTGACAACTTAAATATGTACAGTCATTTTAATTAATAATTATAATTTAATCAATATTGTTTGTACGATAATTGAAATAAGGCAAAAGATGCCCCACACTGTGAAGCATTTTTTATTACTTCGGAGTTAGAAAGATTTTGCTCTAGCGTATTTTTGTTCAATGTTGCATGAGTATATGTTTTTGTTTGTCATTCATTTATCACGAAAAATTGACTCATAGAAATCTTTCTTATTTATCTGAGTATACGTAGGTTCGTTGAAATAATTATAAAGTATTTATGTTGAGATAAAAACAATCTTCATTCAAATGACTAATACAAATTATAGTTCTCTGTAATATAACTACAACGGAAAAAGCTTAAAAACATGATAATTTTTGTTTTCATCTAACGTAGTCTTTGAATTTTCACACCTATTATTGAACATTCCTGGAATAAGACTATCGCAACAAAAATTCTGGATTTTAGAAAAATTGACAAAGAAACAAACATTTTTCAAACACGTTATATGAAAAACTAATAAATTTTGTAATATATTACATTCTATAGTATTTTGAATATATGCAACATATTTATAATCTGCTGCAATCTGCAACAAATTATAGTAATTTTTAGATAAACGCACGACACTTTTTCTTTGAAGCAAAACGTTTTCTTTAAAAAATTATTATTTTTTGTAAATTATTTATTATTAATTTTTTATTGACGATGTATATAAAGCTGCTAAAGCGATCACTATATAAGGAGTGGGCGAACTAAACCAGATGATTCCACTTGTGTTGAAACAATGATTCTGTTCTCTTCCCATTTATGGTATTATTGTTAATCCAAACTCGAAACTCAGTCACTAAAGAGCATCTAAAATACTTTATTAATTATTAAAAAATTGAGAAGAACTACATTACTTTGAGTGGAATAAAGTGAAGCATCCTATTTTGTTTGCCCACTCCTCATATAATTACTTAAAAATTTATATAAAAAAAATGAAAGAAAATAAACAACAAAGTAGTTAATAGGACTCTGGAGTCTCGCTGCGTCTTCGCAAGCACAAAGCTAAATGCCCAGAACTTATCATTTCTCACGCGGCAAAGCTCTCTGTCCACGCGATATTGCTATAAAAAAATGGCGAGAGCAATTAGCATAATATGCCCACGCGTTCCGCAAAAAGAAAATTAATCTTAAATAACCTATTTCTTTTTTAATTTTATTGTCGACGCAGGTGCGCGATGTGATCCGGGGCATCACGGCAGTGGCCGACATCAAGCTGCCCCTGGGCTCGCCCTACTACATCTGCGCCAAGCAGTTCGACCAGGAGAAGGGCGTCTACGACCTCTACCGCTATCAGGGCCCCGAGAGATACAAAACCGTGAGTTTTATTGGTTTATCGGTATTTTTTTTATTTTAGTTTTAAATGGCGAGCCAGTTAAAAGCAAGTCATTCACTATAAACTGAAGAAAAAATCTTTAGATTTTTAAGTAAATATTTATTTCATTTAAAATAGTGTTTGTTATAATAAATAAGTATTTACTTAGATCTAGCATTTTTTTCAGTGAACGTTTTTTAAATTGGAAACAAGCTATTTTTACAAAAAAAATGGGTAAGAATTGACTAGCTACTGGACTAGAAAATTGTTGTATGTATCGAAAAGCGATAGGTAAAAGCTTGCGTGCTTAAACTTAAAAAAAAATGATTCTTAGAGTAGAATTACATTTTTAATTTGGTAAAAATCAGACCTTTATGAACCATTTTCTAGGCTAAGCAAATTCGTAAAGAAAAATCGCTAAAAAATAGCAAGTAAATGATTTTATTTAGCCTCAAAATGTTCACTTTTCTATACTATGTTACGAGAAGCGATAACAAAATGACTTCTTGATTATACTCGTCAAAACATTTTTTCTTATATATAAACTCAAAATAATCACTTTTCGAGCAACATTGCAGCGCGAATAAAGAGTCAATGACGTTAGACGTAAATTAATTTTAGTATTTCTTTTAACTGATCTAATAAGTGATGTATACTTGGAGCTGCAATGTGACTACAGTTATATCTATATATCATGTGTATGACATGTGCAAGTAGAAACATGCCGAGTACGGCAGACTATCGATGAACTGGGTATTGTATACTTCCATGTCAGAATAATGCTATTTATTTATTTTATATTTATTTATTTATTTATTTATTGGAAATAACAGCTCTAAAGCACTAAAATACTAAATAAATACAAGCTGAAAACTTATGGACAATGCAACATAAGTAATATTATAAGAAAACAAATTTTGTATTCATAATTATACATTTAAAATTGACAGTGTGAACTAAAAAGTTTTCAGCAAATAAAGAAGTCGCATGGGCTGCTCAATTGCCGTGACCTTCATTCGTTATTTACTCATGCAGATAACCTCATGAGTATTGTATTCGGAAGTATCAAAACATTTTCATGCGATCGCATGCTTAGAATTCATATGTCTATTTATCTTTCCAGCTTCATTTCCTGCTTATGATTATGTGTTTATACATATATTTATTTATTTACTTATTAAACATTGATTTCGAATAGATAAATTGTATACTTCATACTCAATACATTTAGTATATAAATTTTATCCTTTTTGTATGCATGCACAGTTCATTATTCAATATATTTACCATTTCTTGCTGTTTTAATAATAATTCCAAAAATATGAATAAATAATCAAATAGCAAAACAATTTCTTGTAAATGAAGCAATACAAGTAGAAAAAAAACTATACTACTCTCTAAAAATTAAATAGCAACTACTATGTCACAGCCACTAAATTAGTCAAAAATCCACCGACTAAACATGTAAATAATTACCAATTTGCAGTGGAAAAGTTAATTCTCACTACTCAGATAGTAAATTTGACATACCTTTCGCGGTTTCATTTTTAGAGAGCAAAAAAAATCCACCAAACTCATCAAAACACGAGAGAACTAAAGAATCCCTTTGTCTATTTTCTCGCTTGTTTCAGATTCACACGTACAAGAGCCTGCTTCCGCTGTGGCTGTGCATCGTGATAATCATAACGTGCCTGTCGTTCTCCGCTCTGTTCTCGGGCCTGAATCTGGGCCTGATGTCGCTCGACCGGACCGAGCTGAAAATCCTCTGCAACACCGGTACAGAGAAAGTAAAGTCACTTTGACATTGGTTTGAACAAACTTTTTTTAGCCGACGTGCGCACTGCGATCGAATCGACGACTGTTTCTTTCTTTGTTATTCTGGTTTGATTGTAAATCACGATTTACAATGAACACTGTAATTGATTTATGTAAAAATAATCTAGTTTTTAGTCTATTTTGGATTTTTATATTTTTTATAATTTAAAAGAGGCTAGCTTCGTTAGCAGACAGTGATAAAAATTGCTTGAATAGTTTTCCGTGGTTTTTACATTATTTTTTGAAAAATGAAAATATTATTACTGAGTGATTTTGTGCTTTTTCTAAAATATTTTTAAAATTATGTCCTATTTCTATAATTTAGGTTAAATTTTTAAAATCTTTATAGAATACTATTTACAATAAGAAATATATTTTTTATTTCATTTCATATTACAAAAAAGTTAGTTTTTATTATGAAATGATTTTTAACTTTACTAAATATTTATTCGGAATGCTTAAATATTTTGTATTCATTTTAATAAAAATGCTTGCAAACGATAAGAAGTCTTCGAAATGTACTAAAACTTTGTACTAAATATAAGTAATTTTATAATTGTAAATAATTAAGCAATTCTCGGTTAGTCAAATATAAGGCGGGAAATTTGAATTTCTAATTGATTCTTGGGCCCCTTTAAAATCTATCAATGTGTATTTCAACTTTTTACAGAAAAACATCGCTGTATCTATAATAATGACACTATGTCAGTAATTGAGACTACATCTCTATAAACATTATTCTTAAAGTTTCTCAAAATTATATCATACTATAAAAATAGGACATCATTTAATATATTAAAGAAAATCACAGATCCTCCCCTCAATAAATTACAAATCCTCGATAATCAAAAAAAAAAAAAAGAATCTACAAATGCTCACAACTCACGATTATAATATACAACTCGTTCAAAAGTCACCGCGTGTCCTAATACGAGTGTCCACGCGCGCATTTCCAGGAGAAACGCTACGCCAGAACGATCCAGCCGGTGCGAAATCACGGCAACTATCTGCTTTGCTCGATTCTCTTCTCCAATGTGCTGGTGAATTCGATCTTCACGATCATCCTGGAGGAGCTGACGTCCGGCTTCGTTGCCGTCTTCTGCTCGACCCTGGCCATCGTCGTGATCGGTGAAATTTCACCGCAAGTGAGTGCACGAACTTTTTTCTCTTTTCTATTGTATACTGCTTCGTGTGCGAGGTCTTTAGTTTTAATTAAATGTTTACATTGTTGGATGCTTATTTTTATCTGGATCGATAGTTGTAATTTGTAAATATTTCAATGAATGTTTTTAATACATAAATGAGATGTAACTACAATTTTTGTAACAGGTTCAGTGTGGCGTGAGTTATATATTTGTCACGGATTGATGCAAATTTGTTTGCATTTTGTGATACTGTAGAAGTAAAAATGAGTAAAAATTAATGAAACTATTTATGTAATCGATTCTTTTATTCCGATCCTAGAAAGAGATGGAAGTATGGAATTTTTATTGAATGTTTGAAATTTAAATTAATTTTGTAATTAAATGAAAAAATCTGCTAAATAGCCGCCTTGAACATGTTAAGAACGCTTTTAGTAGTCAATACTTAAGTATTACATTGAAAGAAATAAATCAATTTTTCACGTATCAACTAAAATTTTACTTTTAAAATATCTAGAAATAAAAACGTATAGCACTTGTAATCAATTTCACATTGTGATTCCACAATTTATTTGACAATATTTGAAGATTCATTAGTAATAATTTCATTAACCCTTTATAATGAATTGTTACAATTTAATCCACAAGATATTAAAATTAAAATTTGACTTGATACCTAATACATTAAACATTATTATACGAGAAAAAATATTTTATAAGTTTAATTAAATGTAAATAGACGATCAAACAGTCTACTTTTAAATGAGATAAATAAATGTGGAGCTATAATTTTCTAAAACTGACTATGATCAAGCATATAATGCACAAGTAGTACACAATTAAAAAAAGCTAAACGTTTTAAAATCTAATCGTACGCTACTTGAATATATGCATCACGATATGCATAGGCATGTGTGTTATTTAATTTAATTTTTACTGGTACATTACTAAACTTATTTACTTGTATTATTTATTTTCCATATGTTCTCCAACCTAAATACCAAAAATTTGTTATTATATGTCGAGCAGTATTTTCTTTTCTTAATAACAAATTGGAACTTTTTATATTTACTTGCATAAAACGTCTTGCTAGAATATACAGACCCCATACTAACTAAATATCAAACATGTCTAATTTTATTACACTAGAAACAAAAAAAAGTCTATACAAAAATGTAATTTAGTACGCGTTTATTTGAAAATATACTCGTGTTTGCTTAAGTTTTCAATTTTAATCTAAGCATAAAAAATACTCAAATGTAGACATTAACTTCAATTTATAAAATTCAACAAATCAATAATCAATTTATAAAATTCATAAATACCAAAGTGACGAATGTGTTGGGGATGCTATTAATGTCATGATAATTAACAATAAACATAGTTAGCGGAAGTCCCTAGAATTGGATAGTTGGCATAGGAGGTCAACTTGACCCCAAAGTATTTTTAACCTAATGTATGCACAGATTTTTTTAAGATTAAATGTCAAATTTTTTACGTAGTATAATTTGATATGCACAAGAAATTATAATTAATATGCCTAAAATTGACACATATATATAATATATAATAAGTTTCTATAATATAAATAACATTTTCAATATGATGTACTGAAGCTCTATACCGTAAAGTTACTGTATTTCTAATATTTTACAGTTAACCCTTAGTTAGTGCAAGGGGTCACTCTGACCCCACACAGAGCAATCGTTTCTTTCTATTATACCACCAACTAAGGGTTAACTGTCAAATATTAGAACTACAGTAACTTTACGGTACACAGCTGCAGTACATCATATTGAAACTTTCAGTACTGGCAATATGTATCAATTTTTCACTACATTTTCATGAATTGAAAATGTTATTTATATTACAGAAAACTATTGAATGACCGAATCCATACAAATAACATAAACAGCCTCGTCAAAACATAAGTTAAAAGTAAACAAACTATGTTTCATCTAATCTTAAACTATCTGAACTGTAGATTCACATACCCTTCATATCTACATACACCCAAATTCATCTCACCTCGCTCTTGCTCTTGTCTCCAGGCCATTTGCAGTAGACATGGCCTGTGCATCGGCGCCAAGACCATCTACATCACGAAGCTCACCATGATGCTCACCTTTCCCCTCAGCTATCCGATCAGCAAGATCCTGGACTTTCTGCTGGGCGAGGAGATCGGCAACGTCTACAATCGCGAGCGCCTCAAGGAACTCCTCAAGGTGAGTCGCCACTTTGCGCGTGTACAGCATTATAACCCCCTTCCCCCCTCTCGCTCCGTATCGTTCGTTGACGCGTTTTTACGCGTGTATATCTGTATATATACGTGCGCGAGAGAAATACGGCGATCCTCCATTCATGTGGGTGTGTGTGTGTGTGCACCACTGCCCTGAATGGAATTCCTTGTTTTATCTGCCGGAGGGGGAGACGTAATCTTTCGCATTAGTGGTGATGTATTGGTAGTTAGTTATGGGTGTGTATGTGTGAGTGTTATGTAAATGTTTTATAATAATATTGAGGGTATGGACTGAATTTATTACAATGAGTCATGGGTGAATCGTAAAGAGTGTTTGATGGCTGGATTGTGTTTGGAAGTTGAGAGTCTTGTTTGAAGTTCGTTAACAAAGAAGCTTGTCGTTCTGATCTTTACGTGAATTTTGAATAATTAAAAAGTAATTTAGTACAGGGAATAAAACGAAAATTTTGATTAGAAATTGAAATGTTAATTTTTGACAGTAAATATTACGATTAGGTGCGTGGAAAGCAAAATGCTAATTTATAAATTGAAACTGCTTCATCCTACATGATAAAATTATCAAATAGCGTGGGTTAGTTTCTAAATAAAAACAGTAAAAAAATGTAAATTCGGTTCGTTATCTCCTTAAATACACGATAATCCGTCAACCTTGATTCGATTTATAAACTACTGATATCCTCCATCACCTTGGATCTCGAAAAGCCCTAAGGATGCTCCCCATGGTTAACACCATAAGCCACTGTGTCATTAGTGCGTGTCTTGCTCGCGCGTTAATCCTATTCGTTCCGAGCACATTACTATCACATTGCGAATTCTCGACAAGTTTGGAAACCGTTGGTCTACTAAAATACATTGGGCTACATGGAAAGTTGTACAAAATATTTTTTTACAAATCACTATTTTCAAACGCCTGCAAACTTGATCGTTAGGTAAATGTACAAATTTTCTCTGACAATATAAATATATATATTCAAAAATTTTGTGATTTTTGAAAGAGATTCTCCCATATTGCACCTCCAGAATAAGATTATGACAACTCAAAATTTTTGTAACTCAATTTTCGTTCACAAAACAGTTCTTACAAAACTGAAAACCCATAATATACTTAGAGAATTTGTTGAAAACTGTTAAGAAACTATAACAGAATAATAAAATTCAAGTATAGAAAAATTTAATTACATACAAAAATTTACATTACTGGCTTGGTTTTACAAAAACATCAAATTTGTCATAGTTTGTTCTGGGGATGCGATATAAGCTAATACATTTTTGCAAGCAAACAGTTCCGAGATGATGTCATGCACGCTCCTAACGGGCGAAAACTCGTACAATAAGATTGATCTATCATAAAGCAATGAACAATGCAGATTTTTGAGTGTCTGCTTAGCTTGTTATAACCCTCCTGCGCATTAAACCGAGTAGAGTAGATATATCTGTTTATACTGACAACTCATGCAGACGAAGAATAGTATATTAATATCTTCTAGCTGATTTTCATAACTTTTAAGACTTAAACATTTTTATTACCCGCGAATTAAAGCTTAAGGTCTCTTTTTCACATTATTACACTAATTTAAAGTTCACTTTCTGATAATTAATTATGTAAAATGTAGAAACATTAATAAACGTGACTAAAATTCATCAATTCTTAAAACACATTCTAATAATAAAATCCTAAACAGACTCTCGCTTATCGAATCCAAAAAAAAACTGTCCTCTGTATAAATATCGCTCACCATTATCACACGCACTTCATCAACTGTAACCTGTCCCATTAACCATGCATGGCACCACCAAATCTATCAATCCATTCAAAGCCGTGCTCCCACAAATGCAAAACCACGCGAAATGCATCCGTATCTTCCCGAACTCACCGAATTTTACCGCGGCACTCGCGGCAATGCCGGTAAATAAGCGCGCGCTCGATGAAATATCATAGGTATATATGATTCGCGTGCAGCTAGGATGGTGGCGTTTATCGCTCGCAGCTCGCTCACTCGACGTTCTCGAATTGCCTATATATGTACACCCAGAGACACTCGATATGCGGAAAAGCGTGACGTTTACGGGGGATTAATGTATCGAGTGCGAAGATATCGCCGCTGATAATTTCGTTCCGCGACTGATTTGATTCGCGTCGCGTCGGTGTCGCGCGCTTAGTTGCACGCGAGATTGAAAATTTTAGGTATGTATAGGTATTGGGATGATTCGTGTTTGTACGCGAGTTGTGGGTTCGATCTTCGGTGACAGGTTGGACGGGGATTTACATGTGAGCAGTGCGTTGAACTTTTGTATGTAAGTTCTGTATGCACAGATTTAACCCTCGCTTTACCAAGTGAAGTGAATCAATCATTCCAATTAAAAAATTTAATTAGGGTAGAACGGGGTCATGCCGATTACTTAAGGAAAAATATTAGCATTTATTTACTTTTTATACGCTTAAGAATAAGTTCAAACCGTTTATCACCGCATGAAAATATATGGTAATCCTAACCTCTTTTTGCACTTCCCCCATAAAATACACACTGATCAAAATTACACCATTTCACTACATAATTTCAAAATCATTTAAAAAATAATAAATATCACTAGCTAAATAAAACTTTTTGAATTTGAAAGTTTAAATGCTATATTTTTCTTGTCTCGCACTTAAAACCTCCAATAATTAAATTAACCCTCCTGCGTAAAAGTTTATTTTCGTGTATATGGATTAGATAATATAAGTCTGCAACAATATTTTCTGCAAATTTCTAAAATCTTCTAAATTAAAGCTATTATATTTAGCTTCAATTTGAGAGGTTGTAGATGTCCTAACAAAGTAAAATTTAAATTTGTGATGCAAAGTGTATACGAAAATGACGTGCGTTCTGGACGAGCGTACTCGCATTTCTGCGCAGGGGGGTTAAATAATTGTAAAAATCGTTTTAACGCAAACTTTTATTATAAGAAAAGTAACTAAAACCTATCGATGTGAATATGTTTATAGAAAACTTTTATATGTTTGGTTTTTAGCATTTTTTAAGTTGAAAGATACATTCCAAAAAATATAAAAATATTTTCAACATTCGATAAACTTAATATTTCTCATAATTAAGTGACCGGCTTGACCCACCTGATCGGTTTGACGTATTTACTTCGATCGTCGTAAACATTTATATACAGGAGTTTTTGAGGTTGTTGATTACGAAGCCGAAGTCCAAATTTTGAAATTCAAATTGGCGGATCTAATTTGGTCACATATTTACTATAGAACAGCCAAATTAAATTCGCCATTTTGAATTTCGTGATTTGGATTGCAGATTCGTAATCAGCGACCCCAAAAACTCCTGTAACTACATTATTACCAGTGGTCGAAGTAAAAACGTTGGATTTATTACATTAGAAGTTGAAAAATGAAGTTGAAGCCTCCGAGAACTCTCATGCGATAAGACTTTCAACCCAAAATACACGTCAAATCTATTTTAAACGTGTGCATCCGGCTAAAACCAATACTAAATTCCGCTTATTCAAAGGTCGCGACTGAAAGCTTTACCATAACAATCTAAATCGCGCTGATGAGCCTCGATCCATTTCATAAGCATGCAAAAGAACCAAACAAATCTGTGCTACATCCCACTTTTGCGATTCAATTGTAGAAACTGGAACATTGTATGCTCGTCAATTGGTGCAATAAATTCAACTGTAATCGGCAACAAACACACAGATATATAAAACCTCGTTATATAAGCAAACGGATCACAAAGAGAGTTAAATAAACGTACACATCGAAGAGGGATAACAACGTAACATAAAATGTATACGTCGGGAAATCTTATCAGACTGTGCGGTTTTCGACGGTTGCGAGCGGTATACGAGCGAGTCCGCCGCGTTGTTTTGGATCTGCTGCGCGCGCGCGCGTGCGTGTAATTTTGATGTATGCGTGGTGTAGTTCACGCGGGGTAGATATCGCGCGATATCTCTCTTGCGTGTCTATATACGCGCGAAATCTAGCGATCGTCATTATAGCTATCGTTGGACGGATCTCTGTATTGTGATGCATGGGGTCTATTAGGCGCGAGTTCAGCACGTGGCCGGTGAATGTGCAACTTTGGCGAGTTTTTGGAGGGAATTTGGGACGATACGTATATACCTATTGCTATTTAAGGTGAACATTGTGATAGAAAATTGTGGGACATGCAAGGCAAAGGGGATCATACTTATTTTTATTGCATTTTGACATTTTTTAATCTCAAATTGAGTAACAAAAGCCAAGAATTTGACATATTATTATAAATTTATACTAAAAATAAGGAAGTTAAGAACGAACATTACTAATTGTAATTGAGCAAACCACGTTGCACGGTTTGAATAAAAGAAAAAGTTTCATATTTTAAGAACGAACATTACTTATTTAACGAATAACGTGACCTTTTGAGCTTATTTTCTTGCCAGAATAAGAAGAAAAAATTACTTTAAAATCCGTTAAAATAACAAACTCTTCGGCAGTCCTCAATAAAGAAAAACTCTTGTACTTTTATGCGATTTATAGAAACGCATTTTACCATGAAAATACTTCTCTTTTGTTGACAGGTCACCACGGGCTTCAACGACCTAGAGAAGGACGAGGTCGACATAATCGCGGGTGCCCTAGAGCTTCGCAAAAAGACAGTGGCCGACGTGATGACGCGCATCGAGG
Organism: Gastracanthus pulcherrimus; assembly: GCA_949152435.1. NCBI lineage: Eukaryota > Metazoa > Arthropoda > Insecta > Hymenoptera > Pteromalidae > Gastracanthus > Gastracanthus pulcherrimus. The sequence goes on along the minus strand of OX424572.1, from coordinate 23,843,411 downwards.
ACGTCTACATGCTCGACATCAATCGCATTCTGGACTTCGAGACCGTCTCCGAAATCATGTCCTCAGGTATGCAGACATGACTGTACTTATGTTATTCTTGAAATTTCTTTCAATGTATTATAAAGACTTGAAGATATATACCGACGCCGTCATTTCAAGAATCGATCCGCTTCAACTTCGACTAATCGCTACGTCATCTCCGTCTCGTACACCCCGCGTCTCCTCTCAATTGTACCTTATTTGTGTTATTTATAATTATATTATTGCGTTATCGTCGAATAATCCGAGAATTAAAATGGGATTATTGGGTTATCTGGTTAATGGTAAGCTAAGAATAAAACTTGGCCCTACTTTCTCTCACGAAAATCCTATTATACATGTCATATTAATATTTAAACTACCCTGGTAGAAAGTTAGCTAGAATGACTGATTAGCTTATTAATTATTCGCTAGATTAATAAGCTATTAATAAGTCAAATTATAGCTAATATCTGGCTAGAATCTGCTCAAGACTATGCTTTAAGCAAAAACGTATTTTGTTTGCAAATCTAACCTATTTATATTTTGTTTTGAAAAGTTATTAGTTTTTTAAAATATACCTTATTATACTTTATTGAATGTTCAATATAGTATGCCGCCAAAATAAATATTTTTATCAATAAATAACAACTTACGAGATTATAGAAATATGTATATGCAATACTAAAAGTATTTGATAACTAATAATTTCCTTTCCGAAAATTAGTCAATCATAACTTAGTCAACAAATAATTTGTGATTGATGTCGAAAATAAAATGTTGTAATAAAAGTTCATTGTAAAACTACAAATATTTGTTTACCAATTCTCCAAATATCGTAAAAACTGACATTATTCTGCTTTTATTGTTATTTTTAAAATAACAATAATTATATGACTACATGAATTCTATTATTTATAACATAAATTTCTTGAATAAAGACACTTAAATTTTGACTCTGGGCTTTGATACTTTTTGTGTAAATAATACTTTTTAAATGCACGCGTCATTATGTAAACAAATAACCTAACCTCCATTACTACTAGACATTTAAGGTACATTTTTAACTTTAATTAAAATACTTAATGTAGTATGATTAGAATTGCGTATTACTTTGATTATTATAAAACTGTTATTATTTCCATTATTAATTAATACATAAATTACTTAGTTTATCAATTTTATATTAACTAGAATATTAAGCAGAATCTAGCTAGAAATTAGCTAAAAAGCATGTCGTTTTTAACTGATTTCTAGCTACTTTCTTAACCAGAATTAAAGCAAATTTAGAAAATCTAGCTAATATCTGGCCAGAAACCAGCTTAGATTTCTACCAGGGTACTATATCTGTTAGTATACAGAGTTTGGGTTCACACGCTTACTTTAACAAACCTCCTCCGTTTCCTTGACATTTTCAGTATTTTTACGATATTTTTGTTATTTATTGATGTTTTTTTTGTCAATTAGATAAAAACCGTAAAATACGAAAGGTTATAGCTCGGGAAATTCATTGGGAAAGAAAGTAAAATTATTACTTTCGATCTGTGATGCTATTATGAAGTTTGACCTGAATGTAGGCAAAAACATATTTTACTTGTAGTAAATATTGGACTAATAAACCAATCTACGAAGTTCAAAGCACATATTTAAACGAGATATTTAAAAATAACTTGAACAGAAATCTCGTAAGTAAAAACTTTGAGAACCGTTGAAATACGCGCTCTAAACTTTTTAGAATTGTAAGTTATTCCAATGCCGAGATCAAATGAATTAGAGTTTTGTTTAAATATATGTATTTTTTTATTGCAGTTATTTATTATTCATGTCTCTTCATCAAACAACAAATATTAATTTTCGAGTAGCCAATTATTATTTTTTTAAGTTAAACATATATTTTCGTATCGTTAAGCTAACGGTAACGAGTTAAATTAAACAATTAAAAATTTGGCGCTGAACAATTATAGAACTCGTGACTACAGTACACTCCTGATTGTTCTATTACACGAAACTCCTAAACAATGTAATATAAATACAATTTCATATCTTTAAAATTAGCTATCTACAGATCTTACGCAATTTAATTGTACGTATCACTCTCATAATTTATCATATCTAAACATCGCCCACATGAATATACGCCTTCGTCCTGGATACTGCCCAAAACGTTTATTTTCGCGCTTGCTCGCTCCACTTTTCTCTATCGCTAGTATAGCGCAGAATCGCGCACTCACTCGTCGCACGCGGTACATCGTAATAATTATCAATCGTCCACTTTGCGCGCGGGCGCGCGTACGAAAATACATCTAAGAATCTGCTCGCGCATTGTTAACGCCGTGCCGCGTTATCGCGCCGATGATCGTCAGATAAAAGTGCCAGATATATAACTTATTCTTCTTATTCCTCTCCTTCTTCTTGCGATCTCGCGTTATCTGCCGCGGAAATGCCGCAGAGGAAGTCGTATGTCTTGGATTGACTATTGATTTTTGGGTGCTCGCGGGAAATCGTTTTTTTTTTCTTTGTAGAATTTAAATGGAGTTTTTCATTCGATTTCGATGTATCCGAGAACAAAAAGATTAGTAATGGGAAATATCTGCGCTCGTTGCTTATTTGGTTACGGAATGAGTATACTAAACTCGGGCAAACGTTGGCGTTACTCGCGTAACCCTAAAATTTTGTTCATTATACGTTCATTCTTAATAAAATGTTCGTAGATAAAGGTTTTCGAATATGTATACAATAACCGAAATATTTTACTGAACTATTGTACGTGCACTCACTGTATTAGTAAATATTAAAACTTTTTTGATTCGGGGCTTAGTATTTACAAGGAGAGTATGAAGGTTTTGGGTCACGGATCTGGTTGAAACTTTGGGATTTGTTTTCTTGTACCTCAAAATGAATACTTTGCATAGTAAAAGCGTCTAACGCTACCCCGATCATGAGATATAGCTGTATACATTAGTATTACCCATATACACAATGTTAATAAAATCATATATATATAGATACTCGCAATGTTAACGTTTTAACCTGTATCTCATATTTGGCAAGGCGTTAGACTTTATATGCAAGGTCTTCATTTTGAGGTACAGGAAAACATTGCCTAATGTTTCAGCAAGATCCGTGACCCAACCCCCTGATACTCTCCGTGTTAGTCCTAATTGGATAAGTAATGAGTGCGTGAATTCCTTATTATTCCAATATGGTACTTGGTTCTTCCATAAATGGTAAGGTTTACGAAGGTTTGCGAGGTTTACCTTTACGAATTGGGATCTTTGACGATAAATTTCACTTATAAAATTGCTATAATCACTTATATGAATAACTTTATTACTTACAACGAACAGTATATACCAGATTATTTAGTTAAATTTGAAAAGAAGTTTAGGTATCATCTTATATAAAAATAAATGCATTTGCATTGTTAGATGTTTTATGTGATGAGTAATTTCTAAATAAATTTTAAATTCTAATTTTAAATTCTATAAAGCTATACAGAATTAAAAAAAAATTTAATCTCATTCAATATTTTGTGTAAAAAAATAAACATTATTAAATTAAATTAAAGATTTATTCAATTTTATAGGTATGTCTAATAACCAATGTTGAGTATCAATATAATTAACTTTATGCTACAAAGTAAAAAATAAAAAATATTGATATCATTTTTTTGTCACTAAAAGAAATTAAAATATTAGTATAATATTTTATAATTTATAAGTTGTAAATTGTCCATCCTATGATTGGTCAAAGAAATATTCATTTCATTATACATAATTAAAAGTAGTTTTGCAGAATTCTTTCCTTAATCAATATACCACCAATCTTTACTTTCATTTTGAATAATGGCTTATCGTATGTTATATTGGTACTGTCCATATCATTCTGGATTAAATTACATATAAAGTATCTGACTAATATAACCTAGTGATTCATGGAATGCAAATTCAAACGCCCCATACGATAAAGATATATCAATACTTTAAAATTTTATAATAAATTAACTGTAAAACACAAAGTAAACTGAAATCACGTAACAAAACCACAAGACAAATCACGTAACAAAAACAGATGGAAAGTCATGTGACGAAATAACGCGAAAAGACGTGATATCAAATTACATTCAAAATCACGCAACAAAAGCACATACAAAACTCACGCAATGGAATAACGTGAAAACAATTCATAAAGCCACCACGAAAGAAAGTAACGCAATTTCGTTATTTGGATCAAATAACATGACTTTTTTCTCAATAACACCATCAATACCTCAGTATACATTTTTCATCATTTACAGTCTTCGATTTGCAATAAATACAACCGACTGATTTTTATGCGACACAGGATTCTCGCGTATTCCGGTCTACGAGGGCGGCCGCACCAACATCGTGACGATGCTGTACATCAAGGACCTAGCGCTCGTCGATCCGGACGACAACATGCCCCTTAAGACACACTGCCAGTTCTACCAGAATCCCTGCAACTTCGTCTTCGAGGACGTCACGCTCGACATCATGTTCAAGCAGTTCAAAGAAGGTACGCAGTGATTTTTATAATAATGACCAAAGTGAACATTCGTGTATTCAATTTGTACTGTAGTATTTTAAAAAAATCACTTGGCATCTCGCCTCGGATTTACGAAAGGAATAATCGCGTATGGAGAATTGCTGCAACGTGTATTGTTAGAACAGTGTATGTAAAAATGTTTTACGCGAAGTTTGAAACACTAGTGGTGTCAAATTTTAAGAAAATGATTGCACGAGGTGTCAAGTGAGATTATGAAAGGATAAATTAGGTGGGGAAATTTGTAAAAAAAAATCAATTGACAGTTTTGGAAAATTTCTGAGAATTTATATACAAAATAACGTAAGAATTTTTATAAGATAACGCTCTTTTTTTTAATTTAAATATAGCGGAGGCAGTTCTCGAAAAATAATCTTTTTCGATTGTATAATAAACGTACGCTATATTAAGAAGTAAGTTGTATATATGAGAATAAAGTGTCTGAAATATTTTAATTGACTGTGCAATTTGAAGATTAGATACAAATCGAGAATTAGCAGCTTTTATATGATTTTCGCATAATAAAATGTAGCGATTGTGCATTGAATTAAACATGTATATTATACGTAGTAGATAACAAACCTGATGTCGCAGATCATTCCAATTTTTATTTACCTAGTACATAGATAAACCTGTAAGAGTGTAATATCACTTATTATTTTCTCATTTATATGCTTCTACATTTAGAAATAATTAATTAAGATTCGCTCAAAATTTCATAGCAAATCTAAACATCAAAAAAGTCGCGAAATAATGGCAGCCAAACCGATGGTCTATCTAACCTCTTTTACGCGATACGAAATGTAAAAAAGAGATTATTCATAAAAAATTAAACTAATTGTTATACATGTTTATACAACATTCTGTAAGGGAAAGCCGAATTGTTTCCATTCGTTACTTCGGAACAATTAAAATCTTAATTTGCAACTTTTATGTCGGTTGTCGAAATATCCGCTATATTGCAATTTTATTCTTTGGTCGGTCCGTTTGAATTTGCTTTCAGAAAATCGTATTTTTAATGCCTTTTAGAAAAATAAATACGCATCTAAAAACGTGTTATTTGCACCTTTACTCATGTATTATTTAGCCTACATTTTAATTTAAAAATATAAAAAAATATATACATTCTTGTTCTCCATTGTCATATTAATAATACTATAGTATAAGTTATACCGGCACCACTGGTGGGGTCGCAGGTGTTGCGTATGGCGGATTGTTCACAAAAGTTAAGCAGCGTTGCAACACGGCTGTACTTGGATGGTTGACCGTTCGCACAACCCAAGCGCATCAACAATAGTGTTTTTTTTCTGGTAGTCGAGGAATGATACTTGACTACTGGAGGTTGTTGATTCCCTACCGCACTGGCGGAGGTTTTTCCGACGGGTTTCCCCGTCGCAGCTGGTTTGCTGACATGGTAAAAAGAGAAACCTGCCGTTGTTGGTAACTTAGGCGAATGCGGGATCGGTGTAGGAAAATTGGATGAATTTGTAAGGATTATACCTTCACACAGAGGTGTGGTGGGGGTATCCTCTAAAAACCCAAAAACGGTGTACATGATAGGAACAAGAATAATAAAATTAAGGTAATACTACCGGTAAGAGATTGATGGTTCAGAAAAAACTGAAATTTAGCGTATGAGTAGATTTTATTTTAAAAAAATGACTCAGTTAAATTTTGGTGAACTTTTGGATCGTACAGAGAAAAAAGTTATAAACATTTCAATTTTCATAAATCACATATATTTCTCTTCAACTCTTGATTGTATAACACTAGCGGTTCAGAATTCGCTCAAATTTGGCAGATTATTAATTGATAAACTAAAGAATAATTTGAGTGCTTGTAAATAAGGATTTGGAGCACGTGGGCGTAGTAATAAATAAATGAAAATAACAAAAGGTACACTTAACCTCAAAAAGTGAGTCAAAGAGACTTTTTATTGATAATTATGATAAATAGAATTGCTTAATGAGAATGTGTAATCATTGTTTGGTGTAAGTTAATTTATACAACTTCTGTTATTAAGTATACCTCGCGAATAAACAAGAAATAAAAAGTGCCCTTATTTTGACTAGCTACCTACCGGTAGTACTCTTTTAAAAAAGAAAATTCTACAGTATCGATAGAAATTAATTCTTAAGGTATTCATTAAAAATCACTCGTCAACTCGGTTTGTAGGCCACAAAGGACACATGGCGTTCGTCCAGCGAGTCAACAGCGAGGGCGAGGGCGATCCGTTCTACGAGGTCATCGGCCTCGTCACTCTGGAGGACGTGATCGAGGAGCTCATCCAGGCCGAGATCATCGACGAGACAGACGTCTTCAGTAAGTTTGCAATCGCCAAAGAACGAAAGCTTTGTTCGCCACGACGGACGCAATCTTGTCTATGCAATTAAATCGATGTCTTATTCGTTTCTTAAATTCACTCTAACGTCCGCTTCATAATTTAAATTAAGTCAGAGTGCTCCCATGAGCCATTAAACCTTAAAGACAAAATATTAATGAAAATATTTTTCACATTGCAGCTGACAACAGGAGCAAGCGAAAACGTCAGGCTCGCCCGAAGATGCCGGACTTCACGGTCTTCGCTGAGAAGAAGGAGAATCAGCGCATTCATATTTCGCCCCAGCTCACACTTGCCATGTTCCAATATTTGTCGACGTGTGAGTAAAAGATTCTTTTTTTTCGTTAGTCTATTCCGTCGATCGAAATATTACTAAGGTAGTTTGATTTCTGGCTATTGACATTTTTCTATTTTTATGTTATTTAATTTAAAATTCGTCTTCTTGTTATAAAATCTGTTAGAATCGCAACAGTGATTATTATTGGTGTTTTTAATGTTTTATTATATATATTAGAAAAGTATACCATGTATTTAAAGTACTAAAACTCTTCTTTGATGAACGGTATTTTCATGGTCTCTTTGAAACTCTGAATTTTGCTTAAAATGGACTCTGTGTTGAACTAATTGATCAACTCACATCAAAGTACTAAAAGACTTATTGTAATGTAAAAAATACAGGTATGAATTTGCTATATAAATTATGGCTTAGTTATTTATCAAATTTTATGTTAATTTTTAAAAAAGCATTTTTAAGAATTATCTCAGTAATGAAATGAAATACATTCTTCATACTGTAAAAAAAATAAATCCGTCAAAATTTAAGAGTTTCGCCGTTCATTGTTACGAAAAAAAAGTTAAAAATACCCTTACCTCGATTTGCTTCGAAACATCCCCGAAGAAAATGAAATAAAATAAAACCCCTCGTAAAATCCCGTTTACAGGTGTCGATGCCTTCAAGTCGGACACGATATCGGAGCCGATCCTGCGCCGGCTCCTGAAGCAGGACATCATCTACCACATAAAGGTGAAGTCGCGGGAGAAGGCGCGCAACGATCCGACCTCGGTGATCTACCAACAGGGCAAGGCGGTCGACTACTTCGTGCTGATACTCGAGGGTCGCGTCGAGGTCACGGTCGGCAAGGAGAACCTCATGTTCGAGAGCGGGCCCTTCACCTACTTCGGCACCCAGGCCCTCACCGCCAACATCGGCATCGGTAATTTTCCCCCCGAACTTATTGCTTTGATTCGCGGAAGTTCGCATTTTCTCTTTAGTGTGAAATTTGCGGGCGTGACTTGTGCTCCTTGCTTGAATTAAAAATGGTGGGTACAGAATAATGGACCGAAATTTTGAAAAATCGACGAATTTAAATCTGTGCACAATGTATCAGTGGATCTTTTGGATCTGAGGTCGGGATTCAGAAATTCGGCATTTTCGTGTTTTTCGGTCCGCCATTTTTAAAGTTTAAAGTCGACTTCAGATTTATGATTAACGATCCCGCAAAGAGTATGTAAATTATCTAAGAATATTACTTATCAATTACTGTAAAGTGAATTTCTTTTGTAATATACGTAATTGTTTAGAATCCGTTTATTTATAGCACTTTTACAACTAACGAATTTTATTCTTCTTTTATATGTCCATTATTTATTAATGTTTTATACACTTTATAATTACAAAAGAATCCGAATGATAAGGTCGAAAACACAATTTAAATTTGTATTATATTAAGAATTACTAAAATCGGTTGGATTGTGGGATTCCACCATATTATTTACAAACTTTACATACAAACATTAATCACGCATATTTAAACCTGCTTTATCCAGCTTCCATTTGATTGGTTTCAGACATTAATTCTGTCCGACCCATCTTGTTAAATCAATGCACTGACTAAAACTAATATATCTTCAAATTGTTTGTTTAAATTAATCAGTGAAACCCATAATTTCCGTCCTATCGCATTTATTTAACAATTACCCCTCCCACTTATCTCAGCCTATCAAAGATCAGATTAAATACGAAATTCGGCTCCAATCTCCTTCCGTCAACACTGCATCCTCCCAAAAAATTTCCAGCCTCAAAACACACACACCTAGTCTCTCTTATTTCTTACACACACGCACAAACACACACGTCATTAACGGATCAATGATACTTGCAACGCAGCCACGGCCACGGAATCGCCAACGAACGCGAATCCCCAGACGCTGGGCAGCATCCAGTCGGTGAACCTGGACGCGATACTGCGCCACACCTTCGTGCCGGATTACACGGTGCGCGCCGTCACCGAGGTCTTCTACGTCAAGGTCAAGCGCTCGCTGTACCTGGCGGCCAAGCGCGCCACCCTGCTCGAGCGCAGCCAGAAGGACTCGACCAACAGCCAGGATCAATTCGACGACGAGGTGGAAAAGGTGAGTGTGCAGCGCGAAAGCCCGGCGTTGTGGAAAAAGAAAGCGAAAATTACGGTGCTATAGAAAGTGAAATGAACGCTGCTTACGCTGGGAACTGTGGTGTTATCTGAGTAATGCATAGTCGTGATGCTGTTTTCAATATTGTAAATTATAGACTTGGTTTTACTTTGTTGAATATAGTGATATTACAATACTCAATTTAGGTATCATTATTTCTAGCTGCGAGCGAAGTATTTTACACTTTCTTTTTTGTACAGTAAGTGTTTGTCGAAACTGATTTTTTGTGTTTTGTTAGATGCAAACTGCCGTAGCAATCTTTTAAAAATTGTGAAATAACCTACAATGTTTACATGTTCAAAAAAATATATCGCATACAGTAAGGTACTATAAACTAGTATACATTCTTGTAAAATCAGCCTTGATCGGTAAAGTAATTAGAATGTATCCGCGTAAAATTAGATTTGGTCGGTAAAGTAGTGAGGTACATAAATGATGCATTATGTAGCAGTTACATGAACTGCTAATTATCTTTATGAACTGGAGTTGTAACACGGACAGCTCTAAAAAAAGTGATTGTCCTAATATACCTTATTTACCTTGAAAATTACCTAATGACCTAAAATGTGTACGTGTTCAAAATATTTGTACAAAATTAATCGAGTTACTACGTATTTGTTTTCTAATGATTTAGATAAACATGGAAAATGGATACATTTCCAATAAATATATAATGTATGATATATGTAGGGTTAAATAATTTAAAACCGCATTCATTTGTTGGAAAATTAGACTTAATCGGTAAAGTAGTTTCATAGATTATGTCGATTTAGTATTTCAAGGTTTCGATGTACAATAACTGTACATTGAAATGATTAATTAAATTAATTATTTTGTTCAGCTTCTTCACTCCTTGGATGAAGATGATCGAAGTGTTCCAGAATCTCCAATTTTACCTAAGGATAAAGAAATTAACGACATTAGGAAAGACAGTGCTCCTCAGCCATCGCCTATGCGGCACTCATCGTTACCGGCTGTCGCTGTTATACCCGTAAGCGCCAGTCCGAACACTAATTCGACGTTCGTTTCGAAAAGTGGGCCCAATGGACAATTGAAAAATTCTCCCGTTAAGGTTAATATTTCGTTACTAGAAACTCTGCCTTTGAACTTGATATATTAATACTACCAACTGAGATGTATAAATCATGCTGCAATTAATTCTTTCAAGAATTACTTTCAAGAGCACATCTTAACTTTTATTTTGAGGAACTGCACCTGGGATATAAAGCGCACCCGTGTACAATTTCATAGCGATACAATTTTAAACATTTTAATGGATTCTTGAACTAAATTTATTATCAGTTCCATTATAATTGATTAACATCCATTAGAATTATTCATAAAATAATTATATATTTATATATCAACGAAAGCTATATTGTACATTATTTACTAATCTATTTTTAAACAAAAGTATAACTGACTTTTTGTAATACTCGCCTTGTCAGGGTATGGACAGGGGTCCTCAATGCTTCTCAAGAAACAACTATTTTGGTGGTGAACAAGCATAAAAATATACAAAATGAATACTTTCAAGTAAGTAGAAGTCAGAATTAAATCTGAAAGCTAATGTCCAACGTACCTTACAAAAAGTCCAAAAATTAAAGACAACGTGAATAATCGATGTAACGCATTGAGAGATCGTGTAGATTTGGTAAAACGTAACCTTAAATATATTTGTATCAACCATTTGCTTAAGAAAACTAATAAAACTTCATACTAAAGATTATATTTTACTAATTCTACATACATTTATCCACGTTTTCTTTCACTTCTGGTCCTTCAATAAGGTGTACTTAGCAGATTTCGGCTTAAACACACACTGAACTACTGAATATGTTAATGCTTGTTTACTACCAATACAGGTCGAATTTAGCTCAGTCGGAAAAGTAGAACTTATTTCAAATCTTTCTCAATCGGTAAAGAATACTGAAATAATAAGTTAGAATCTTTTTACATGCAAAATAAGTAATTGTCTTATAAAATTAAGCCCAGTCGGAAAAGTAGAACATACTTCAAATCTTGATCTGTCGGTAACAAATTCTCTAACCATTTAAAATCGAAATCGATAACTGATCTAAATCGCTTTTCTTACAGACGCAGGACACGTCGAGTTCGCCGGATCGACAGCAGAAGCTGGATTTGGACGCGGAGATCCAGGAGCGCCAGGCCGAAGCGGCGCGGCTGCTGTCGACGAGCAAAAGGTCGGTCGAGGACGAGGAGCGGACGATCCTGCTGAACAAGCAGGACAACAACTCCTCTTAACACATGCAGAACGGCCGGCTGGCCAGCAGGGAAACGACGACCGCCACGAGCACCAACAACACTACCGCTACTCCGACGTCGCAGAACGAGCTGCTGCCGCGCAACGAGAGACGAGACGCGTCCGCGTGACGACGCGGGAAACCGTAAGGGGATGGGGGGAGCCGGGCTCGGTACTTAACTCCGAATTAATACCCACTGTAGATCTAAGAGGCGTGGATCGAAGGAAGAAGGACGCACTGTGGGCATATACTCCGCGCGCTCACATCCGCGGGTCTCGAATGGTCTTGAACGCGCGCGTCCGGCTTTTTCCGATATCCTGTTTTACCGACGGATCTGTTCTTTTTTTTGTTTTGCAGTATGTATTTGTCATTAGAAAACGTATAGCTCGAGGTGATTATTTCTTAATTTATTTTACTTGTTATTATTGTAAGGTGATAATAAATAATTTCGTATGTTTTAATAACTTTTAACAGTCATAAACGTCGGTAAAAATGGGTTACGTGGAAAAGTTTAAGATTTTACTGTGATATCATATTTTTACAAACATTAATTGTTTTATTTTTCGCTTTTAAGGATTAAATGTTAATCAACAAGCTTATCAAATCTGTTATCGACTGAGCAGCATTGCATACAGCGCTCTTTTGATGATTGTTTTGTTACTACACAAGTCGTAAACTCACCTTTTGTATTTATATACACAATGTTGTTAAATCAATTTTTTATTATTTTTTTTTCTGTTGGACATTATCGGGATTATACAATGTACGTAAAGCAATAAAGTAGTCAAGCATTTACAATAATTTTAGAAACAACTGTTCAGTCGGTAACTCGCTCTTGTAATTCTTTCTTGTTACAAAATCGCGGACATAAAATAATCAATTCTTCTCCCTACACAATGGAGGTGTCGTTCGAAACAGTATCCAAAGGTTTGCGAAGGTATGATACGACGCGCGAGCGAGCTAGCAACAACTGATCAAGCCATTCGAAGCGTCGCGATAATAAACACAATGCGAGCATCACGGCGTCCGAATTCGGATTACGCTGCAGCGAGGCGCGCGAAGCTTTACACTCTCACTAACGAGAATATATATGTATGTGTATATATATTGAGATTACTTCCACTCAGGGACCGGATATATGTATATGCCAAATTCACACACTGCAAATTCGCAACGTTTTTTGCGCGTCGAACCAGACTGAATTATACCTGTTTCCTACCCGGTTTTTTTGCCACCTCATTCTTTTCTTTTTAATTTTGTTATCATCGAAATACCCGATACGCGTTCCCGGAGCTTTTGATAGCTGCAAATTCCTCGAAGCGTGAATTTTACTCCTGTGGAGAACTTATATTACTGTACACGCACTATGCACTAGTTACTTTGTATGTATCTTATGTTACTTCAAATTGGAGTCCTTTTTACTTTATTAAGAGTCCGAGTTATTGACACAAAATAATAAGTTTAATTACAAATAAACTAAATTCACTCTTAGTAAAGTGAAGACTATGTTGAATAGAATTAATATTCTGTTGTAAGGGTACAAAATTAATTTTCTATTCGTCTATGGTGCTAGAATCTTTCTTTGCTAATACTAAAATGAAATATATCGTTAATTGCCACTAGCAGTGTTCCACATTATATGGTGTTTTCAGTCTACACGTGCTGTTATTATTCACTCCTGTCATACAAGTCTAAAATGAGTTTGCAATTTGCTAATTTTTTTACTCGATTAAGGGTGGTTGTATAAACCTTAAACAAGACATCGTACATTGCTGTTAAAAAGTGAAAATTATCATCGAGACCACTCTTTTTGGAGTAAAACTTGACTTCGAGGAACGCGGCGGCTCAAAGAAAAGTATCTACCCAAAAGAACAGTTGTGTTCCGCTCATATAGATTATTGTCTCCAGTATTCTCAAAACGTTGTAATTCTCATCGCCGTATTCTCTTCTCGCCCTTAACGTCTCTCATCGTGATCATAGTAAAAATACACACACAAACTTTCTCTAATTTAGAAATAGTGAAAAATCTCTCTTCTTGTATTCAAAGTAAGCCAAATTTTAGATGCGAATAGAAATTTCACTCAATCCAAATGAAAAATCAAATATAACCTCAATTGGTATCAAATATAACTTCACTTTTTGTTATCACGATGACTGGCTCACTTTTGATTTGAAAGACCAGTGAAATTCTACTTTCAAGTTATGAGAGCATACACACATACACACGCACGCACGCACGCACGCACGCACGCACGCACGCACGCACGCACGCACGCACGCACGCACGCACGCACGCACGCACGCACGCACGCACGCACGCACACACACACACACACACACACACACACACACACACACACACACACACACACACACACACATACAAACACATCGCAACGGATACATAGCTTAAAAAGAGCGAAGAAGTAATCATCGGATCGATCCCTTGCAGTTCTTTTTTTATATAAACAGAGGGATTGATCTATAAGTAGTGGAAGTAGTGATATAATAATAATACTTTGTAGGAAAAAATATTTAAACGTGTATAATCATCCGAAGCATTTTCGAGCGTAATAAGTATACCATATAGAGAAAGACAACACACAGACATACTTATTAGTATACATATAGAGGAAGACAACCTCCCACAGATATACTTAGCTAGATTAGGATCGCGCATTTGACTTAACAACGAAGAAGAAAAAACTGTATAAAAGTTCGTATGGTGATGTTCGGTTTTTCGTTATTGTTTGTATCATTGTGTATATTATTTTTTTTTCTTATTTGTTGTGCATATACGACGCGTTCGTTGTTGACTCGGTGATCGCCTCTTTAATACTCTCAAAGTGAAGCCTGTGGAAATTCGCGATTATTGTAGTTCGCCTGCTTTGTTTTTTTTTTAATTTCTGCTACGAATCTAACGAACAAAAGAAAAAGAAGAAAGAAGCCGAAATTGCGTTATTATTGATATAGAAAATATGTTTCCTAGTCCTTTGTTTGTGATTATGTTTGTTTTGTCGTACTTGATACTCTTGATTTTTTTATATATACACGCCCCACTCGGGATTTTGTAACGTTCGTATGATAATGTTATATTGAAAATGTGAGAAAACAAAAGCAAAGAAAATTTTGTACTGAAACACTTGCATACGAAGAACAAAATAAAATACAACGTAACTTTTGTATTTGAGCGTGTCAGCAGGGCGGCAGAGTTGTTATTGTTATTTACGGAGGCATCGTGAAAAATAATAGTCGTTTGAGAATATTTTTTTATTTCCGAATTTAGTGCCTTACAATGAAGCAAAAAGATAAACATACACACTTAATAATCAGATTATTGATAGACAAAAGGGCGTCTTGATATTGAATAGTCGAAGTAAAGCGTTGACACTGCATTTCTTTTCTTTTTCCGTTCTTCGTTTTCCTCTTACTCGATTTAGTTTAGAAACTCTCCTAACGACGACTTCCTACATCGAACAAAAAAAATCATTGTAAAAAAAAATGTACAAGTATGCACTCCTCAAAGACAAAACCCAGAGATCTGCACGTCTAAATACTTGAGGAAATCTATTGCTTAATTTTTCGTAATAAAGATGAATGATATTTAAACGAGTTCACTCGTTCGTACTAAACGATTGAGCTAAATTATATAATTTCTTAGGACGAAAATGTTAGATTGATTAAAAAAATAAAAGAATATAACGATTAGCTATTTAACTTAGTTTATCGTCTAGATTATATTTAAAAGTAAGTTGATTAAGTCAATGAGTAATTGCAAATCTATCGACTATTTTTTCTCCAAAGGTAAATGAAATAAAGTACTTGAAACTTTGTTAAAATGATGTATAAGTTAATCATTTCTTAAAAATCCAATACAAAAAAACTCGTGCATAAAATTCTTCTCTAAAAATTTGTATACAACTTGATGAGTTATTAACTTTAAATAAAGTAACTGAACAACACTAAAGTAAATAAAAAAACTCAATTAACGCTACTTAACTTTTTCATCTATAAATAATACATAAGTATTATCCTATATATATATATATATATATATATATATATATATATATATATATATATATATATTATGACTATGCAGTTAAGTGATAATGTTAAATAAGTACTTAGAAGTGCTGATCCCTAAGAAGATGTAGAGATTATTATAGGAAAACACAGACAGTAATAAACAGAGAGAAACTATTTTTTACTTGTATGTATCTGTCAATATGAGTAAAGCTGCGAAGCATATGTAGTAACTAACCGAAATACCTTTTTTTAATACTAACATATCTCAGATTCCAATAATCAACAATCTATAGAGTTCACTTCTTTGTAATTCAGGAATAAAATAATGCTGCAAAAGGTCGTAGTTGGAAAATTGAATATTTATTTACGTTCCATTAGAGAATGTGAGAATATAATCATGCACTTCATCGTTTTATTCTGTTCTTTCTATAATAAATTTTAGAAAAAAGATATAAATTTGCGTTTAAATTTTCACGAGATTTTAAAACATCTGTTAACGGCTTCATTTTATGTTCCATTGAGAAAATATTTTTGCAAGTGTACATGGCAACTGGTGAATAAAATCTATAACGCATAAGTAGCTCATTTGTACCTAATCAGCTTATTTTCTTTTACCATAGAAAAAAATGATATTGTTATAAAACAAGTGTTTTTTTTATTTTATCTGAAACGTATTACGTTTTAACGATAATACTTCATTATAGACAAATTTTCGTAATTAAGTACAATCTTGTAATGTAGATCAATCTTGCAATGATTAACTGCAACTACATTCTCAATTACTCAAATTACTAGATATATAGTTTTTCATCAAAATTTAAAAGAATACAAATTATTTGACTTTTTTGTACTTTGTGGAGATTCATTTTTCAGAGTAAACCTAACATTATTTCATCTAATAATTTTGTATGTACTGTAACATATATTGAGGTACACCTGGGTCACTTTTCTTGATAGTATTTATTTATGTCGTTCTCTTCGTTCGAGATGCTTAAGGGTGCTATGGAATAATAAATAAAGAAAAAGCTGAACCTGATCAGATAATTGTTCTTATTTTGTCGATTTTTGTAATCATCATATTAAGTACTTGCAGCTGCAGTAAAGGAATGAATGCAAAAGTGAGAGTTCGTCCTTAGTTTACTATATATTATGTACGTCAACGAATCTTTCATAGTCAAAAATTGTATAATTATAGGTGCAGAAGAGCAAAAAAGATTTTTTTCTGTTCTTTATTTTTTTAAATTTTGACGTTCTTCAGTTTTTACTTTTTCTTTCATAAGAGCCGATTTTGTCGTTTCTTGCTTTGTAATGCATGTACTTTTTCTCAAAAGTTTTTACGGACTTTTATTTATTTGAAAAGCATAAGTTAAATTCCCAGTAAACAATGTATATACACGAATATATCTCATATAGATATTTTCAAGTGTATCTTTAATGTTTGCTGAGCTATGAGAAAACTTTAAATAATAATGTTCTTTCCATCATAATGTACACCTACGAATTTGGAAAACAAATTATATATATATATAATAATTTATTTTCCATATATATATATATATATATATATATATATATATAAATCGTATTATATACATAATTGCCAAGTCACAATTGACACATATATATATATGTGTGTGTGTGTCAATTGTGACTATATACATATATATATATATATATATATATATATATATATATATATATATATATATATATATATATATATATATATATATATATATATATATGTATGTCAATTGTGACTTGGCAATTATGTATATAATACGATTTTTTCTCATAAAACGAAACAAATTTTCATGCATTGTCGTCTCATTTCTAGGTTTGTAATATCACTTAATGAAATAAGCTGTTTTTGTAATGTAACAAACGACAACCTGCGTCTAAAATATAAGAAAGTATAACATTAGTGTTTACCCATGTTATGGAAATATAATTTTCATACTCGCTACAACTTAACTTATAATTATATATTATTATTATTATTATCATATATATATTATTATTATTATTACTATTACTATTATTATTCGTTTTTGTAATGACAAGCGTGTTTTCTTTCAATCAGCAAATAACGTTTGAAGGAAGAAAATATACCGAATTACATTGCGCAAACCTTCTACGACGATGCTGCCTTTGTATAATGCATAAACCAATGGAAGTAATACATTTCCTGATAGGTTTTTTTTTCTTGTTCTCTTAGTGAAGATTTAATTGTGTGCTGTGTGCGATTTGAGAATATTACTTCTACACTTCAGTTGTATAAAAGAAAAACGACGAAAAGGCCAATGGTGGCACGAATTTTCGTTTTTATGTACCAATGGTTATATCTCATTGTATATTTTGTATGCGCTTGCCGTATGTACACCAACATTTAACAAATTTTTCCGTGAAGTTTATTTACGTCCACGATCGAATGTTTTGCGCCAATCAACTTTATGTGCTTGAAAAAAGTAGCTGTTTTCTTATTTTCGTTGACAACCTCGAAAAATGTATACTTACATGTGCACGATGCCTAGATAAATTTCAATCTCTTGATTTCGTTTGCATCATCATCCATGTTTTATACACGATGATCAAATTCTAAGGTCACGAATCAAATGGTTAAAGTTAAGAAAAAATAACCGGTGAAGAATCGTAATGTTTATCGTAGTGTTGATATGGGATATGAAAGAGAGTTTGTTTGTTGAATTGTAATAACTCGAGTTAGTTGATGGAGCGGAAAAACTCTTGTTAAATTTGTAATGATATAATAAAAAAAAGATAAAAAATAATAATTAATAATAAAGAGAAAATGGTAGAGCGTAGATTATTACAAGCGAGAGGAAGCGAGGGCGTAAAAGCTCGCGGTGCACTTACGAAATAAATACACAACGTAAATTGAATTTTAAAGTTTTGTTGTCGATGACTTATTATTGTATACATTAAATATATATAAGTTTCTATACAACTTCTACGTTGTTATGATTTATTTTTCTCAGCTATTGATATAATAACAACAAATGTTACAAATTTATTCTATATTCATTTTATGCACTAAATAATTTGAGTTCCTACTTTAATTTTTTTTATCAAGAGTATCAAATTATTTAAAAAATCTAATATCACTGGAAAGAAGTACAATAAATTTTGAATTCATAAGACCTTACTAACTAAATCGTAAAATTCTGGCGTGGCAGATATATTATTTCAACTCCTGGAATTCATCTTAATAAATCCTAGAAAATGAAAGTCTTTCCAACGGGTTCTCATCCGAAAGAGTGACGGCAAATCACATCGTTCATCCTAAACGTTTATTATTACGTTATTCTTTCTAGAATATACAAAAAAAATGCTAAGAAATGATACTGGGAATCAAAAAAAAACTATTTTTAGAAAAATGTCTGTATGAATGTGTGTGTGTGTGTACGTGTGTGTGTTTGTATCTATGGATGTGGATCAACATTACTCTGAATATACGTGGTGAAAATTATTGTTACGGAGCTAATTTTTTTCTTTTTCTTTACGAACGGCGGCTCAAAAATTTCTTTTTTGTTTTCTTAGCGGTTTTTGGATTTTTGAGTTTTAGTTTCTTGGGTTCTTTTGATACCATATACATAGTATCATCGATTGAGTGATAATGCATTTGAAAGAGCATAAAATTACCTATTTTTTCCACCCGAAATTTTGAATAAGCTATTTCCCTTGTATTGTTATTCACGAAATCGTCATTTTTCTTCAAATGGTTATATCTCTGAAATATAAGAATGAAGTTTTTTGAAAAAAACTGAGATGATTAGGAATATGGATAAGAACATTCTGTAATTTTTTTGGCTTTATCTTTCTCTTTTGAAAGGAAAAAAATCTTTTTGTAAAAAAAATTGATTTTTATTCAGTTGCGAATACTGAAGTACATAGGCAGCATTTTGATCTAAAAATTTCCAAAGTGGTAGATCTTTACTATCGCTTGAATGAGTTCTTGGCCCAAATCACAACAACCTTTATATTTCGAGATACCTATTTGAGCTTATGCATGTTTTGACATTTTTTTTGATTGCTTATATTTCGATTTTTAGATTTTTGAGTTTTAGTTTTTTGAGTTTTTTGGTATGTTAGAAATATTATGATCGATTTAGTGTAAATGCATTAAACAGAGTATATAATTAGCTATCTTTTACAACCGCAAATTTTAGATAGGCTCTTTCCCTTCTTTTGTTTTACACGAAAAAAGTCATATTGATGGCAAATCGTTCACAAAATTTTAGATGATTAGGAATTCAGTGAATCTACGTACTAACATCTGATTACAGTTAATTTAAATAATTTTAATAGATTATGCACACAGAAAAATTGCTGTGATAAGGATTATAACCTATCGTTCTGTAATTTTAGTAAAAAAGCACATCCTTTATCAGGTATTATTTAGAAAGAGATTTCAAATTAATTTATTAGAACAAAGAATTTTATATGGAACCATTAATTTAGTTTGAGAAAGCTAAGTGCCAATGAATTGGCAGCGGTCTTATTAATAGTTATCCTTCAATGAATGATAATAAAATCCAGAATTTTGACATAAAATGATCCGCCCGCATACCAAATTGAGAAAACTGATTGAAAAAGTTTTAAGGCCTTTCACATAACATATTAGGTAAACGTTCCTTTTTTTTAAATGGCAGTATAAATATTAGATAGACTGTCCAGTATTTTCAATCCCATTAATGAAAAAAGGGTTATGTTTTATTACTTTTTAAAATGTTATATTTGAAAGTCAGTCGTATTTAAAAAAAAAATTGTTCTTTTACTTAAAGAAAATAAGTTTAGCTAAATACTGGCTATATTTTTTCATGATATTACCTCGGGACTACCGATTTTAAATAAATAAAAACAATATTTCAAATAAGTTAAGGCGTTTCTAAGTAATCAGTACACTAGCATAAAAAAACAATTATTGTATGGGTATGGTTCTGTAGTTACACAAGGATGGGGGGGGGGCAGTCGTCATAAACGTTAGGTATTTCTATAGAGAGCGGGGGGGGGGAGGGTTCAAGGAACGTCACAAAATGTTTCAGGGAGGAGGGAGAGGTAGGAAATTCTGAAAATTAGCGATACGTACTATGCGAATGGTCCCTATTTCTCGTTAGAGGGTTTTAAGCTGCCTGTCGAAAATACAGATCACCTTTATAATATATGTTCATATTAAATGAAGAATTGAAAATGTATATAGCTAAGCACGATTTTTATGTCTATCTTTGACTGCTTATAATTTAAAGAAAAACTGAAAGCAAAGCCGCCAGATCCTAAATGATATTAATATTATTGTACAAAGAGAAATACAAAATATTTGTAGGTTATAGTACACTGAAATATACCTTTAGTATTTCCAATTATTTACAAAAATGACACAACAGAATAACTTTGCCTTGCATATTAGCGTTGATTTCATTAATATCTTCGCGGCCCTTCTTCTAGTTTTTCTTTGCATTTTATATTTGCAAAGTTATTAGTAAAAGAAAAAACGGGGTTTTAGCTCCGACATCCCCTTAACCCATTTCTTCCCAAGCGGCCATTTTATAGTCAATTGGTTTTTTGCCTAAAAAATTGTCGAAAAAGAAAATAATAATAACCAATAGCACTTTTCTGAAGTAAAATTGTCCGCTCTTTCCGATTCTGAAGTCAGAATTTTGAAATTTCCGTTGGAAAATTTCAAAATGGCGGTTTTAGGCAAAAAACCAATAGACTATAAAATGGCCGCTTGGGGAGAAATGGGTTAAGGGAATGTCGGATACCGTCATTGCAGTTTTTCGATCTATTCAATGAATAAATGAGATTTTCAAACTTCGCGAACGTACGCACAATCTATTTATCACTAAGAACGTGCGTACGCTCACAAAAATTTTATTAACGTAACAATTGAGTACGTAAAACGAAAAATCGATAATGGCGGTAACTGGGTATAAGGTATAGAATTCCGCACTCCCCTTAAGGTGGCTTCAGCAAAAAAAAAATATGATTTACTTAAACTTTTACAGAATGTAAGTGTTGTTAATAGAGATGAGTGTTCAAAATTTTAAGATAGGTATACGACCAGAATTTTGAAAAATAATTTGGAAAGTTGAAATATATTGTGTAGGCTCTTATGGTTCATTTTACGTAACACTTTCATACATATACAAAGTAAAATTGGTACAAGAAATTCAAAGCATAGATTCTCAACGATACATTATAAAAGTTATGACATAATATACGCAAGGGATATATTGCGTTTCATGAAAATGTGTGCTAATTATTTATCAATATAAAATGTGTTTTTCTCTTATAATTGTAGATGAAATATCATTACAACTAAATAACTAAGCTGTTTATGTACATCTTTAAGCTAATACAACTCGAATATATTAATAGTATATTACGCATCTAGGGAGGAAAAGTATTGGCTAGTCCATACCACGTTGAAATTGCCACCCGAGCCGAAGGCGAGGGTGGTAAACACGTTCTATGGGGTAGCCATTTTTCGTTCCGTGGTTCTTATACTATTTTTCACCATACCCGGGCCGAAAATGACACATTTCAGGTTCGGAGCCGGGAGGAAATGTGGTACTTTCGGCCAGGGTATGGTGAAAAAGTATATCTGGGAGCTCCATTAAGCTTTTTCTTGATACTTACAATTTTAACTTGTAATTTAATATTATTACAATATGGAGGCCCGAATTAAATAACTTACTGACCACATGAAATGCGTTAAAAGAATTGAATTGTAAACAGTAAAAATAAAAAATGAAAAGCACATTCTCATTGTGAACATTTTTTTCCTCATAAGTGTAGAGCTCGTCAGTACGAACATTTTTAGGATTGGGAATATTATAAAAGGTAGGTACATTAATGCAACAATTCATATTTCATACAAATATTATTTATTAATTGCATTTGCAAATAATAGTAAAATTATTTAAATATATATTTCAAAAAAGAAACTTAAATTAAAATGTAAACTGTGTGGTCATAAGGCAATGAATTTATTATTCACTAAAAAAACGTACTTCGGAGACTCGACATCTATTGACAAGATACAGATTATTTTCAATAATATTACGATAGTCTTAACAACATAGCACGTAGACGACATCGTATTCATAAAATTCTGCATCTTCTCCTCACGAGCCAAATGCGGACGCAATTTCAGAAACTGAAAAGCAAGCCTTCTACGTCGTTCAGCCCTGTAAAAGTCAACCACACGCAGAATATCACAGGAATTATCTTCATACAAGATCTTAATCAATGCCCTCTCGCACAAATATATCAGCCCTTCCAGCTCGTATTTGTCAGCAGCAGCCAAACGTTCCCCGCTCTTCTTCTCAACCCCCATCGCCTTACCAGCGTAACAAAGCGCAGCACTTCCCTCATCACTTTCCCGTCGACGTCTTCGATCTCCACGACATTCTCCTTGCTCTCCCTCCTGTTGTGCGCGAACATCGCTGCGAAAACTCGACTTCGAGAAGACAGTATTGCCTTGTGCACGTTGAATTCCCTTCCATCACCCTTGACGATTTTAATATTGCTGTGCTTCTCGTTGTCCAGTGGCCAAGCGAAACAGTTGAATTCCGTTGCGGAGAAACTCGGTGCTTCGTCAGCTAGAACGTCCTTGTCCTCGCGAAAGTCGATGTCGAAATGCTAGGTCACGGCGAGTTCCGAGATTAGTGGCTCATTTCGGGGCGCAAAATCCGCGACATCGAGCGATATGACTCCCCAATTGTTATCGACTGTCGCAGGCTTGCCGCTTCGCGTGGTGCACAAGACCGAGTCTTTGTTGTCCTAGAGCAGATGGCACACGAGGGTGAATTCCACGCTGGCGACACTAGACCCGCTCGAGAACGTCCTAAAACTGCGGCTGGGCTCGTCGCTGAGCGACGGCTCCGACGTCCAGGAGTAACATTCCCTGTGCACGATTCTTGTACAAATATCGTCTTCGGTGTTCATACTTATTGCTGTATGTGCCGGTATGTGGACTCGAATTCTGTGTGTAAATTGACGTATAAAAATGTATATATAAGCACAGTTTCTTGATTGTAGGACAGCTTCAGCTTCACTGTATGATTTGACCTGACCTAAACTACGTTGTCACAAGGTTTCTAAGACGTTGTTATAACTTTTTTAAGCAACGTTTCAACGTTGCATAAGAATGTTTTTAGATCGTTGTGAAAACGCTTTTTATGCTATTAAGGTGTTTTTTTAATCTAAAATCAAGATAGAGTCACTCTAAAAATTCTGCCAAATTTTAGACCACCCTCCCCACTTAAGACATTTTCATTTTCCACTGACTTTTCTATGTATATAGTATACACCGTAAGAATAATCGAGACCCCTGCCCCCTCAATGTCTTATATGTAACTGAATGCTGAAAAGCCTGCATACTATTTTGAGAATAATTTTAGTTCTGTCTGATTTTAAAGTCATACTGGGCTAGGGTTACCCGAGTAAAAATGATTTATATATAATATCATACATAATTATATATAATTGTATATAATATCATACATAATTATATATAATTGTATACAATATCATACATAATTATATATATATATATTTTTTTTATTTAACGTCGCCATGTTTGTGCTCCCATGTGGTGCTAATCGACGACGGGGGTCTGCGGTGTGTTTGTAAACAAAGCACATGTAATTTTTACAGAGGTTCTTGTATCAATCGGCAGAGACTAGGATTCGAACCCGGGTCACCGGCGTGGGAATCCGACACTACCGACTGAGCCGCCGCAGGCCCCTTATAATTATATATAATTGTATATAATATCATACATAATTATATACAATTGTATACAATATCATACATAATTATATATAATTGTATACAATATCATACATAATTATATATAATTGTATACAATATCATTCATAATTATATATAATTGTATACAATATCATACATAATTATATATAATTGTATACAATATCATACATAATTATATATAATTGTATACAATATCATACATAATTATATATAATTGTATACAATATCATACATAATTATATATAATTGTATACAATATCATACATAATTATATATAACTGTATACGTTGAGTAAAATTTCTAAAAAGTATTTAGAAATGTATTTCAGCAATGTTTAAATACTTTTTTACCATACAAATTTTTTAATTTTTTTTAGATTTATCGGCTTCTATTCGACCAAAAATAAGTTAGTCCCCGATTACAAGATCGGAAATAGTCCACTGCGACCTAATGGCCATATTTATTTTTCAAAAATTTAAATTCATTACATGTAAATTTAAGAAAAACAAAATAAAGTTTGTTCCTTTAAAGGAACGATAAGAACTAAAGGGTTAAAAGAAATATGTAGGAAAAGAAGAAATATAAAAGTATCATTTAAGCGACTTCAGAGGTAAAAATAAGATTTACAAAACTATTTATTGTAACGAAAATCGCGGTAATTGCGTTGAGGGTCGCCATAACTGGCACAATTACTATATGAAGGCAAAGGCTCAAAATGTTATACTTGTCAAAAAAATGGTAACTTAGGTATTTCGACGGCTCCAATAGAAAAATACGTTTTTGCAAGAAAAGTTGGAAAAGACGTATCTCGCAGTAAGCCTACTTTTATTTGCTTTACTTAAATTTTCATGTGATGAATTTAAATTTCTGCAAAATAAATATTAGGTCGCAGTGGACTATTTCCGATCTCGTAATAAAGACCTAAATTATTTTTGGTCGAAAAATTGTTGAAATACATTTCTAAATACTTTTTAGAAATTTTAGAAAATTTGCGGCTACCCTTTTAATATGCATTGTGATGTAATTTTCTAGCATAATCTTTACTATAATCTTATGCCAACCCTCTATTGAATCGGTATATAAGTAGGCCATCATAAAACAGTATATAACCATTGTAGACCAATATTTGTAGTGAGTGAACACACTAACTGCTATTATTACGTTTAACGAATTAATCAAAGCATACAGTGAAGCTGAAGCTGTCCTACAATTAAGAAACTGTGCTTATATATACATTTGTATACATCAATTTACACAAACAATTCGAGAGTTTACATCCTGGCATGTACAGCAATAAGTATGAACAGCGAGGACGATATTTCTACAAGAATCGTGCACAGGGAACGCTACTCCTGGACGTCGGAGCCATCGCTCAGCCTTTCGCTCGTCTTCAGGATAAACAATCACGAGTTCTAACTGCAGTTGTCTTGGTACGAGAGCGAATATCCACTAAGAAACTTTAGCGCCAGTTTTAAGACACTCTCGAGCGCGTCTAGTGTCGCCAGCGTTGAATGTACCCTCGTGTGTCATCTGCTCATGGACAATAAAGACTCGGTGTTGAGCACCACGCACATAGGCAAGCTTACTACAGACAATCCTAATTGGGGAATCATGTGGCTCAATGCCGCGGACTTTGGAACTGGAAATAAGCCACTATTCTCGGAACTCACTATGACGTTGCATTTCGACGTCGAGTTTCGCGAGCTGACGAAGCACCGAGTCTTCCTTCTACGGAATTCAACTGTTTCGCTTGGCTACTGGACAACAAGAAGCACAGCGATATGAACATCGTCGGGAGTGGAAGGGAATTCAACGCGCACAAGGCGATATTGTCTTCTCGAAGTCGAGTTTTCGCAGCGATGTTCGCGCACAACAGGAGGGAGAGCAAGGAGAATGTCGTAGAGATCGAAGACGTCGACGGGAAAAGTGATGAGGGAAGTGCTGCGCTTTGTTTACGCTGGTAAGGCGATGGGGGTTGAGAAGATGAGCGGTGAACGTTTGGCTGCTGCTGACAAATACGAGCTGGAAAGGATGATGTATTTGTGCAAGAGGGTGTTGATTAAGAGTCTGTGTGAAGATAATTTGTGTGATATTCTACAGGTTGTTGACTTTTGCAGGGTTGAACGACTCAGAAGGCGGGCTTTTCAGTTTCTAACATTGCGTCCGCATTTGGCTTGTGAGGAAAGGATACAGGATTGCATGAAGGCGATGTCGTCTGCGTGATTGGCGAATTATTTGGACACTGACAAGGAAATCGCCCCAGGTGTCCGCCTCCGATCTCCTGAATTTTTGATATGTTGTAAAGGATCGAAAAATAAGAGACACGTATTTTTTTATCGGCCCAATTCGATATTAAAGGGGTGAAAACCGCCCCTAAAGTTTACCCCCGAAAACGGTTTTCTTTAAATACCTTAAGTTCTAATTAATATCTTGAAATTAAACTAAATGGAAAATACTTCTCTTTGAATGAAGAAACTAGCAAGTATAGTTTGCTTCCCGGGGGTAGCAACCTTTACTTTTTATTTCAGAAAAACCTTATTTTTTAAACTATTTACACGTGCAAAAATAAGATTTATTTAGGAAAAATTGAATATGTGCTCTTTAAAAAACCTTAAATTCGAGGTAACCACCTTTAAATGTTAACTTTAAACACCCAGCTTGCAGGAAACTTATTTTTTTTACAAATACCAACTGTTTAGAGGATTACTTTTGATATTTGAAAACTTTTGGGAATTTTGAACCACCCTATTATACATGCATAAGAAACAGTTATTGTATGGATATGATTCTTTAGTTATAGACGAATAAAGATTTTTTTTATAATTTACTCAATTTATAATAATTACTGAACAGTATTTTTATATCTAACATTGTAGAGTATTTACGTAGGTACTCTTGAATATAAGTATCAAAGAAAATTATAGATTAATATTATTTTACTTGGAAGGGGGAGGGGGCTGTTATTGTATACGTCAGATATATCTATAGGGGGAAAGGAGGGTATTATGAGTAACGTTACAAAATGTTACAGGAAGGGTCGTGGAGAGGTAGAAAATGCTGAAAATTAGCGTTTCATAATATGTGAATGGCCCCTATTCCTCTTTAGAGGGTTTTAAGCTACCTGTTGGAAATACAGATTGCCTTCATATACTTCGTATTAAATGAGCAATTGAACATTATTTTATATAGATCATTATAGACATTAACTTACCCTTTTCATCGAATTTATATATACCTAGGTATTAAGTTGGCTTCAGCAAAATAAAAAAAAAATTTTACTTTAATTTTTAGAAGGTAGGTGTTGTTAATAGAGATGAGTGCTAAAAATTTCATGATAGGTCAACGATAAAATTGATACGAAAAATTCAGAGCATAGATTTTCAACTATACATTAAAATAGTTATGGCATCATATACGCAGGAATATTAAGCGTATATTGCATTTCATGAAAATGTGTGCTAATTAATTATCTATTTAAAAAGTAATTTTTTTCTCTTAATTTTAGATGAAATATCATTGCAACTAAATAATTATAAGCTGCTTATGTAAACTTTTGAGCTAATACAACTTGAATACATCAAAAACGAGATACCTCGAAACCGAGATATAAATATTATAAAATTTACATTTTATAAGATATGTCTTTTCCAACTTTTCTTGCGAGATACGTCTTTTCCAACTTTTTAATAGGAGCCATCGATATGTAGCCACAGCCAAATTTTTAAGTAATTTAAGAAGAACATATGTTCAAATTAAATATAAAACTATTTCCCAATTCGTTCACTCGAGCGGTTCTCGAGACAAAGCGTCAATTCAACGTCACTCACGAGTACTACAATGCTATAAAGTCTCATCCTTATACGCATTCATACATACTCAACATATACACACACACACACAGAAACAAAATACACACACATACATATATACATGTTTACAATCATACACACGCACACACATACACACAAATGTGTGTGATTCAAATTGTCGGACACTCAGGAGCTGGTGCGCAATATATATATATATATATATATATATATATATATATATATATATACAATATCGCGGCAAGTGGCGGTGACGGAGCTTCAGGTCATTCGCTACAGCAGCGGTTCGAAATGTGCTACAGTTGTTGTAGTAGTTGTATCTCTAGTATATAGTAGTAGTAGTAGTAGCCGACTGGTCATTCTGCGGCTCGCGTAATTGAGCAATTACGCGCGACTTTTCGAACCGCCGCCGCGGCGCTTTCCTCTATCCCTTGTGACGCTCACGTCCCTTCATCGCGAACTTCTCTGCATGCACGACTGGTATTATTGAAGAGTTTTCGTCGGGATATGTACTTGGGTGGCTTATACTTCTGATAAGCAATCGCATTTTAGAAACATATTGTCTGGCGTAGTGAGTCTGAATATGCTACCTCCAGAATATTTACAAGTAAGTGTATCAGTGTGTGTGGGTGTGTGTGTGTGTGTATGTATGTGTGTACATGTGTGTGTGTGTCAAAAGCTACCACATTTCCATATATACATATACATATATATATATATATACATACATACAATTACACACACACACACACACACCCACACACACACACACACACACACATACATATATATATATATATATATACATATATGTATATATGGAAATGTGATAGCTTTTGACACACACACATGTACACACATACATACACACACACACACCCACACACACACACTGATACGCTTACTTGTAAATATTCTGGAGGTAGCATATTCAGACTCACTACGCCAGACAATATGTTTCTAAAATGCGATTTGTATATATATATATATATATATATATATATATATATATATATATATATATATATATATATATATATATATATATATATATATATATATATAAACGCAGTATAAGAGTCTTTGCAATAAAATTTGTTATTAATATTTAAGAATTGCTATATTATAGGATATTTATTTCTTTATCCAATTTTTTATATATTTAAGTAGAAATCCATCATTTGAAGATTAGCAACTATTGATAAGTCTCATCGATCATCTAATATACATAGTGTGATTTTATATTCTTTTTCAATATTGGAACTGCAAAAACTATTTGAGACGATTTAATAAAATGTTTACAAGGATTTGCATAATCTAAATCTACAAACATATGTAGATTTTGAGGTCATAATATTCATCGCTTTCTGAAAACAAAAATTAAAATAATACTGCGTCTTTGGTACAACGATGCCTATTATAATATTTTATATAATTTTTTGCATTTTTCAGTCAAGTACCTCCTTTCCTAATTATCATCCTAAAATCTTTTCTTTTAATGCCATATTTCTCAATGAGCCATAAAATTACTATTTCCATGAATGTTTCGATAATATCTCTCGAAAATCAGTAATACATAATAAACAAAGAATAATACAAAAATAAAGATAATTATATTTGTCTCCAATAAACTCTAATCAAAGTTTATCGTTTATCATATATCTTATGCTGTCACATAAATTGATTACGAGAAATACATATTCATCGTGATATCTTTGCCCGTTTTTTGGCATCGAATATCGCGTATCGATGACCACAGATCATTAATTATTTCTGGCCGAATTCCCAGAGAAGCAATACAGTCCTTCTTTTACTAAAAATTATGTTTAGTTATTCTTTATTGAACATCGACTGTTATATTTCTTTTCACTGTTTTAAATACACTGAATTAACGACTTTATATTTATACTAATTCAACTTTTCGAACCCTATAATCAAAGTAAAACTCGTTTAAAAGGGTCGAAAAGCATCAAACGTTATTCGAAAGTTGCGAAGAGTAATTTTTAGATTGCAACGCAACTTTACAAGCGAAAGAGAAAAAAGGTCGAGCTCTAACGAGATCGCGAATCTTTCGTATGCTCGATACGCTATGTACAAAAGTGATTTGCAAAGTTCTGCTAGGATTTAAGAAAATACCACTTTTAAAGGCGTAACGAATGTCAAATTTTTTGAAAAGTAACTTTTAACTTTTATAATGATGTTTGAAACAATGAAAACTTTCATAATTATTGCTGGGTAAGTATTAAAACACTTGATGTTCCGAGTACCTTTTCGTATACGAATATCTAAGATTCTACAAGCTAACATTTATTGTAATATTCTTAATTTACAAATTCATAATATTGTAAAAATTTAATTTGAACTACAAAGCAAAAGCTTTTTATCTCTCTGTATTCAGCTATAACAGGTTTATGTTAATTTGTTTTATTCATTTCTTTTGTATATTAAAACTGTTAACTAAGAAAATGCACGAGAGAAGAACTAATTGAATAAATGTGCATATAATTATTCATATCAGGTAAATTTATTTTAGGCTAGTATTGAAATAGTACTTTAAAGAATAGATTTTTGCAATGGTTTTACTCCACTTAACTTCTTATTTTACAAAATAACAAAATGTGATATATCCTTCGATGCTACATGTCTTAAAATAGTACAATTAACGAAGATGAAGAGTAACTTTTAATTGCTCACCGGGTCAATTTATTAAATTGGTGAGTTTCATTCAGTGATAGGATAATTGCTACAACTCGTGTGCAATTTTATTTAATTTGGATGTCTGCGTTCGAAAATAATATTATTGCTATTAACATTGTGCATATTGAATAATGTATTTTCAACTAAAAAAATTATAAATTAAAAAATTGTATTCTGCAATTGCGACATACAACAATTATATAAACTAACAAAGAAAAGCCACCCTAAACATTCAATCACATCAAATCCATTTATTGCTGTATCGTAGAGCGGGATGACTTTAGCGATCAGAGGTATTGTGATTTGAAGGTTAGATCCTTTAGATACAAAATAAACCAAAAAGAAAATTATTAAATATATTTGAAAAAGTGAATTATGGATTTTTGAATGAAAGCCAAAATTTCACCAAATCTCCCACCTCGAAGACTTTTTTTACTAGAGCGCGAAAAGGTCATTTTTAGTTTTTACACATAAATTTTTGACTGATGATTTACTATCGGACAATCTTGTTAAACCTAAAATAAGTTTGTAGCTGACTTGCAAGTGCTCCAAAATGAAAATCTAGCTATAAGATATATAGAAATAAAAATAGTGGGTTTTAAAGTCTAAGCGGCCTATCTTTGACCACCCTATTTTTCATACATTACTTAAAGGTAGCTTTTGAAATTTTATTCATAAAGTGTGAATATATACTATAGCTCAAAACTAAAGTCTTAGCACCTTTTTTAGAACTTCATATTTGTCAGGAAGGAAACCTGAGTAGTGTAAAGTTTCAAAGTGGTTCAAAGTCACCCCACTCTAATAAAAATCGATTTTCCGAATTATTCAATGACTTGCTATTAATCCCACTTTGAGCATCATTCAGTCATGATAATCAAGCTAGCATATCGGAAAATTCCGAAACATCACCAAGACTCAAATTTTCTCGCTCGTATACGCCATTAAAAAAGCTTCTTTCCAGTTTTCTTTTTCCACCTTCCTTTTACCCCTCGTAAAGTGAAGCCGCGCGACAGTAAAAAGCGAAGTTTTCGGGAAGGAGACGCGTAAAAACTGAGGAAGGCCACGGGCGTCTTCGCACACGCGAGACCCGGACGATTCGTTTTACAGCCTTTTTACGCTCGTAGCGTCGCGCTCGTCGTCGGGGAAAATGTGCGTGTACAGAGCGTTCCTTAGAATTTTAAAACGATAAATGAAGAGTATGCTGATGTGAATGATCTTTTTGTTTCATGTTTAGAGGAAATTTATAAGGATGTTATTATTCAGTTTTCTTTCGACGAAAGCTTGTATATAACATTTCAAGATTATGTTAAACGGCATTTCGTCCATAATAGTGAGGTATAGTAATTCATTAAAGTAACATTATACCCATTTTTCTAACTTTTCTCCTTTTTGGTTTTGGTTGCCCTAATTTTTTTCACAACATTATATATTAAAAACAAATTTTTCTCAAAGTTTTTCAATCTATTAATATTTAGCCAACCAACTTACAAATATTCTGAAGTGTTTATAAAGTTATAATAGAGAAAAATTTGGGACCACTTATTTTTAATCCACTGGTTTCAATATTTTATACATAAATCACAAAAGATTATTAAAAAATGCTTTAAAATGGTTGAAAAAAAAGTTTCTTAATTAATAAGATGTCTTAAATCACAGTTATATTTATATTAAAATGTAAAAAACGTTCCAAATTTTTCATTGAAATACCTTTAAGAATATATCCTCCAAGATTCAGATTTGTTCATCAATATCCGCGACGGAATGAGTAATTTGAACAGTAAAGGTATGAATTACAAGATAAAACACTTTTATAACAAAAAATCAGAATTTGACTTTTAACCTACGGTAAAAAATAATGTATTTTTCAATAAACAACTGTTTTTTAAGGCATAAGAACATTTAAATTGTTTAAAGAAGATTTATGATCGTTTAAACTTTATTTGAATGCTATACCATAAATATCGATTTTTCTGTTACCTTAACCCAATTCTTCTCAATCAACTGTTTAGGTATTGATTAATTTCCAGACTAAAAGGAATAATATTAAATTGATGTCAAATAATTTACCTACGGCGCATTTCTCGAAGGATTATTACATATTTTTTTCATTTTTCTTTATTATTTTCTGAAGCCACGTTAAATTACAGTGAGAGAAAAATGAAAATTTGACCTTAGATTCTGATAGGCAGGGTCTTCGCTATAAATTGACCTTCTATCAAAGAAAATATAACTATACATGAAGTAAAACTTTAGCAATCGGTTTGAAAAGTAGCAAAGAGGTAAATTAGCAGTGATTATTTTTTCTTATTTTTGAGAAAGTGTATTATGTTTGGTTTTAAAAGTACGAGGTCCGATTTCTTATATAATAGTGACAGTATATAAGCGTGTTTAATTTGTAATTTGTATTAAGAAAACACTGGGTATAAATTAAAACCATTAATTGCTGCAGCAAAAAATTTCTTCAATTCAAAGTGTTAATCTGAGATCTTAAAAGTCTAGGCTGTCCTGAATCTTATTTTGCAAATCAGTTTAAAGGGACTCGAGAAACTTGTATACATTAATACATTGCTAATAATCGGATCTCGAAGGCTCAATTTTCAGAGCTCGCTTACAGATTTGTACATCGGATTTCCCTATTCATCATGGCAAAAAAGTAAGACATCAAGTAGGTAAGTAGAATCGGAATCTTTTAGTGAAGAATCTTCACGAAAGTTGCATAAATCCAGATAGTAGTGACACTTTCAATGAAATATATCTTTTCTTAGAAAAATTTCTATTTAAATCGTAATAATTTAGATATTTTTTGTTTAACGAATATTGTGAGAAGAAAATTACAAGAATGTAATAAGAAAATTAGTATTATTTTGGGGGACATATATCTCGTCAAAAAGCTACAATTTAAGATAAACATTTTCTTCAGAAAAAGTAATACAGAATGCAATATTTTTAATATACAATATCTAAAGCAATAGTGAAGTTCTTCTTGTATTTGTTAAATGACAATTTTTGTCATTTAACGATACATTTTCTTACATTGATATTGATTAAATTTTAATATAACAACGAACAAACTTAATTCAAGTCAAATAGTACGTTTTTTTATGCTCGACGGAATTATATTTTACGAAGTTAATCAACAGAAGAATTTTAAGATTAACAAGAATACTAACTCAAAAATATAATTATATCTCCACCCAAGAATATGGAGAAGAAAATTCAGCGGAACGAGACGTAGAGCGCGGACGGCAAAATGCCCAATAGGGGAGAGCGGGGCAAGCTTGGCATGCCGGGTCACTTTGGCAGGTAAAATTTTTATATTAAAAATTCATATTTTAAAATGATCTTTTCCCTACTTAATTCCTCAATCGATAAACTTTTTTTCAATACCCGATATGTTAAAATTAAATTAAAAATAAATATAATAACTTAGATTGAATATTTTACTTAAAATTCGACGCTCGCATCGATATTTCCATCACAAGGTAAACTAAGAAAGAATGTATACACTGACTTACATATGGTCTAATTTGAAAGTTTAATTTTCGAACTTTTAATTCCTTTTTTTTTATTAACCTAAACTAAATGCAAAGAAAGATTTTTTTAATTGAAAAAGATATTCCGATCAGGGCACACGTTTGGCAGGTGAGACTGGGCACGCTTGGCACTTGAAGCGCTGTGACATTGAATGGAACCTCGCGTACAATAACCTCATTTTACATGTAAATGTTTCGGAGCTCGAAGAAATCAGGAGTGAGTATCGTTTTAATTATTTTTTCGGATAGTCAAATTCAGTATATTCCATTGTCTTACAATACTGAACTAATTAGCAACTAAGTGACGATTGACTTTTTATTTTAAGAAAAACAGTTATCAGTGCAAAATATATTTTATTTTACTTTGTTACTTTGATCTCAGTATTTTATTACTGTAAGTTAAAAAAAAATTGTTAACATTTTTCAAATCATTTATAAAATACTAAAAGACTGTAAATGTTACAAATATTTTTAAGTTACGTTAATTTATAAGAAAGAAACAAAATGTGATAAATTTAGTAAAAATGTTATCATAATAATAAGAATGAAACAAAATGTGATAAATTTAATAAAAATATGTTATAGTAATAATAAGAATAATGTAACAGACTGACTCTAACTGATGTACATTAATAAAAGTAAATTAATTCTAATATCAAAACCTTTGTTTTTTTACCTATAACCAAATCCTGATCACATTTTCTAATTTGAAGCTTTGAACTTTCTTCTGCAATACCGCGCCAATTTCGCCCCACCCGCATGCCAATGTTACCCCGCTAATCAGAAAGGCGGGACACGTTTGGCAGGTTTCATTTCGATAAATATACAAAAAATATTATACATGTATGCCTTTACAAAATACGGCATTAATTTCGGTGATAGTTAATAAGTAGGCTACGATTTTTAAGCTTCTTAAAGTCAATTAGTTTTTAACATAGCCTGGATCAAAGTTGACCTGACAAGCGTGCCCCGCTCTCCCCTATACCTAAAGTGTGGATGTGTCTCTATTCGCTGTGAGCATGTGGTACAGTATATGTTATCTTATTTTCAAGAATAGCGCCATCTTAAGGTCAAGTGACGTGATATGGGTAGTACAAAATACACAGGCTCTTATGGCCATTCAATGAAAATAATATTTTTTGAATTACTAATGAATCTGAGATGTTTTCCTTATAATTTTTTCTTATAATAATCCTTATAATGTTTTTTAATAATAAATAAATATGTCAATTCAAGAATTTTAAATCACACTAATTGTCAGAAATTTGTAAAAAATTATTTTCATTGAATGCCCATTACCTTAGAGCCTGTGTATTTTGTACTGACCAAATCACGTCACTCGACCGTAAGATGGCGCTATTTTTGTGTACTATATCTGTCGTGCTCACAGCGAATATCTAGTCCTCGGTTCTGCGTGCTCCCCGGCTCTAAAATGTCTGTCGCGTTTTGCCACAATTATTCTTTGGCCGGGACGTAACATTTATTATTATTACGTATTATTCGATTGAAAATTGAAGGATAAAGAAAAAGTAAAAAATAAATATAAACTTAAATCCATTTTCGTAAATTATATATATCATTCTTTACATATTATACTTTGTGATTTGGACATTAATTCTCTAAAAAAATGTCCAACTGAGAATTTGGTCTGTTAGGGGAGAACGGGATAATGTCGGTCATTGGCTAATTAAGGTCACCCTTATTTTAACTAATCTAAACATTTTTAGATAATAATTTGAATAGTATATTAAACGCAACATAAAATGCAATTAATCTAATGTCCAAACAACCTTCTATTCAGTTTTATTAAGGAATTATACACAATCAGAAGATTGGCCTACATTTCTCATAAGAAATCTGTTTTATAAAATAAGCTTTTATGCATATTATTTGTTACTTTATGCAGTTATTTTTTGCAACTTTATTAATTTGAACAATCTAAGAATACGAAGTAGTGAAGAAAAAAGAGCATAAACCTATTGCTTCTTTGTCACTTCAATTTAAATTACTAAGCAGAATTGGGGTAATCCCGGTCACAATGTTATTTATATGACGCCCCCGAAAGTGAGGCTAAGAAAACGTTGCGCTGCACTCTCAGGTAGAGCAACTTTGCTTAAGTGTTTTTGATTGAACAGTGATTATGTTATTACATATTTCACTGTGTAAGTGCGAATAATAATGCGACGAATCATATGAAAGTTCATATAATTGATTTAAAGAAATTTTTCACCTATAAAAATAACTTTCTAATAGTAACCGGAATTGTACCAAGGCTGACCGGTATTACCCTCTGATGCGGGGTAAATCTGGTCTAAATGCTTTTTTTATTTCGACTTATAGCTTCGATATCTTAAATTTTTATATTAAACCAATAAGAAATATTTAAAGTCAATGGTTTGAACTAACATAACAATTATTTAAAGTTAAGAAAAACAATTTGAAAGTGGAAATAACAAGCACGTTTGCTTAGGTGACCGGCAATACCTCATCCTCCCCTATCGGAATACCTGTACCCGTATTATTTATTGATCAAAATAGCGATTTTCTCAATTTTCCGACCGGATACACTTAACTTGATTCTTACACTTAAACTGCTGTAGAGTTACAATGGAATGCAGAAAGGTATTACTGCTTTAAATTTTCACGTTTCCCTTTTTTATTCTTTATACACATTTTACGGCTGAGAAAAGTGGTCTATTTCATCCGACCTTTTAGAGCAAATAGCTGAACCCTAATTTCGTACAGACAACGATTGAGGAGCTGTACGCATTTAAGTTCTATGGAAAAACTGTCGTTTCAAAAAAGCTGCGTGTGCAATCTTATTGCAGTTCGACGTTGCTATATTGTATGTTTCGGGTCATTATACAGAAATTGTGATAAGTTTCTCTTTATCATTATCGAAAGACTGAGCGGATGAGCAATTATCTCTATGATTACATTTGTAGTAACATGGTGCGAAAAACACTCACATAATGATTTAATTGTTAACTATTACTCGTAAAAATATATACAGTAATTATTTTATTAAATAAAGTAGATATATAAATTGTTACGTTTATAAATACTTACATTATATCAGAAATTAACAATCAAAAGGATCAAAAGGAAAATTTGAATATATATTCAATTTTATACATATAAATATACTTTTATTAATATAATAGTCACGTTTGTAAGCAATCTCTCACCTCTACGTTATCTTGAAACAATTTGTATCTTTTGTATAATTACAAAAACATTATAAAACATTCTTAAACATTGTTTTAATCATTTCTATTATTTTCAACATGAATCCGGTATCAAAATTTTGTTAACACGCTTATTCATAAACTTTAGAATTTTTGACTATATCGTTCATCTTAATTTATTTACGGGCGACAATCACGTCTTGAATATGAAAAAGAAAAAACGGAAGATTAACACACCCAAGCAACGTCTACATAATACCAAATGATATATGGCGACCTAAGATTTAATCGATTAGCCTGAAGAGAATACTAATTCAGTCGTCGAAAAATCGCTAAGAACTTAAAATTGTGTCTTATTACATTGATTCTTCACCCCTAAATATTCCTTATCTGATCCATATATCAAATCTTGTATATAGATTACATATTACATTAATAATTTGTACTTTTTCTCATAATCGATATCTTTTTATGCTGATGTATTTAGTTGTAAGATACGAGGGTAGTTCAATAAGTCTTTAGAATAAAGTATAAAAACAATTTTTTTTGGGTAAATTTTTTTTTATTTTTCAACATAATCTCTTTGGAGCTCTATACACTTGGTCAATCGCTTTTTAAGTTTTTTTAATCCTTCAGAAAAGTGCGTTTTCGGAAGTTCCTCAAAATAAGCACTTACAGAGGCAATGACGTCTTCGTTGTCCGTAAATCTCTGTCCACCGAGCCATTTTTTCAAGTTTGGAAATAAGAAAAAGTCACTGGGGGCTAAATCTGGTGAATACGGTGGGTGTTCGACCAATTCGAATTTTAGTTCTTCAATTTTAGCCATTGAAACGAAGCATGTGTGAACTCGGGCGTTGTCGTGATGAAAGAGAATTTTTTTCTCGCCAAATGTGGTCGTTTTTTTTTAATTTCTTTTTTCAGCTGCTCTAATAATGATGCATAATACTCACCAGTAATTGTTTTACCCTTTTCCAAGTAGTCAATAATTATAATTCCACGTGCATCCCAAAAAACTGTAGCCATAACCTTACCAGCTGACTTTACGGTCTTTGCCTTCTTTCGAGCTGGTTCGCCTGTGGAAATCCACTGTTTGGATTGTTCCTTTGTCTCAGGAGTGTAGTGGTGTATCCATGTTTCATCCACAGTCACAAATCGAGGAAAAAATTCCTCAGGATTCCGACTTATGCGCGCCAAAAGAGCCTCAGAGGCGACCACTCTATTGCGTTTATTCTCAGCTGAGAGCAAACGCGGCACCCATCTTGCCGATAGCTTTTTCATGCCTAATTTTTCATGTAGAATTGAAACAACTGCACCTATAGATATCCTTGTGGCCTCAGCTAACTCACGCACTTTTAATCTTCTATCCTTCAACACCATATCGTGGATTTTATTGATGATTTCGGGAGTAGTTGCTTCTACGGGCCTTCCTGAACGTGGTTCGTCACTTATTGAGTACGACCACGCTTAAATTCATTTACCCAGTTATAAACCGTTGCTAAGGCAGGGGCAGATGTGCCATGAACTGAGTCCAATTCATTTTTTATCTCATATGGAGTTAAACCCTTTAAATGAAAATGTTTAATTACCGCTCTGAACTCGTTTTTTTCCATTTTTCTTAACAAGCAATTTTTTTTTTTTCAATTGGTTATAAAAACACGTAAACTCAGAAGATGTGGACTGTGACTGCACCATATATCTAGTCGGGAGTGGTGCTGACTGAAAACAGATGATTTGGAGCGATTCGCGCGCCATCTGTTGGTCATTCTAAAGACTTATTGAACTACCCTCGTACCTACGAGATGCAGCACGCTGTTTTATGCAAATCTTTTAAACATTTTACAAAAATATTTTTCTATAACTTTTCTCTCATGTCTGCCACAGACTAAGGTTGTCAACGTTGATACAATCAACGAAAGAAAATAATTATTGTTAACCAAGTTAATGTGATAGTCAACTTTACTAAAGTTTTTACCAGCAAACTCGGAAGTTATAGTTCTGTTATACTTAAATAGGTGTATTTTTATAATGTTTTAAGTGCTGTATAAGAGGGCGAGGATACAAAATGGTTACTTTGAGAAGAAGAATTTTTTGATTTTTGGTGTTGTTGTGCTATTCACGAACTACGTCAATTGTTTTAACTTTATCAACTAATTGCTTTGACACTTCATCTCTACGATATTATCAGAGTTACTGTTTATGAATTTAATAAAATTAGAATTACTAAATTCAAAAGGTTAATTAGAAAAAAGTGAGAATTTTTAATCTTTGTCGCCCATTTTGAATTTATATAGCAGATTAGTAAATAGTCACTCGAAAGTCATGTAGCCAGTGTTATCACAAACTTTCATTAGAAAAAAAAACCTTATTACTGGTAAGCATTCATTAATGATTCATTAATTGAGAAATATCATATTTTTTCGATATCACGGCTCAATTTTACCAAGAATGACATCTTAATACTATATCGTAAAAGCTTATAGCAAGGAATAGCTATATCAGTATAAGCGTCCAATAACCCTAAAAATACAATATAATCCCTTACCTTCTTCCGGGAACTCGACCTACACGGAATCACTCCACCGCGGTCACTTTAATAAAAAGAATACAAAGAAATCATACAGCTATCGAGACACAAATAATGTGAATGAAAAATCACCTTGACAATCACAAAAGTTCGTCGGGTTAGACGTAAACTATACTATCTGGAGTTTTCGTTCAAAACGATACTATTTGAGAGCTCGCTTGGAAACGATACTATCTGAAGTTTTCGTTCAAAACTGTACTATCTGAGATTTCGTTATTGACCTTAAAATTGCTTAGGACCACAAAATCTCAGATAGTACAGTTTTGAACGAAAACTTCAGATAGTATCGTTTCCACGCGAGCTCTCAGATAGAATCGTTTTGAACAAAAACTTCAGATAGTACAGTTTACGTCTAACCCGACGAGTTCTTCCCGCAAGGACTACAATAGGTATCTACCTATCTGTCCATATCTACGTCTCTATGATGACAGACATTGACATGCATCGCGAAACATGATCGCAAATTCGCAACACAGATAGATATGTGTGTGTTCCCGGAAATACGACTTCAGCCCAATTTTTCCTTGAAAATTGAGTTTTTTGCAGCGAGAGTATCCTAACCTACACAGTATTTTATGCAAACAATGAGGAAAGTGTAAAAATTTTAAACCTTAATATTTGATAAACATAAAAAGTGGACTTAAGTCATTTTTCCGGAAGCCCACAGAACATAATATAGGTTGCTTACATGTTTTTGCATTTCACTAATTTACTTCTAAAAATAATCATGAGCTTCAATACACACCCGGGTCAAGATTTTTATCAAATCTTGAGGGTTGTTTTTTGATAGTTCAGTTACTAAGGTACTGAGCTACTAAGATACTTATAAGATAGATATTCAAGGGGATGCGCCAGACCTACTTTACCAGCTAATATTATATCGAATACTTTCGATTTTCGAGGAGCAACTATGGCTCAGGTGGTAAGACACTTGCTTCCTAAAGGCGGGGGGGGGGGGGGGCGCTCTGAGAGTGTGGGTTTGAATCCCCCCGTCAGTCCGAATTTTTCGGCGACAATAATCCCTTGCTGATGCGGATTTCTCAATGGCGAAGATCGAACTCTATCCCGATCAATGTTTGCATCCATCTTAAATCAAAGTAAAAGAGCAGCAATGCTCGTATGTAAATAAATAAAATATATTCTATAACTTTTAATAATATTAATAATAACTTCTAATACATTTTCTCAAAAATACGTATCAAAATTGATGATCCATAGTTAGATTTGGACCCCGCGAGCATGCAGCAATGAAAACCCTCGCAATATATTCCTCTGAGCAAGTATTATTGAAAAAGTCTGTATGACGAAATTCAGAAACTTAGCCTGCATGATGTTTCAGAGCTTTAAAGTTTACAGAACATTTCGTTGAAGTATATAAATTAACTAACAACATGACATTCTATACAAGTATAGAAATACGGAATGTAGAATAATATGCTTTGTGAACCCAGAAATATATTTAATTATTATCTGCCAGAATGTGTTCGATTACAGAAAAAAATATCAGGAAGAAACTTTCTCGAAAGTGCAATATTATCAAGTTCGCTACATATCATATTCCAGGTACATACCAGATGCGTAGCCGAAAGTATTTGTTTACTTTATGAGCATTGTGTGAGAATGAAATATTTTTTGAATGACCGGAAATGTGGTTGATACTTCGAATCTACTCCCGCATAATGTTCATTCGTCGTGAATATATTCTGATCAAACTTTTTTAAAATGCTCGAATAAGATTG
Organism: Gastracanthus pulcherrimus; assembly: GCA_949152435.1. Taxonomy (NCBI): domain Eukaryota; kingdom Metazoa; phylum Arthropoda; class Insecta; order Hymenoptera; family Pteromalidae; genus Gastracanthus; species Gastracanthus pulcherrimus. Next base: position 23,801,363 of record OX424572.1, on the reverse strand, counting down.
TCTGTTTCACAGGAATTAACTAAGGAGGCACGATCTCAAAATATTCGATCAGATATATTCACTTCAAATGTACACTCTTATCATGTCTGTCAGAACGCCAAAGTTAGACTCAAATTTTTAATTTCCAAACAATAAAAAGCAATTTTCAATCGAGATTAAAAAATTGGTATATAAGAATTTAGTATTCTGCCAAATTATATTATAAGAGTGTATAATACGGTATGTACATTATCAGATACCTTTCACAATTTGACATTTTTAGAGATATGTAAACGTACTGTTTTGACATCTTTCTGCCGTTCGTGTACTGAAAGTAAACTGATATCCAAGAAAATTCACTCTGTTACATACAGCTCTACAACAAAACAAAATGTTCAACCAAGTAAATGCTTTTAGTGGGTAACATAGCCCTACAGCTGCACCCCAACCATCTCCAATCCAACCTGTACGATGTACATACCCTAACGACATATCGCCCACAAATACAAGCAACCAATCCAAACAAGGACATACCTTCATACCACCATACCACCGAGCTTGGCACACCTAATACAGAATCAGAACTTCCACCGGCCCGATCAGACCAGCTGTTTAACCGCTCATACATATATATATACACACCACCAGACGATCTGCGCCGTCGCGAACCCCAGCTAAGTGTCGGGCGCGCGCGAAATATCTCCTCTTCCTCTCGCAGCTCCATGGCGGCAGCTTGCGCCTCGCGTGGAGCCAGCTGCATGCACGAGCTCTCTCCTCTCCTCAGTGTCGCGCGAGCGCTCGTCCCGTGGCGTTCGATCCGCGCTCACCAATACGGTCGCGCGCGCGCACGTGTTCAAACACGCTGCGCGGCCAAACGGAGATAGGTACAACAAAGAGTCATTTTCTTTTGTGCATCGGCGTTTTGTGAGTGCATGCGACGAGCTGGACGGAGGTGTATATTTGTGTGTGTGGGGGATATATACAGGTGAGTGGAGAGGGTTTTTGGATTTTTTTGTTTTTTATAGGATGGGGAGGGGGGGGGGGGTGGTTGTTGATGCTGGTGGAACGTGGATTTTTTGGCCGTGGAAGAATGGTGATAAAAGGTTGTACCTACGTCGCTGTAGATGTTGGAATTATCGAATTTCTATAGCGAGCGTTTTAATTTTGATGTGAATTGTTTTGGTGCACTCCACGCACGATTCGTCTGGTCGAATACGTTTGAATTTTTTTGAAATATGTACCTAATGCAGCTTTTATTGGACTGAACACGCGGTATTTTCGCTAAGCTGATATTTGGAGGATTTTAAAAGAATTTGAATGTATTCGATCAGAAGAATTGTGCATCGAGTGTATGTGCACTCGATTGTTTTGAAATGTTCTTTTTAACCCTCTAGCTCCCATTCTAGCACATTTGCTACGTTCACTTGAAAGTGCTCCCAAAATTTATGGATGAGTTTATTCGGTGAGTTTGGCGTGAAGTAAAGCAATGCGTTTGGCACTGTGAATTTTTCCTTAGAAAAGAACTTAGGCAGTCGTTTTTGACAAAAGAAACTCTTTGTGAATCAATTGTAAAGAAATAATTGCAAATGCAGAATGCATCCTTTTACATAATATTTATTGCTATCGTATACATTGAGAAAAAATTGTAAAAGTTATATAGGTATATGTAATATTTAAAAATTGAGATATTTTTAATGTTTTAGGCGGCATTCTCTTCTATAGATTCGTAATTTCCGACGAAACCTGTATAAAAATTGAAACATAATTATAAGATTGGTGGCTAAGAAACAGCGATTTTTTCGTTAAAACTGGAAATTTGAAATTGCGGTTATAAAAACTCGCGACTTCTGAATTTTTCAACGAAGAACGGGAATTTTTACAGATTGTTTCGTAGTTTTGACACATATTTACATATCCTTAAATTTTTCCAATTCGACCTGAATCTACGTTCAAAAGCTATCAGAGAAAAATGAAGAAGAAAAAAGTTTCGAAAGAAACGCATATATATATATATATATTTAATGAGCTTTTTCGGCGCGTATACTTTTCTTCGTAAGACCCTATATTATGTCTAACCTATTTATTACATTGTTTGAGATATTATAGTAATAAGGATTTCCTATTCTTACAGAAACCTTTGAAAAAAATCGATAAATGTCTACTAAAAAGGAGGTATTCAATTTTATTGTCGGCAAATAAAGTTCTATGCTCGATTTTTGCACAAAATTTGCAAAAAATGGGCTAGCTACTCTTTTCGCAATATTGCCCCAAAACTGTTCTTACAGATTCGTTAATATTTATATGAAGGATATAACCTTGCTATAATCTTCAAGCGATATTGCCATCAACCATTATATCCTTTTTTATATTACTTTTTGATATTTTTCTTGTGAGAATATTGCTCGAAGATTATGTGCAATATTGCAGGAATATTGAAGCAATGTTGTAATTATTGGTAAAAATGATGAAGTAAAAAGCTTAAATCGGAAGCATAGAATATTCATGAAAAATTGAAAAAAAAAGTGGTTTTTTAACAATGACTTCAGCGCCGTCATTTATGAGGCCACTTAGATCTGAAAAAAGTGCCCACATCCAGCTTAGTTTATATTTTTTCTAGATACTATTATATGAGTATAAAGAAAATATTTCTGTAAAAAACAAAGCGTGCTTTTACATGCAGTCTATTACGATTTAAATATTAGTAGAATTTTCAAAATGCCCATATCCTGACCTTGCGAAAAGTGAATGCATTATGATTAGATCGAAGGCGTCTTGATTTTTGGATTTTTTAATGTAAACAATAATTTAACAAAAGCGTCGTGTAACTTCGAAAACTTTATGCTAGCTTGTTATAGAAGATAGAACTTAATTGTTACCATCACAAAGTATTTGCGGCAATTTTTTCGCTGAAAAAACATCCAACAGCTAGTAGCGCGAATTTAAATTCGAGCGTTGAGATTAAAACTTTTTGTCGAATAATTTTAAACAAAACGTTCATCGAATATTATATAATATACCTCATTTTTATTCATTTTTTTCCATTTTAGATTTAGAATAATAAAAATATTTAGTGATTGACTATATCTTGTTGTCATCACGAGCGACCATTACGTTCGTGAATGTTCAACAAGTACCGATCTGTAGCGAATAACTCAATTAGATTTTTAATTTGAAAATTTATACGTGCCTAATTAAATGTGGAATTCCAGAGAATCCCGCAATCCTATTTGCGAAGGTTTAGGTACATCTGTGAAGTGTATTGAGCTAACTAACTAATGAAACTAGACAATTTACTAAAATCGTGATAAATAAAAATAAGAAAACTTATTAATCACTTGAAACAGTAAATATAAAATAGCTCAGCGCTGTAGTATCGTTTTTATTTTATATCATTATAATTTTATAATGTTAATGAATATTCAAAGAAATATTCGAAGAATATTCAGAGAATGGCTCTAGCGTCTACAATATGTTCTTATATTCTTATATAACTTCAATTTTTTGTCAACGTTAATTAATGTAACTTTGTATAATGCTTTTAAAGATATGCATTATTATTTGGAATTTTGTGAGAAAAATATAACAATTACGTGAAAATCAACCATAAATGAATATACGACGTTTCGAGTGTCTTATGCACTCTTCAACGGGTACTAAACTTTTAATTGAAAACATTAATTTTAAAATATCCTTATAATTAAATACTTTTGAAGGTCGAATTATGATGACCTCTCATTGTCCTTGTTAATGGTTGTTAAAAGCTTAATTAAATCTAAAATATGCCTCATAAAACGTACATTTATATTTACAAACATTTTACTAATTAGGTTGACATCTCTTTGAACCACGAATTTTTTGATTTGGCCAATTTTTAAAATTCAAAATGATCGGTCTAATATGTTGGATCAAAAATTAAAAAGTTTTATATTTGCGTTTTTTATTATTTGTTTATTATTAACAAGAATTGTTTTAAAGAGATATATCAATATTTATATTATTTTATGCATACTTATTCATGCCTTAATAAAGTAGAAAATATAAAGTACTAAAACTGCCCAACTAATCATAAAATGTAAAGAATTAATAAAATATCTCTAAATAACTTGACTGCATCACAAAAACTTAATATTCCTTGCGATAAGAGAATTAATTAAATCGAAAAACTTACTTATTTAATGAATAGAAATTGTGTTGATTCAACAAAATTGAAAAAGTCCTTCAGTTTGAACAATACGCATATTCTTTTTTTACAAAAGTAAATTTACAAATGACTATACGGATGTAGAATGATCGTAAGGTAAAGTTATGTAAAAGAATTTTAGTTTTTCCATTTTTGCGAGATGAAAAAAGTTTTAAATAGAAAAGTTACTTTCTTTCTCTCTCAAATTATATTATACTCTAACTTGTTAAAAATTATTAGATTTGAGAACACGTATTGCGAAATAAATCCAACGTATAATATTTACGAATTTGAAAAAGGAGATGAATTTGGATAAAGCAATCAAAATAATTATTTTGTTACGTATGTTTATATTAGTCATGTAGACTGAATTTGTTTTAATTAAATTTACATATTGCCAAAAAATAAAAATAACTGAAACTTTTTTTTAGTTTATAATATAAAAATTAGATACAAAATTCTTTTTCTGCATTTTTTGACATTTATTATTTTGAATATTTCATCTAAAATAAATTAAAAAATACATATTTTTACATAATGTTTTAAGAAAAATTAACTCTTTTAATAAGACTCTATTCTTCATATGAAACGAAGATTTTTCTTTCCCAGTACTTAATATTACATCGATTTGCAGTTACATCGATTTTTCATTAATTTGCTCTGGGAAACACACTTCCTTCTGAGTTTTCATTTATTTTAAAAGTGGGCGCACGCAAAGGTGTCCGCGGTAATTAAGAAATGTCATTGCAGTGACATTTCGTTTTTGCCCACGCTGATGCGTGTGTGGGTATCTGCTCTGTTTACCTTAAGGCTACATATAGAAAAACAGGATTACTTATTACGGTAAGAATCCGGTTCGGAGAACTCCCTTTCCGTTTTTTGTTAAATGTGAAACTTTGTTAATTACGGCGTCTTTATCACGCAACGAATGCATCATAACTTAAAACGTTGAAGTAACTTTTCCTTGAATACATCTAATATATATATATATAATATTAAAGAAAAGAACGTTTTGAAACTTTAGGCGGGTAATACCATTTCAATGCGTTTCTTTTCTCGAAATGGGAAATGCGAAAAAAATTTTCATTAACAGATACATTCAGAATCACAAAGAAACCCGTTTAGGAGTATATAAAGCAGGTGGCGCAAATGAACTCGCTATTTACGAGGCAAACATTCGCCCGTATATTTTTCGTTTAACGCTTTTTTCTTACGTTCTGTACCTCCAGGCTTTGCGCAAAGATGAAACTGCAAAATAAAATCAGAAGAAGATCGAAGTAGATTTTTCTTCATGTTAATTAGAAAAGATTAAATTAAAAATTAAGTACTGTTAGCAAGCAGGAGAATTTCATTTTGAGAAATTTTAAAAGTTTTTTACATAACTAATCCGCCTACATTACCCTAAATTAACATTTTTACATTTTTAATAGACAAGTTACCGTCATGAAACTTGATGAAATAATAATATTTGTTAAAAAAAGATTATGAGTTTTGAAACTTCAACAAGAATATTTAAATTTAAATTTTTTATCGAAGCAGTCAACTTATCAATTTAGGATGATGCACATTTCCAAGTACTCTAAAACTTTTGAGAATTTTCTTTGCTAAAGGTAAATACGTATATAGAGCGTTCGTATATATATTATAATTTGAAGCTAAGTTATTTTACCTTGCTTCTTGAAAAATATAAAAATAACTAAATATTACGAAACTAAACAAATTTATTTATTGAACGGTAGTTGAACTTCAGAAACATTTTATTCACTTCGAGTTGACGTGTATAACCTATTTTCGAAGAAAGCTTCAAGAATCGCAAATTCGATAACATTACATTTTCTCAATGTCACTGAAAGTAGAATTTTCGTCAATAATCTTTCTGCCCGGGTTTAAACTTTTGTAAAAAACTATTAAAACCATAAAAAATATATTAAAGACATCCTAACTAGACGTTTTCTCATTAATTTATAAAAAAAAGTATTTGCAACATATAATAACATTTTAGTTTTTACATAATTAATAATTGATTTTATATAATTGTGCATGAACATGTTGAAGAATTTTTGAAATTGTCAATACCCGGGTAAAAATAATCATATATGATTATATATAACTATATATCTAATAATACACAATTATACATAATCGCATAAAATCATATATAATTATACTTAATATTATATAATTTTTGTCTCTATAATCCAATTTCCGTTTATAAATGATTAAAATTGTTCAAAATTGTTTAATTTAGTGAGTAGTCGATTCATATAAATTTTCACATTTTCTAACAATATTTGATATTTTTTGATAAATTAGAGTTTAATTCTTTGGTTGTTTAAACAAAGCTTAAAAAACCAATACATAACGTTGAAATAAATAAAAAAATATTTTTTAAGTAACATAACCG